>VDFB02270651.1:562230670-562334720 GCA_007258455.2 Sequoia sempervirens | reverse complement strand
CCGTCGGGGCGTGTGTGCCCTCCCTCTCGGGGCACATACGCCCCATTATGGCACGCCCCTTATCTTGCCAAAAAATCACATTTTTGTTGTCTTTTTCAGAAAACCGATGCCGACCCATTTCATCATTTTCCTCCGCGAACAAAACCCATGTTTTGGAATTTTCAAATTTGATTTTTGATTTTTACATCGACACTTCTGGAGGCCATAACTTTTTACTCGGGTGTCCGTTTGAGCTGAAATTTGACGGGGAGTTGCGTTACGCGATAACGAGTGGATTTCCAACTATATTCTTTGAAAGTTGTTGGACCCCATTTTGACCCATTTTTGGGGCCTGAAAGTTTCATCTTGACCCTCAAAATCCCAATTTAGTGTTTTCTTCCAGCATTTTGAAAAATTGTTTTCGCTCATAGCTCGAAATGCATATCTCAAATTTGGGATGTTAGTTGGCAATTCATCCTATCTCACCAATGGGTATTTCTTGGAAAAAATTGGGACTCTCGCAAGTATATCCTTGAGGTTTCCTAAAATGGAAAAATTTGACAATTTTTGAAAATTGCCAAATTTGGAAAAATCTGCTGGTCAACATCTTACATCCCTTAAGCCCCAGAACTCGGTGTAGAATCAATCCAATCATATCCTTCAATCATTCTCGTCTTCAATCCAATCCTCATCTGAGCTTTAATCTTATCCCAATCTGAGCTTAGCCACACCCCTAATCTGGGCTTTCATCCATCTGTAGTCAATGTCTTTGGATACCAAACAAAGTCTTTAAATCCCTCCCTCCGTCTTCTTTGATTTTGTCCTATTCATCCGTTCCAATAAATGCATTCACTCATTCTATGTAACCATTCATCTACTTCGGACTTCATCTATCATCTCAACACTTCATCGAACCTCCTATCATCTCAAACATTCATCAAACCTCCTTCTATCATTTCAAACTCTCATTCCATAATCTTGATCAATCATTTACTCATTCTGAGTAATCTTCCACCTGTTCCCACCCTTCACCTTCTAGTTCCAAGAATTAGTCATCTATCCATCTGGTCACCTTCTCCTCATCCAAATCCTTATCCCTCTATTCAATCCACCCAAAAAATCCTTTTTCCTCCCCCCATCCTCTCCCCTCATCCCATATCATAATCCCTTGTCATTGGTATCTAGCTCTAGGCTTTTCCCCATGCAATCCAATTTCATCCATCTTATCGTCATCACTTATGCTTCTTTTACACATCTGTTCTATCTCATCGTTCATCACTTCATCATTCATCTATATGGCTTGTCTTCATCTTTGATGATTTGGATAACTATCCCATCCCTGAGCTTTATATAGTCACTATCCTCCAATCCACTCCAACAAGTCTATCTTGTCCCATCGTGTCGGTCCAATCATTTTATCCCCTTATCTAGGGTTATCTCATCATCTTTCATCCATCACTTGTCTTTGGCCTTTTGTCGAACTACGTTGCCCCTGCGCTTTCACGTAGGCAAGGTCGGTCATTTGATCCGCCCCCGGGGTTCCATCCATCATCGATCTATATTGTCCACTTTTCTCCGCTTCATCCTATCTTGGTCATCCATCGAATTCCATCATACCGCCTTTATCGAACTAATGAGGGCTCAAGGCTTACGAGGCAAGGCTAATCTTTGATCGGCCCCGAGCCCCTAATACGCCTTAGGGTGTCAATCATGTCTGTTCTCGTGTCGTCATCACTAGATGCCCTTATCTAGCAGTGTTCTTGTAATAAAACAAGATCCACTTAACAACAAATCCAATCAGTTTTGAATATCCTACGTCATATCGATCTTTTAGCTTAGTATCCATCATCGGTCTCAACAGGATGCATCCTTCCTAACAGACCTCATCAATCCCATCCATCCTCTTGATCCTATGGCAAAGGACATTTGAAATTGATTGCGATATTTTGATGCTTTTGGATTTTGTTTATCATTTGAGCCCCCTATCATCACTTGTCATAGTCACCTTGATCTATTATATCATGGTGTGCTTTGACTAGTCCACATAGGGGCATATCTTGATCTTTTGTTTGATTGTGTCTTCTTGGTTGTCCCACATAGTACCCACCAAGATCCCCGAGGTCTTGTGTTATGCTGGGGCATCCTTTTGTGCTTGTGGTCATCTCACACCTGGCCCGACCAAGGTATTTTTGACCTTGGGGTGTTGGGATAGCCTTCTTGTTTGTGTGTGTTTTCTGCATTTGACACAAATCCGCCTTGGTTCCACATACCCTGGCACTTGGTGTCTTATGCTATAGCAAAAATCAGTGCTCCGAAGATGGCAAATTGCATTAGGATTGCATTTCATTCTCCATTCCATCGTCTTGCATATATCCCCCCATCCATTCATCCTTCATCCTTATCACATCTCTATCCAATCTCCATCCATTCCACTTAGCCTGAATCATCTAATCATATCCTTGCTCTTGTTCTAAGTCTTGTTACTAGCCTTGACCCATCATCATCATTATCCATTAGTATCATTCCCTATCCCTTTGGTGTTGTTTTGGGATGTATCCTTCCCTCATCAACAACACTTTCATTATCATCATCATCGGGAGGTATTCTTCCCTATCCTTTTGTGGTGTTTTGGGATGTATCCTTCCTCATCAATACCACTCAAGTGATGTATCCTCTCATTCCTTTGGTGTTGTTTTTGGGATGTATCATTCCCTCATCAACAACACTTTCATCATCATCATCAGGAGTTATTCTTCCCTATCCTTTAGTGGTATTTTGGGATGTATCCTTCCCTCATCAATACCACTCAGTGGGATGTATCCTTCCCTCATCAATACCACTCAGTGGGATGTATCCTTCCCTATCCTCGTGTTGTTTTAGGGTCCTTAAATCCTTCATTAACAACACTCCATCTATCATCACCCTATTTTGGCTTGTACCTTGACTGGGGCAACATCACCTTTTGAAATCCATTTGTGCTTCATCCATCTCCATATCACTTACTCTCTTACCCATCACCTTGCATTATCTTCATCATCTCCCCTTGCAGCACATCATTCTTATTTCCTTAGAGCACACGTGTTCTTCTTCAACCCAAAGATGTCCCCTGGGGCACCTTCATCCCTAATTTTCATCATTTTATTTTTCCTCCTAGTCACCTTGAATGACCTGCATCTTCCAATCTAACCATCTTCTTCTAGGTTCTATAAGTTTTATTCTTGAAATGATGCTACTGTAATACCATCTCAAAGAGGGCAATGTAGACACCAATTCTGACACTTTAATTTATCCAAATTTATCACTTTTCATCTAAACATCCTCTTGTATTCGAAAGCTAATTAAGTAATATTACTGAATATTAATTAATATCTTTAATTAAATCTCTAAGGTATTTAATTAAATACCTACCCTCTCCTTAATCCTCTTTTCATCAAATAAATTAAATAAATATTACAATATTTAATTCCTCTGGCTACGTCATTTTCCTTAATCTTAATCCATCTCCTAATCTCTTCATTAGGGATGTGCACATGCCTAATCCTTTATTAGGATGTGTCACATCCTCCAACTTTTGCAAGTTGGCTTCTAACTCTCATTTATCCTCTAATTACTGATTACTAAGCCTAATCATTTCCAAGGAATTTTTAATCTTTATTCTCTCCTAGATTCCTTATTTATGTGAATCTTAACTACATTCCATCCTCCAAGGTCAGAACCTTGACTTGCTGCTAACTCCACACAGGACCAACCTTGGACTGCCCAATTCCACATGTGACCAAGTCCCAAATCTTTTGGAGCCCATCTTTTATCTTTTAGACTTTCCTAAGAATGAATTTTAACTACGACTGCCTCAACCACCTTTCCTTTCTCATAAGGTAGATTTTGAGGAAATTTTGCAAAATTCCTCAAATGTCCCTTCACTCCCCACTTAGACAAGAAATCTCTCTTTTGTGGAAATCCTCTCATCCCTCAAGGTGCATGCTGTCCTTTTCCGTCTTCAAGGTACCTTTTACAACCTATATTTCCATCCTATCCACCCTGTCCACTTCTGTCACATGTTAAGATGTGAGGGCTGTGGATTTAACCCACCGCAGCCCTTCATCTTGACCTTAAGTTGGATTATCTTGACCATTGAATTCTCTAGAGAATTCAAGATCCTCTATAAATACCCCCTCTTCAAGGGCATTTTAGGGAGAACACTTCTTCATTTGAGCAACCTTATGCTACTAATTTTCCTTCTCAACACTTAGTCAATTTGCAACTACATGTTGCCATTTTGTGCACTCATCCAATTTTCAATCACATCCACTTGCATTTGCATCCAAACACATAGCAAAGATCTTCAATAGAGTCATCAAGGAGCACACATCCTATCTTAAGCAAGGGCCAATCAAAGGAGTATCAACTACAAAGGAAGGTAAAACTGTTTGTCTTGTGCTATCTACTTTCTTTAGTGTTTTGTCACTCTCTTTTGGCTAATCTTGAGGTGTCCTTGATATTTTGTTTTCCATCTTTTTTAGTTGTTTTGCTCATTTAGAGAAGTACAAATATCAGGATTTACAGATATGTCTAATTTTTTTGGTCCAAATTTAAGAGGAAGAGTGAACAAACCTATCGTAAGGCAAGAAAAACCATCATGAGTTTTCAACCATGCTTTCGATTGCTTATAAGAATCTTGATAAAGCTCATTGACAAATAAGAATTCCTTGGTGATCACATTCTCTACACACACATGATCGATGAGTATTCCTTGCATAGGTTTATCATTGATATGTCTGGCAATATAGAGAAGAACATTGGGTGCATGCATGGATTCATCATTGTTAGTGGAAGTAATGTTGGGTAACACAGTGGTTTGGCCCTTAAAATGTTGAACATCTATTAAAGCAATCATGCTATCTACTTCTCATTGTTATTATCATCATCATTCTTATCATCACTCATATCATCAAAAGCTTGCACAAAGTTGGATGAATGGTTTGACATTGGATTGGTAAAAAATTGCAAGTTTTGGTTAGGCGGGGCAACAAACTTATTCCCTTGCTCATTAACACCATCCAACTAGATATGATTAGAATCAATGAGGTCTTGAACTTGATGTTTAAGATGCATGCATCATTCTGTATCATGTCCACTTGTATGATGATATTAAAAAAAGACATTTGGATTGTAACTTGGATGTATGCGTTTGGTTGTATCCACAGGTCTAATGGGAAGCAATCAAATTACATTCTTACTCAACGCTTGTAACATGACCAAATGGAGGGTGATAGTTAATTGGGTAAATTGTCTATCTCTTGGTCTAAATTGGTACAAGGTTTGACTTATGGCAGCAATGTGAGGGTCAATGTGGTTGGTTGTTTGAGGTGTACATATCTTGATAAAGTTCTTGTTTTATTTCTTGAAATGTTCATAGTTTTTTTGAGGTATGGATTCAGATTTCCTAGTAGGAGTAGTTGAAGATGCTTCTTAATACTAACATACCAATTTTGGTAATCACGAAGGGTCATACATAAATGTATAAAAGATGGATATTTCATCAATAATATTTTATCCCTTATGTCAGGTTGCAAATTTTCAATGAACACTCTTTGAACATCCACATCAGGAAGAGTAAGATTGATTTGTGAATAAACCAATTGATAATGCCTTATAAATTCTCACTTTTTCATGTTTTCCTTGTTTGCATCACACTAAATTAGTTAGTGTAATTTTAGGTCCAATATTGACTTGGAAATGTTGGAGGAAGGCATTGACAAGTTCATTGAAGGAGTGAATTGAGTTATTTGACAATGAACAAAAACATCCTAAGGCCATGTCTTTCAATGACCTAGGAAAAAAGTTTAGCCAAGATTTTTTCTTCAAAAATGAAATCACTACAAAAGGTTGTATATGCCAATGTATGATTGCTAGGGTCTCCTTTACTATTGTACTTGTCAAATAGAGGTATCTCTATATTTTTGGCATTGGTGTTTTTAAAATTTCAAGTGACAACAGGCTCCTCTTTACATATTGCAATGGTTGTCCATTTTGGTTTTGACTCAAGGAGATTTATTGTTTAAGCGAGGTTATGTTTTGCAATAGTTGGTTAATGACTAAGTCATTGGTTGAAATGTTTTGGGAATATGGTGAATATGGTGGAATTGTGTATGTGCTTGGTTGACTACTATGTTGCAAGTTTATGAGAGGGGATGAAACTTGAGGTGTCACATGCGAGCACCCAAAACCATAAGGCTTCCTAGTGGAAAGACCTAATGTTGGATTTATGCCAATGCTTTGTTGTATCATTGAGGTGATAGTTGGATTTGTGTATGTAGGGATAGAGGCTATGGTTGTAGGGAGGGAGACTTGATTTCCTCCTTGACTTCAAGTGTATCCCAAAGCTTGAGTGCAACTAGCCATTATAGGTACATTAGCATCAACTATACGGGCTAGGCCACACAAAACATCTAATCCATGAGCATCACTAATCAATTTCCTCATGTTATCTAACATAGGGACTGCAAGAAAAACTAGATATTCAGTACCCACATAGTCTTGAAGCCCTTCTAAATCTTTGCCCAATTTTTTCAGTTTATCTTTGGAAACATGGGCAACTATAGTCTCAACATCTATAAAAATAGGTGTTTGTAAGGCTATCATTGGTATAGTAGTGTCAGGGATAGAGTCCAAAATGGGTTGAGTATTGACAACACTTTGCATGAAAGAGTTGGAAGACTTAGGATCCACATCGGATGTAACAACACCATGGGATGCCATAAATCTAGAACTACATCCCACTAAAGTATTGAAAATAGGACACCAAGTCATGAAGCTCATGCGAGTTTCAAAACACTTAAGTGTACTGAAGATGAACACTAAACAAACACAATAAAATAGCCAAAAATAGGAATCAAACAAAAAAAGTAGATAAAGGATATCTCAATATCGATCTATGTAAAAGTTGATTGAATCAACAAAAGGAGGATAGAGGTGCCCAAAAGCGTCTTTGTTCTATGCAGGTTTTTCAAAAATTCAAATTCTAACTACGTATGATATTGCTTAAATATTTTGAATCTACTTGCAAATAGTTTAAATAGTGAATATTTTTCCAAAATTTACTCAATTTATGCCAATTTGGTGCAAAATGCAACAAGTTTAAAATGTTTTAATCAAGTTTAAAATGCAAATTTGAAATTTGAAATGCAACAAATGACTGATTGTACTATGCCACCTAGAAATGCTAATTTTTGATGCAAATTTGAAACTAAACAATGAAATGTTTTTCACTTTTATGGACTATATCAAATATGCCTAAATAAATGTAATTATGAATTCCAAAATAGAGATTTGCAAGCACAAACAGACTAAGTAGACAAAGATAGAAAATTGTAAAAAAGCTTTCTGAGACAAGTTTAGAAGGACAAAGGCACCTAGGGGTGTCTGAGTCCTTGATAGGGGTTCTAAAAATTTAAAAGTTGAATGTTTATTATACTATCTAAAGGTTTTTCTTTTGTATGCAAACAAATTTGCAACTAAGTATTAAACATTCATACAAAAGCAATAATAAGCAACAATAAGTGACACTTGTGAATGTAATTTTCAATGTAGATATGATGTAAATGACTAATATGAATCCTAATGCAACTTATGATGCAAAATGATATACAATTTGTTGAATCTTTTATGACTTTTTATTTTGTAAAAATGAAACCCTAAATGAAAGATGCAAAAGAATGCAATGCAAAACTTAGATCTAGAATGAATTTTTAGAAGGTATGTAATGTTAACAGATCAGGCTCACCAAAATGTAATGGTGAAAAAAAATGAGGTGAACCTTAAAGTTTAATGTGTAAACCTAAGGTTCAATTTTGCTCCTTTTTCCACAGTACATTAAGATGCAGATCAACAAAGTATTTAGATTGACTTTCAACCATGAAGGTGACCCAATCGAAACTGGACCTACATCTTATTGGGATTTAGAATGGATTGGAATGATGGTTCTATGATTGACCTAATTAGATATATTACCTAATATGTAAAATGCAAGAATCCAATAATACACAGACTATAACAACTTTCAGGTAGATTTGAGAAGTGTAGAGTACTATGTACTTGCCACCGAAAGTTGGATTTGACCACTATAGGAGGATTGATTTTCCCAGGGGAAAATGGGTCCTTGTAACCTTATTTTGATCTATTTTTGGGGTCCTTTGATGATGGAACCGAGCTTCTGATTTTTGGTTGTAGAGTTTTTGGAACATTGTCGGATAATTTGGTGAGTTTTCATGGCTTGACAAGATGTAGGGCATCAAATGCAACAATAAATAATTTTTCTTCAAACTCCTTTCAATTCTCTTCAAATATGAGATCTTCACATTCATAAAGAGAAGATATGTTATGCCATTTAGGGGCTTGCCTTGGTCATACCCGGTGTTAGTGTTTCCACTTCCATAATGGTAATACCAATGAAAAAATGATAATGGATAGGAAGGAATGATGAAATCACAAAGTGTTGCAACTCACCACCCTTCAATGGCTTCCTTGAAGGATTGACTTCATACAAATTACCTCAAGGTCTTGGATCTTGCTTGCTGGATTACTTGAATTCTTTGGAGATCTAAAAAAGTGTTAGCCTTCACAAAACAATGATAACATGAACACACAAAAACTCACATAGGATTTTACATGATGTTAGGATCTTGAATTGTTGTAATAAAGCTCTAAAATGCTACTCTTGACTTGCTTGATATTGCTCTTGATAATAATAATTGCTCTCCAAATTTATGTTTAGTGCTTGTTAGATCTTAAATGATGCAATAACTAGGTATTTATAGGCATTTCTCTAATTTCCCAAGAATTAAATCTTGATAGCCGACATTTGCAATTTGAATTTTGAATATTAAAAAATGCCAATATTGACATATCCAAAATTGGCCCTTGATAAAATAGGGGGACCCATTTTCCCTAGGGTGAATGGGCCTTGGCCCTATTTTCAAGGAAATTAAGTGTTGATGTCAAAATAACAATTGGATGCATTTGTTCAATGCTTGCAATTTCTTGGAATGTGGTACAAACGGGCTATATAATGCATAATTTAGGAAATTAGGGGCCCAATTAGGCTCAATAATTTAGGGGGACCAAAACATATAGTGAAATTGTCAAGGATGAAAATTTAAGATATAGATCTTAAATGGTTTGCACACCAGTGACAAAGAATATTAGGACTTAGTGTATGAATATTCCCAAATATTTAAGAAGTCCTAGTTTATCAATTATGAACTAGTAAGGAAAATAGATATATTTTCAAGAGTCTCCAAATGAGTTGAGATGTCAAATATTCCTTCCACAAAAGAAACCTAGACACTTACAAAATGGAAAGAAGAAAAGGGTTATGTTGTATAGGGGCTTGTCTCACTCAAACCCCATATTGGTGTTACCACCTCCACGACAACAATGATGATGATAGAGAGAGTGTGCGCACAATGAGCAAAGGGAAAATACACCAATGATAATGATAATCAACAAAATGATATATTTTACCATTCGGATTTGAAACCCTTGTTGGACTAATGTAGCAACAAAAATCATACACAAAGAGGAAGAAGAGGCTTCCTTGAGATCTTGTAGGTGTTTTGATTAATATCTTGTAGGTGTTAGTCTACATGACGATAATAATAATAATAATCATGAACAAATAACATCCAAAAAAGCTTTATTATGATGAAGGAATACACATCCACAATATTGAATCAAAATTTGTAGTAGAATAACACTTGTAAGACTTTGAAATTTCTAGAGAATTATAATTAGAGTTAGGAAGTTTGAGTGAGGAATAATGTATAGGGGAGTTTATTTATATAGGAAACTAAGCACATCCCTGACTAACTATTTTGGTAAGGCCAACAAGCAAGCCACTTCCTTTAATTCCCTAAGGCCACAGTTTGAATTTCAATCTTTTTGGTGTGAATGGCTAGGATGCTAGTGCACCACACTAGTGTCTAGGCATAATTTAATCTCAAAGGGACCAAAAATAATGCAATTAACCAAATTTTCTAGAAAGGTGATGAAACAAGAAAATTGCAAACAAAATTAAACACACATGCCAAACTAAGTGCTAAACCCAATGTAAAATTGTAAGCAACAACAATCTATGATGCTGCACAACTAAACTATTAGGTATGGAGAATTGAGACGAGTATTTCTCAAAGGGAAATAAGGATGAAAATGATATTTTGGAATAAGCATAATTCAAAAACCATAAAGAATAAAAAATAATAAGATTTAAAAATCAACAATTACTTATATCTAAAGTTGATTTAATAATAAAATCCTAGGGATGAAAATAAAGGTGGATTATTGATAAAAAAAGTATCAAAGAATATAAAAATAAACCCTAAGAAAGATAAATAATTAAAAAATAAATTAGAGTGGATCCAAACCCTAATAAAATATAAAATAAATGATAATAAACCAAAAGTGTAGATTTGAAACCTTAATGAAGAAGGAATAAATCTTAAGGACAACACTCTAGGGATGTAAGAAACTCAAGGCTCGCCATAATGAAAAGGAAAATAAATTACTTGTTAAACTATTTTATGATAAGTAATTAATCAAGCTAGACAATCAATTAACCCTATAATTTAATGAGCTAGGACTCATTGTGTTACTAAAAAATAAATACTTGAAATCAAATAAATAGACAAAGGTATTTGATATAAATTTGATTTAGATTTAATGTGCTAAAAGTATTCACCAATTTATTATAGCCTTGTATGATGTTAGATGACTACCTCTATTAGTAATTATTTATTGTACTAATATGATTCACTTCCACAACTATGAAAATAACCTTTGCATGTGTTGATCTAAACCCTATGTGTAGATCTAAAACTTGTCGGTGTAGGTTTTTATTTTCCTAGTGGGTTAATTTATTTTTCCTTAGTCTTAGGTTTTTCCTACACTTTATTAAGCTTGCTTAGGATAATAAAGTGAGTTTATTACTAGGAGATAAATGATGTGGTGTCCCCTTCCTTAAAGGGTGGAAACACTTCCCACTTTTGGTGGTCCATCTCCACTTTTTGTGGTTGATTCCTGTTGGTTTGATTTGCTACCTACATCCTCTCCTAAGTTCTATATAAACTCACTACCTAGCTTGTATTTGCATCTTTTGGCATAGATATTTTGTATTGATCTTTTTAGATTGAAATCTCTTAATGTAATATTGTCACATTAACATTGCATAATTGCTCGGAGTCTCGGTTTGTATTCTTATGTTTTTCTAGCTTATGTAACTTTGTTTTTCTCTTAAAAAGTTCTTAGGGTTATTCAATCTATTTCAATTTTCTAACATGGTATCAGAGTTTTTTTTTTAGAAATATAAGTTTATAGATTCCTGATTGAAATATTGAGTTTCTTATAAAGATCTTGTAAATTCTTGTGTGCTCTTCTCTTGCGTTTTGAATGATCTAGAGAATCTAAAAAGATTTGAAAAGATCTAATAACCTGTTCATAATGCATATGTGTTTTGTGAGATCTAGGTGATTGAATATTTTTGGTTATACTGGTAGCATTTTTTACTATTCCAACACATTTAGAAGGCTCGAGAAAGTTAGATTTGGCTTTTGTTTCATCCAAATTAGAGATCATTTGACAAAGTTGCAAACATGGGTTTGAAGCTTAGATTTGGAGAACAATTTTTTAGTAGAGAATTTTCAGCCCAAATGGACCTTGCCATTGCATTCAGAAGGCCCAAAAACCCCTATTCTCATATAAATTTTGTCTATTATAGACAAATTTTATTTTTGGAATTTTTTTATTTTGTCAGGTGGTCATCACTGTAGGCTAAATTAAGCCAGTTTTTTCAAAAAATATGACTTTTCACCACGGTATTTATTTTTGGAAAACAAGATATTTTTAGAAAGTTGGAGATGAAAACTTTCCATCCATAGAGGTATTGAAAATAATTTCTACCATTTTGTACCAGATATTTCAAGTTGAAGTTGTCTTGTGTTAATTCCTTCAACAAGCCATAACTTTCGCCCCGGTGATCCGATTTAAAAAAAAAAAGGCGTTGGAAAGGTCTTGAAGAGCACTACACAACCACAAGGTTAATTTTTCCATATTTTTTCCCAGGTTCATTTGTATCAGAATTTGTAATTTTGGCTATTTTGAGCCTATTGAGCATTGTATCTTGGAAAAGGCTTTGTAAATGCATTGAATTATAAAGTGCCAACCTTATAATATTTTTTTTGGGGGGGTGATCTTTGATACTAGTGAAAAGGGTGGGGGTGTTCTTGGCATTCTTGTGTTCACTTTCTTTCCGCATTTCCTTTTGCATTTCTTCATCATGGAATTAATAACAGTTTCTACTCTAATTGCATACAACTATTTTGAGTGGAAATCAAAAATAGATATTCACTTAAGAAGACTTGGTTTGCATAGAGAAATAATGGGACTATAAAATAAACTAGCTAAAAAATGAAGATAATCCTGAGTGGTTTAACAAATGTGATAAAGTATATGAGGAATTGTGTGTGTTTGTATCTCTTGATTTACTCTTTCACATTGAATCTTTGAATAATCCAAATGAAATAGGGAAAATACTAGAATCATTTTTTGGCACACAAGATTCTATGAGGGGTCATATGTTGGAGAATGAACTAATCAGTTTAAATCTAGGCAACTTCAACACAATTTAGGATTTCTTCACCAAATTGAAATCACTAAGGCTACAGTTGCAACAATGTGGAATCACTAAGAAAGATGAAAAATGGATTATAAGTATTCTCTCAAAGCTAAGTTTTGAATATTCAATGTTTGTTTCTACCTTTTATGCTACTAAGGATGTACTTGGGTCTCAATTCAAGATGCCATCTTTGGATATTTTGGTGCTTCTCTCACATGGAAACAGGATAAGCTAATTCAAATGGGCACTCTTAAGTCTTCTAAGTCACATGCCTTGGCTACCAACCTTGGCACAAATGAACAAAGATGGAAAATTATTAGTAAAGATAAGAAAAAAAAGAATAGCAAAGAGAAGAAGAATAAAAAATCAACTACTCCAAAAGAAAGTAATGAGACTTCATCTTCAAAAGGTGACAAGCCTAAGAAAGAGAGGGTTAAATGTGCCTATTGTAAGAAACTCGATCATGATGAGTATAAATGTTTGAAGAAGGATAATCTCAATGTTCTTGATTTCCTTCAAACTGAGTTTAGAAGAGGGTTCTCACAAGGCCAAAGACAACAAGGGGAAAGGAAAGGGCAAGGCCCTTGTATGAGTTGCTTCTCCACCATACACATGGGTTCTTGATTTGAGTGCTTCACACCACATGGCTTCAATTGAAGATGAACTTGAATCAATTGAGTCATGTACTATGCCTTCCATTTTGATGGGTGAGAAAACTCCAGTTGAGGTGTGTGGGAGAGGGTCTGTTGATATGGGAATGCCACATTTAAAGATGTTCTTTGTGTCTAGTCATAGGGCCTCTTTGGTCTCACCAAACATTACAGTCAATAGGTGATTGGGTAGGGGATCCTTTAAATAAAAGAAGAACAAGATCATAATTTCAAGATACTCCACATGTCTTCCTTGCTTCAGCTTCCAATCCACAAAATTTTTGGGAAGCTTCTAGTGTTCCCGAGTGGGATGCAACCATGCAGGAAGAGTTTAGTTCCTTGGAGAGGAACACACTTGGGATCTTGTCCCACTTCCTAAGGGAATAAAACTTGTTTGATGAAAGTGGGTCTATCAAACAAAATATGTAGTAGATGGTTTAGTTGAAAAGCATAAGGCTCACTTGGTTGCCAAATGATTCTCCTAAATTCCAAGGATTGACTACTCTGATACTTTTGCACCAGTCACCAAAATGAATTCCATCTGAATTGTTCTTGCTATAGTTGTAGTACATAGATGTGATCATGTTCATTAGATGGATGTGAAGAGTGCCTTTCTTCATGGTGATCTTCAAGATGAGATATACATGGAGTAGACACAAGGGTTCATTCAGGATTCTTCACTTGTGTACATCATCTTTAGAAGTCTCTTTATGGTCTCAAACATGCCCCTCGGGCTTGGTATGCCAAGATGAACTCCTTCTTTCTTAAAGTGGGGTTCACTTGATGCCATTCTAATCCTAATGTCTATATTTTATAGCAAGATGATACTCATACCTTCCTAGTTCTCTATGTTGATGACTTCTCAATCACAGAGAGTTACTCATTCATCATTCAGGTATTGAAAACCACCTTTCATGATCAATTTTTGATGTCAGACTTGGGCTTGTTGAACTACTTCTTGGGGATTGAGATCACCTGGTCTTCTTTAGGTATCACTCTTGCAGAGTCTAAGTAGACACTTGATATGCTCCAGAGGTTTCACATGACTAATTGTAAGCTTTCACTAACTCCATTATTGTCAGGGGTCAAACTTGAGGCTAAGTGTTCTTCACCCTTGGTTGATGACACTTTATATCGATAAATTTTTGGCAGTCTTATCTATCTGACTCATACAAGGCCCAAAATTTCATATGCAGTAAGCATGGTCTCTCAATTAATGCAACAACTACATGAGTTGCACTGGAAAGTAACTAATAGGATTCTTCACTACATCAAGGGTACTCATAATTATGGGATTCATTATGCATTGGGCATGCATTTGACTTGGTGGGACACACATATTCAGATTGGGCAGGCGATTCTCAGGATCAAAAGTCTATTCTGGGGTATTGCTTCTCCCTTGGTTCTGGTCCAATTTGTTGTTTGAGCAAGAAGCAGTCTTCTATTTCTCTTTCATCTACAAAGGCTAAGTATCGAGTAGTTAATTCTGCTACTGAGGCCATCTAGCTTTAGAACATTCTCACTGAGTTGGACCTTCCCTTCTAAAATCCTACAGTCATCTATTGTGGCAACCAGAGTGTGATTTAGATCTTTCACAATCTGATCCATCATCAACGGACCAAGCACATCGAGATCCATATGCACTACATTCGGGAGTTGATTCATGGTGAGATCATTGATCTTGAGTACTTTTTGACATCAGATCAAACTGAAGACATCTTCACCAAACCCTTCACTAAAATCAAGTTCCTTCATTTATGAGATTTGCTTGGGGTGCGGTTGGTGTCCTCTTTGGGGGGCTACTTAGTCCTTTTCTTCTCTCTCTATTCTGGGGGTTGTTCTCTCTCTATTTGTGGGGGGGACTCTTCTTCCTTGGGGGGAATTTGATATGTACATGGGTACCTAGCATGGCCTCATTTGTTAGGACTCATCATCTTTTACGTCCTCCTAAGCTATGCTTAAAGGGGGGTGTTGGTGTAGGTTTTTTTTCCTAGTGGGTTAATTTATTTTCCCTTAGTCCTAGGTTTTTCCTACACCTTATTAAGCTTTCTTAGGATAATAAAGTGAGTTTATTACTAGGAGATAAGTGATGTGGTGCCCCCTTCCTTAAAGGGTGGAAACAATTTCCACTTTTGGTGGTTCATCTCCACTTTTTGTGGTTGATTCCTGTTGGTTGGATTTTCCACCTACATCCTCTCCTAAGTTCTATATAAACTCACTACCTAGCTTGTATTTGCATATTTTGGCATAGATAGTTTGTATTGATCTTTTCAGCTTGGAATCCCTTAATGCAATATTGTCACATCGACATTGCATAATCTCTTGGAGTCCCGGTTTGCATTCTTATGTTTTTTCAATTTATGTAACTTTGATTTTCTCTTAAAAAGTTCTTTGGGTTATTTAATATATTTTATATTTCTAACAAACCTAGAATACAAATATAGACTTTATTGATTAAAATTGAGATAATAATTTGAATACATTCTCCATAATTGTGACCTCTACAAATTTAAAAAATCTCATGATTTTTAATTAATATGTCATCAAGATTATTCCTTCTATGTATGTGTTGATCTTCTAAGTTACATGTGAAGGTATCTCTATCACCTCATCTTGGTCAAACTAAAAATGGCTCATGACAAGCCTCACTCTCTCATCAAGCAAACAAGAGAAACTAGCTAGCCTAACTCTCCCTCAATAATAGATTTACCCCTTGGCATGACAAAAAAAATAGCATCTCTAAATTTTTATGTATCTTATTGAATTGAAAACTAATTTGATTTTTTTTGAGGATTTAATGTGTTTATTGGAATAACAAGTGTAATTATGGTCCAATACAACCCACATTTTTATTAAAAATCAAATATATTCACCGTCATTCCCTATAATGTTACTAAAAATATGTAATTTTACTTGGAAGAAACAAATCATCCCACTTTCCCTCCAATAACAAAATTTGTTGAGATATACCATCAAAGTGCTCAATGTTCATCAACAATGAACTTTTGTTAAAATATATTAATTGATGAATTGTTAGCATAGACCATTGACAAAGTAACTACCTACAAATACCCAATGTTTCATACCATCAATAATCTATCCATATATCATAAATACTTCAAATAGTTGATGTGCTACATAAACTATAAATTAATGATGCATTCTTCTTAAAAATTGATTATACTGAGCAAGGAATTTATTTACTCTAATTAGTAGCCATGTGATCTATTTATTTCTTTGTGTTATTTTCCTTCTTATGGTATTAGAGTTATTTGGGTTATGTAGTGTCAATTGTGTAGGTTGTGAGCTAGGGAAGCCATTTAAAAAAATCCCATTTTCTATTATGTGGGCATCATTGAGATGTTACTCAATGTTGAAATCCCTTTCCATTTGAAGTTGTGAATGAGAAATTACAAAGATGGTGTTTTATATATATATATATATATATATATATATGTGTGTGTGTGTGTGTGAAGTTGATTTTGAATGTAGAGAAACCATTAAAGAATAAGAGAGTGACAACCTCTTTCAATCTTTTGTTCATTGCAAATAGTTGAGATATTTGGAGATAACCTCCTTATGCGTTAATGTGCATTGCAATGAGAAATTATAACTATTTTAGAAGATGAAAATTATTGTGTGGTTTATGGGAACTTGTGAATTATAAGAATACATTTGCAAACCATCAAGTGCTATTATTCCTTTAAATTATTTAAATATTTATCAATGTTGTAAGATTTAAAGCATATATTTGTTATTTTTTTTGTGTTGTGGAGAATGCTATTTTAAATCTTGCATGGGAGTTTCAAGTAAAATATGTATTATTCATCCTTGAAATTCAGCCCTAGGTTATATGATTGTTTTTCATACAATGTTTGAAGGTATTTTTATATGAGTATCACAACTCTTTTCTTTATTTATAGGGAAAGTGTAAATTGAAAGGTGTTTGTTCATATTATATGAACCCTTCATACAAATTCATGAAGTCTAAAGTGAAAGGTAAATAAATTATCATATTGTGATATTTGATATTTCTTGTTGAAGTCAAAATTTTATAAAAATATTTTGCATATTTGTAATTCATAATTTTTTACGAAGTTAGATTTTTTGTTCAATTTATAAAAATGCCAATATTGAGGCACCATATGAAAAAAATTAATTGTGTGTGTTGGTTGGGGCATCATTTTCAAAGCCTTCGTGTTTGTGTTCTTGGGGAGTTTATTTTTATTCCTTCCATGACTTCATCTAAAATCTCTAATATTATTTTTTAGTACAAAATTAGATATTTAAAGCTATACAAATTGGAAATGTGAAATGAAATTAATTTTACACATGAAATTTTATGGGATCTAGCAATATAAGATAAATCTTTAGATGAAGGCAAGCATGAACACTGAGATAAAATGGATATGAATGCACGAGCTACTATTCCATGGAAAATAAATATAGGGATTAGGCCTCATGTTTAGGATTTAAAAATAATAAAGAAAATATGGGAAACTTTGCAAACAATGTATGAAAGAACTAGAAAATTAAAATTTATTAGATATTAATAAACAATTAACTCATTTGAAAATGAAGGTAGGAGATAACATGCATGAACACAATATAAAAATTGAAGAACTTGAGAAATAAAATTGCAATGATGAAGTTTGAATATGAAGACTCTAAAATTATATATTCTATTTAAAGCCTTCAAAATGAGTATCATAACTTCATATGCACATTGGAGCTAATTGGGAAAATTGACAATATCAAACTAGAAGTATATGGTTCTTTTTTTGAATGAAGAGGATAGTTTTAAGAAGTTCATAGATGAGTCTAGTAAGAGTTCTTAGGCATTTATGGCTAGAAGCAAATATAATAATTAGAATTTAAAAACCATATCAAAATCAAGGGAATCAATATAGAAATAATCAAAGGTAAAGGAATAAATCAATGGACAATCAACAAAGGCATAACTTTCAAAAGACACAAAATGAATGGAGAAATCACAAAGACAATTATAAAAAATACTTTCATACGTTAAAATTGTGAAGTTCAAAAGAACATAAAAGTAATCAATGTCCTAGTAAATCACATGGGGCAAAGAAATTTTTATTAAAATAAGCAATCAAATTTTTCTCAAGATGAGGGTGATCATAATATATTAATAGCCTTTTTAACTACTGAAGGAAATTCAAATAACACATGGTATATTGGTTTAATAGCTCACCAACATATGAAATACAACAAAACTTCTTTAATTTTTTAGAATAAGAAAAATGTGCAATGATATTTCTTGTGGATGATAGTTCGCATGAAATTAAATGAATAAGTTCAATTCTAATGAAAGGACATGATGTTAAGAAATTGGAAATAAAAAATATGAATCTTGTACATAAGTTAAAAAAAAAAAATCTCTTAGTAAGTCAAATAACTCAAAATGGTTATGAGGTGAAATTCTATTCATATAAGCATCTAATCAATAATATTAATGATGGATTCAAAATCGTGAGCCCTAGAAGAGTTGAGAGTGATGGAATCTACAAATATGTAGCATATATTGATAATAAAACTTACATTAATATAGGTTCCTCCACAAGTGAGTTGTAGCATCAAATATTTGGTCACCTAAACTATCAAAGTTTTCTTATGCTTTCAAAGATGAATATGGTTGATGGGCTTCCTTGGATAAGGATAAACACAAATGTGTGTACATGATGCATGACTAGGAAAGAACATAGACAATTTTGAAAGGTCTACATGGAGGGAAAGTAAATATATTGAACTTGTTCATAGTGATGTATGTGGTCCTATGAATTTTCCATCAAGGGGAGGAGCTAGGTACATATTTACATTCATTGATGATTTTTCAAGGAAGGTTTGGGTCTAGCTCCATAGGAAAAATGATGAAGTGTTTATAAATTTGTAAATGTTTAAATAATTTTTGGAAAATCAAATTGGAAAAAATACCAAGTGCATAAGAAAAGATAATGGTGGAGAAATATGAATAACAAGTTCAAATATTTTTGTGAATATCATGGGCTCAAGAGATAAATATTTAATAGATATACTCCCTAACAAATTTTGTTGTTAAAAGTAAGAATAAGACCTTAGTGGAAACGGAGCGATGCATGCTACAATCCAATGATCTTCCTTTATTTATTTGGGCTAAGGATGTCAATACTACATCTCATGTCTTGATTAATTCTCCTACAACTTGTTTGTAGAAAATCGCTCTTGAGGAAGCATTGGGTGGTAAGAAACCAAAAGTTAAGAATTTTAGAGTATTTGGATGTGAAGAATAATACCACATACCTAATGATATTAGAGAAAATAAATTTGATAAGAAGAGTTTTGAGTGCATCTTTATTGGCTACAATGATCAAAGGGAAGGATATCTAGGTTGTATGATCCTAGTGTGAAGGATGTGTTCACAAGTAGGGATACCAAGATTAATGAAGGGTTTGAGGATATCATAAAATCCTCATCTATCCCACAAGTGGAAAAAGATGATGATGAATCCTATAGTGCATTTAAAACAAATTAAATTTCTAAGGAAAATCCCAATACAATTGCAGAATCTAGTCCTCAAAAGACCAAGATTCTTCAATAAATTTATCAAAAGATTCAACAACTTAATTATTTCCTTATGACCATCATAATTAAGGCCAATGATACTCAAACCTATGATAAGGCTAAGGAAAAAAAAAATGGGAACAAGCTATGCAACATGGATATGACTCTTTGATAAAAAAAATAGAACTTGGAGTTTGGAGGATTTTCCCAACAACAAGAGTGTGGTCAATAATAAGTGGGTGTAAAAAAATAAGTTCAATTCTAATGGAAGCATTGAAAAACAAAAGGAAGATTAGTAGTCATAGGGTACTCACAAAAGGAGGGAATTGGGTACGCAATATTTTTCTCCAATGACAAAGATTAATATTATTAGGACTACTATAACATTAACAACTCATTTCAAATGATCTCTTCACCAAATGAATGTTAAGAATACATTTTTAATGGAAAATTTGATGAAGAGATATGTATGACTCAACCACAAGGATTTGAAATTTTAAGATATGAACACTCAATTTGTAAGTTTAAGAATTGTCTCTATGGATTGAACCAAGATCCAAGGGCTTGGTATGCTAAGATTGATGAATATTTCAAAACTCGAGGCTTCCATAATAGTCCTCATGATCTATACTTGTATGTTACGAAATTTAATGAAATGGGAATAATTATTATTGTATTTTATGTTGATGATCTTATCATCATAGAATATATAATGAAAAAATCTAGTGGTATAAAGTTAAAATTGAAAGATAGATTTGAGATGATAGATCTTGGTTTATTCACTACTTTCTTGGCATCTAGGTATGGAAAAAAGATGATGGAATTTATATCTATCAAACCATGTATGCTTTAAACTTGTTGAGTAGGCCTTTAGGATTGAAGAAAGTAAGAGTGGTTCTACTCCACTTACTCTAGGATTGAAGTTTGCTAAGGATATGAAAGGTGAGGATGTTGATCCTACCTTATACAAGCAACTTGTTGGTAGCTTATGTACTTGACTCGTGCACTCAACTAGATGTTTCTTTTGCAATAGATGCGGTTTCAAGGTTTTTGGTTTCTCTTAAGATTCCACATTGGATGGTAGAAAAGAGGATATTAAGATATGCACAAGGGACTTTGACCATGTGTAATTAATATCCTTCTTTTAGTACTCAAACAATATCAAATAGGGCCTTTCGCACTTTACTATGACAATCAAAGTGTCATTTTTTTATCCAAGAATCCAATGTTCCATTCCAGAACAAACAATATAGAGGTATATCACCATTACTTCAAGCATCTCATCTAGCAACATGTGATTCATCTCCAATATTGTAACATAGATGACTAGATAGCTAATCTTTTCCCCAAGGCTTTATGTGAATCTAAATTTGTATATCATAGAATTCTTTTAGGATTATGAGAAGTCACATGAATATTTGATGGTTGTTATTTAGGGAGGATCATTGTGAAAGGCTACCATTCTAGTAGTGAATAAGTGATTGTAAATGGGTACTTGACAAGACTTTGTACCAGGACCCATCTTTTCTAGATTATTAGACATATTTAAAAGTGATTAATACAATTAATTTATGGGGGATGTTAGAATAAATTAATTAATAAATTTTCAGCACAAACTATTGCTGACACAACCACCTACAATTGCCTAATGCCACTCACCACTACTCACCTCACCATCCATCATAAATACTTCAACCAATTGCTATGCTACATAAATTATTAAATAATAATATATAAATTGCTTATAAATTAAACACGATGAACAAGGAATATGTGTGTTCCGAGTAGTAGTTATATGATTTATTTGTTTGTCTGTGTTGTTTTTCTTTTCAACTTTTACTTAAGATTTGAAGGCATTACCCATTGTCCAACACCAATTAAATTATATTTATTTTGGTGATCCATACTTACCCTAACATTATTCAAAAGATTTATTATTTTTAATGATGATACATTACCACGCTTAAAATTTATCAAAGGAAGGATTAACTAGTAGTATTCCTCGCAATATTAGCAGTCTTGTAGCCCTTGAAATTATCGAGATCTTGATAATAATGATTTATATGGAAACAAATACTTTGAGTTGTCCGACTGTTAGCGACATATTTAGTGAATCACATTGGCAAGAACCTGTTCACCTTGAAAGTGAACTATAGAAATGGTACTTGAGTTGCAGCAATTTGAAGGTGTTTGAGAAACATTATGAAGATGTAGCAGTTAAGGAGAATGTTTCTTTGTCTCGAGTACAAGAGGAAAAAGATGATGTTGTTGCTATGATTTGAGAGGCTAGTTTAGGAGTTATAGTTTCCACATGTTTAATAGCTCAAAGCAGTTCATCCTTTGAAATGTCTTTTAATAATTTGGCAAATTGTAGTTTATGTTAAGCATGAAATAATTTGATCACGAAGTTGAAATTGATATCTTTAGTGGAAAAAGCTTGAAGATATCACTCCATCTTCTCATAGTTGTGTTGTTCCTCATGTTAATCATATTGATTATTAGTTGATTGATATTTCTAAGGATGGATTTATGAGTCTTCAGACTGATAATGGAAACACTAGGGATGATCAAACTACTTTCTTATATCAAAGATGATTTTGGAGAGCGAAAAGATCTTGTTGTGAGTGTGGTCTGCAATGGGGGAGAAGTGGGTCTATCCTCGGAAAGATATTGATTCAAAATAAAATAAAATTTTAACCACTGAAATTTATAGAACATTATTCTGAAAGGATTATACCATGAACTTTTGTAACCATTCCAAGAATGGGTCCCTTTATTGCAAGCCAAATCCCATCCATTACACAAAGTTGACCAAATTTGGTGACCATTTTGTAGTTGAACATCATAAATTACAAATACAACAAATATGTCAGATGGAGGATATGGTTTTGGGCACTTATGCAAGAGAAGTGTCATAGAATGGTTGGTGGGTTGGGCTATATAAGAAGCGTGTTCATGATTTTTTTTTTTGATGAATATGCAGCTATCTATATTAAATTAAGATAAAGATACATATTCACAAAAAAAAGATGAGTGGTACGAAGGCACACCCTGAGAGTCATATGGGCAGCACCCAGAAAAACTAAAAGATCACATGGGCCAAGCCCAAAAGTCCAAGATTACAAAACATAAAAGAGGGCCATCAAGTGGCCAAAGCAGTGCTAGCAGAGCCAGGAGGGTCTATGTCATCCATGTTCTTCCCCCATACATGATTTTGACGGGATACTAAAGGAGCCAACACTTTGCAGAGAGTCAATGAAATCAATCACCTTCATGGTCTTTAGCTGATTGTCTTAAATCACCTTCATGGTCTTTAGCTGATTGTCTTAAATTATAAAGATTGTTATGATGTGTTCACCATTAAGGGAAGGTATCCCAAGGGAGTCTAAATATTATATTACTCACCCAAAATCTAATGATAATTAGTCATTCCATACTATTTATTTTATTTTATTTTTTTAAGAGGTTGGTCTTCTACAAAAAATACATTAGCTAGTCAGATAAATGAGCTCAACAAGTGTGTGTTGCTAATCAATCTAACAGTTTGAATCCATCATTACTAGCACCTTCTTCCCCAACTTCATTTACAAATTTAGGTAATCCTTCAATTTAATCACCAAATGTGTCTTGTCTCCGTCTATCAATGTTTGTTTTTCTAGTAGATCAACATTAACTATGTTTGCTATAAAACCATAGGCATTTGAAACTCTATTGATATCACCTTTTGATTTTTAAACATTTACTACTAGTTCTTTAATTGTTCTAGTTACACCCCACTTAAATTAACTCATCTAATGACACCTTCATTCTTAGATGTGTCTTTTTTGGCAATGAATTGTTGGTGGTGAATTTGTGAGACATTGTCTTTTTCTCAATTACTTATATTTTTTTAGATGTAAAATAATATAATTCGATTTTCAAGATTGAAACTCAGCAACTAAATAATTCAATTTAAATTCATATTTAAACGACACCAAAATTCAGAGGCAATTCAGTGTGTTTTGCATTTATTTCATACTCCGCAGGTTACAAGCATTTACAATCTGCAAATTTTAATTTGTTTTAAAATTTTAAAAACTCTATTCAGGCGTCCAATTCTGCACCGATTCTTCCTCTGTATATCACTTCCTTATATCTGTAGGCAACTTCTTTCCTCCTGCGTACCCCCTTTCTATTCAACTGTGGCGTGGCATTTTATTCTTTTTACTTTTTTTATTCTCCTTTGTTCATTCCACCTTCCGCTGCCCTTTATTTCCTCCTCCACATTTTATTCCTTATTCCTCCTAGCTTATTTTTTATCTTAAAGCTGCGTGGCATATTGGTTTTCTTTTGTTTTTACATGCCTTTTCACCTCATGCGCGACCCTTTGTCTTCTTTGTTTGGCACTGATTCTTATTTAATTTGCTGAAATCTTCCGTTTACATAGCGAGCTAACATCTCTTGGTTGCGTTGACACACACTCCCCACATGCCATACGACTCCTTTTCTTTGTGGCTGTCTATTTTCCCCCTTCCCATTCTGGTATTTTGGTTGCCAAACTTTACTTCTTGTGCTGAATTTCTTTTCTTCCTGGCGACACTCCCATTACACTGCCACACTGAATTAAAGTTTTTTTTTTTTAAAAAAAAAAACCTTTTAATGTTATAAAGCTAACTAACTTTAGGACTTCATTGAAATCAATTTAACAATGAAACAATAAGAAGAGATTATGGCAGCAAGATGACTGATAAACACTCATTTTATTGTGATAGTCGATCTATTAAAAAACCAATCGAAATTCATTTCAATGAACAATCAAAATTTGGAATATAAATTCGGGAATGAAGAATGAACAAAGCTATGTTACCATTCAACAAACCCTTGAATCAAACCTTGATAATGGAGATCTTGAAAGGTCTGCAACTTGCATGAAATGGTTCAATTGGATGTGGATATTGATACTTGAAATAATGCTTTGAATGCTTGAACTTGATCTTGAAACATACATCATAATGTTAGCTCCAAAAACATGCATGATGCAAGAAAATTTTGACATGATGAATAGATCTTGAATGCAGCAGTAAATCTCTGATATATATAGTCTTGAATGCCTTTGGTTGCTCTTGAAATGTTTGAAAGATGCTCATAAAATTCTCATAAAGTTGCTAGGTGAAACATAGTGAAATAACCTTGCATTTATAGGTATGTTCCCTTAATTTCCCGAAGTTTAAATATCACAAGCCGACATTAAAATATGAATTTGGAGATGTTAAGATACCGCCAAAAACATAATTTAAATTTAGGCTCAAAGGTCTAGGGAGCATGGGCGAATGGGTCCCATACACTTATTTCTAAAACATACATTGCTCAAGGTAAAGTGTTATGTATTGGCATTAATTATTGTTAGGTTTCCAATGTAATTTATTAGGCTTGTAAATGAATAAAAGGGCTTATTAAGGCCTAATTAAGCTCAATTTAATTAAGAGGGCCCGAATAAGTGTGAAAATGTAAAGGGATACATTTATCAACACTAAATTAAGGCATTATTAAGTCTAATTTAATTAGGAGGGCTCAAACAAGTGTAAAAATGTAAAGGGATACATTTTTCTACACTATAGTGGGAAACATCACTACTCTTTTGACATGGTATTAAATGAGCCATCTTGGAAAATCTATCCACCACAACAAAAACTGAATCATTACCTCTTTGTGTTTGTGGCAGCCCTAAAACAAAATCCACACTAATGTATTCCCATGATCTCTTCAATATTAGTAATCGCTTTTACAATATGATGTTTTGTCTCTCCTTTGGTATGCTGACATATCGAACAACCTTACACCATTTTTTTACATCTGCACTCATCCCTAACTAATAATAACTTTCATTTAGTTGTGTCAATGTTTTGTCCATTCCAAAATGTCCACTCAAACCCCCACAATGTTTCAATCTTATCATGTTCTCCCTCATTGATCATCCTTGAGGTATACACAACCTCTTCCCTTTGAATAACAAATTCTCTTGAATAAAATACTCCAACAATGGAATTCTATTTATTTCCATTGGACTCTTACATGATGCCCAAGCTTTTTTAAAATCTACATCTTCCTCATACAACTCCCCCATTCAATCAAAACCAACAACACTCACTCTCAATTCATTCAAAAATAAACTCCTCCTATTTAATGCATCAACAACTCAATTTGATTTTTCATTTTTATGTTTAAAAAAATTTGAATAAATTTGAAGAAATTTAATTCACTTCACATGATTTTGATTTAATTTACCTTAGTTGTTTATGAATTGTAATGCATGATGATTGGTGTACAATATGAACTTCTTCAGTAGCAATTAATGTCTCCACTTCTTGAGTGCTTGTATGATTGCATAGAACTCTTGATCATGTTGGAAAGATGGTTGTCATTGCACCAAAAGATCAACCTTTTAATACCTGATACAACTATCGGAGTTAGTAAATCCATGGGAGGTGGTTAAGCCATTCCATGAACCCAAACGCTATGCTACACAACACAAGGAGAACAAGGGTGCACACCTTACAAAAATCCCCCCAATGCAAGTGAGGGGTTTGAACACATGACCCAAGCTTTGATACCAATTGTTGGAAAGATGGTTGTCATTGCACCAATACATTGAACCTTTTAATGTCCGATTCCAACCGCTAGAGTTAATGAATCCATGAGAGGCTGTTAAGCCATGTCATGAACCCAAGTGTTGTGTTGCACAACACAAGGAGACCAAGGGCACACACCCTACAATAGATCATACACAAAGTATTTTATTTTTTCCTCATTTAACTTCTCACTGAAGTGAGTTATTGGTTTTCCCTCATGACTTAGAACTCCCCCTATCGATGTCCCACTTATGTTGCAATCAACTTGGAAGACTTCCTAAATTGGGAAGTGCTAACATGGGTTGCTCCATCACTTTTTCCTTCAATATATTAAAACTTTTCTCTATTGTTGTTGTCCAAACAAATTGTTTTCTATTACCCTTCATAGTTTCAATAATAGAAGCGTAAATCCCACTAATTTTTTTGATGAACTTCTTATAGAATCTTGCTACTCCATGAAAAAATTCATGCTTCAAATATACTCCTTAGTGAAGGCCAGCCCACAATTATTTTCACCTTTTCCAGATCCATTTTTAACCCACTTAAAAAAAAAAAAAACCCAAATATACTAACTCGTCTTTCATGAAGCTGCAATTTTTCAAATTCACTAGCAACTTCTCTTCTTTCAACCTTTACAAAACTAATCTAACATGCTGAAAATGTTCATCTTTTGTCTTACTAAATATGAGAATATCATCCAAATACACAATTACAAACTTACCAAGATATGGCTTCAAGACTTCATTCACCAATCTAATGAAAGTGCTTGGAGCGCTCGTCAATCCAAATGGCATCACCAACCATTTGTACAACCCATCCTTAGTTTTGAAAGAAGTTTTCCATTCATCTCACTCTCTTATTCTTATTTGATGATAAACACTCTTCAAATCAATTTTGTGAAGTATTTATTCCCACTCAAGCAATCCATCATATCATCCATTCATAGTAATGAAAACCAATATTTGATAGTTATCTTATTTATGGCTCCAAAATTCATACACATCCACCATTCCCCATCATTTTTGGGAGAAAAAATTACTGTAACAACACACAAACTCAATCTTTCTCTAATCAGCCCCTTATCAAGTAACTCTTGAACTTTTCTATTTATCTCCTCATTCTCCATAGGTGTCATTATATATGGTGCCTTGTTTGCTAATCTTGCACCGAGAATCAAATCCATATAGTGGCTTATGCTTTTCATGGGTGGCAATCCATTGGGCACCTCCTTCATCAATATATCAACATATTCTTCCAAAATGTTATGAACTTATCTTGGTATATTGTCTCATTTGTTTGCTATCCCAACTACTGTAAGTTGTGGAATGATTACAAAACATGTTCCCTCTCTCTTCAAGTCTTTCTAAATTTTCTTTCCAAAAATAAAACATATCTTGGAGATGTTCTCCACTTCCTCTTCTCTATCCTTCAATGGATTTAGAGTGCACTCTTTACCATCCTTCTTTATTGCATATGTATTTAATTTACCATCATAAACAACTTGTCTATCAAATTGCCACAATATTCCCAAATGTATATGGAATACATCCATTGGCATCACATCACACGTGATTTCATGTTGGTATTTTCCAATCTTAAAAAACACCAAATATTACTCATTTACCAAAAAAAGATGCTCCTTTTGAAACCAAGAATCTTGGTATGGGTTGGGATGTTTGATTCTCTTTAACTTCAGCTTGTCTACTATTTCTTTGAATACTATGTTATTGGTGCTATCCCTATCCACAATGAATTTGCAACATTTCCCACTCACCTTAACCTTGTTCAAAATAAATTTCTTCTTTGGATTGGTTCTATTTTCTCCTTGTCCAAATTTAACAAAATTCTTCACAACATTAATGATTCTCCATCTTCAAGATTCTCTCCATGCCTTAGTGAAGTCTCAATTTCATTTTCAGCCTTTGTTGTATGCACTCTTGCCTCTTTTCCTTTTCCACCACCTTACTAAATTTGTGAACATTCAAATGCATGGTGTCCTATTTCTCCACATTGAAAACAAGTACCACTGAACCCTCTTCCTCTACCTCTTCCAAAAGATCCTCTTCCACAATAATAATCTCCTCTTTCTCTAGAGAAGTCTCCTTTTCATTTTCTTTCGTGCACGCTTGCATGAGACGTGCTTGCTATTAAACATAATGCAATGCTGAGAGGGGGGTGAATCAACATATATTACAACAATCATTATCATTTGTAGTTTAAACATCACATCACATAAACTGGAAGAAGAGAAGAAGAGACAACATGCACCATACAAAACACACTGAGATTTTTACTTGGAAATTCCAATGAGGGAAAACCATGGTGAGGATTAACTCACAATATATGTAGCTCACTACCAACAAGAATTATAATGTTGTTTAAGTCTCACTACCTATGGACTTGCAAACTAAGGCGTGGAACCTTAGGGAGAGATACAAAGGACTTGATGAGACTCACTATCTCAGAGTAGGATACATGAAAATTATTATGAGAAATACGAATATGAACTACTTGTGGATATAATTTTACTCTAGCTCCCTTCATGTGGATTATTTTGCTAAGGTTCATCCCACACTAAATATATTCCCAACCCCTTTTTGCAAAACTTCATATGTTGCCTCCATATGTCCGCCAAGCTCTCCTTGCAAAGGCTTCTTCCTTCACTCTCCTACTGGCCCCCACCATGATTCCACATGTCAACAACATGAGCATTTGAGAGTTGCTTCCCATTTTTTCCTTATCGGGCCCCATCTGCATACCACGTAACATCCATCCACATACATTTTTTGGCAGTCCCCACAGTCAATGTTGGTGGTAGAGATTTCCTCCACATGTCTTCACTACGGGGGATTTTGATCACAAGGAGGAGGAATCAAGAACGGGCCCCGATCTGCCACCACGTGTCTCTTTTGTGGGGACTTCATCGAGAAGAAGGAAGGAGAAAACAATGTGCCCTACCATATTGCCACGTGTCCTAATTGCCTCCATGGGTAGGCGACACATGTCGAAATTATGTTTTGTTGGGAACACTGCCATCATTTGGAGGGGATGCATCTGGTTCGCAAATGACCACATTTATGGCTTAAATCTTTTTCTGTTGCAATGGCTAGGGAAGATCATTGCTTTGGGCATCATTGTTCATGATGGGGGAATCTTTTTGTTACCAACCTACTAGGCGGTGGGATTTTTATCTATATATACTGCTTCTTCCTTCTGAAATTGAGTTTGGAAGATACAAGAAAAAATTGTGAAAGACACCAGGCCTTTTGTATTGCTTTTAGATTATTGTATAAGACTCTTAGACTGTGCCATTGTTTGGCCTTTCTATTTTCTTAAACTATTTGATAAAACATTATAACACTGTGCTATTATTGTATTGAGTTGTTTTTTTGTAGAACTTTTATGATTTTAATACAAGTTTGTTGGTTTAGACTATGTCTTTGACTCTTCTTTTTAGTAAACCTATATGAGAGTTATTTTATGTTATTGAATAAATTATTCAGGTTTTCGTCTTTGATTTCTGTTATTCTGAGACTTAGTAGATTGTTGATCGAGCCCTTAAATTGCATCCCAAAAGATAGATTTACCATGCCTATATCTAAATCTTGGCGCATCGCCTTAGTTAGATTTTTTATTTTTATATTTATTTTCATTTCCCTTTCCAAAAAACTCCAATTACAGAAGAAGTTGGCTTCTTTAAAAACTCAGAGGTCACTCAATTTAGCGCAATTGGTCCCCCATTAACTGAGTTTCCCATAAGGTTGTTACCTTGCCAATTTTTGGCATCAACACTACTATGAAGAAGCATCCAATATGTGTTGATGTTGCAGTCCCTTTTTTCACACAATTAGCCCTTCACACACTTCATCTTCAACATATTGCTCAGTCACACTTCCTTCACAACCAACAACCACCAAAATGAATTTGATCTTCTATATATATATATATATATATATATCCATAACAACTCAAAACCTTAATTAGGTCAACTCCCAAATAACCTTTTGAAGAAATGTATGATATCACACTAGTCGGATTCAAACATATACAATATGAAAAGAAAAAGAGTTGTGGATCAACATATGGTACATCAAGATCAAAAGACATCTCAACACACCCTCCAAATCAAACTTACTTGGTTTGAACCAACTGCAAATGAAGGAACCAAACCTATTGGCCCAATTAATGACAACACCATCAAAACTGCCAACTATTTAACTTTACACTATTAGAGAGATACCAAAAGCATTATGTGGACTAAGATACAAGCATTGTATTTCATACACAATATTTCTTCAACCATTTTCTGAAGTGTCTGATCATCAAATGTTGGTGCAATTGAAGAAACCTACTGAAAACATATGAACAAAGCATTCCATACAAACTATAGCTAATTGTCATTTTAAAAAATAATCTTGTGAACCACCAAAACACCTAAAGTTGAAAAGTATTATGCATTAGACATCACTTATTATGTCTATAGGACTGCAAGGACAACACTTCACTTCTAGAGGAATGGAGAGCATTCGAACAAGCCTTCATTATTATATTGCACATATAAGAACATAGTCAACTACAACTCTTATTGAGAAAGGTGTAAAGACTTGAACTCTTGGAAATAGAACTTTCACAACTCAACCATCTTAGCTTCTAAACCACAAGACAAGAAATTATTCTATGAAAGGATGTGGACCAAAAAGCCATGAACTATGTCATAGTGAATACCATAGCAAAGCCTTTGCAACTTATCATTATGTGCGGTACACCAAACAAGGATTATATCAATATAAAAAATTTGTAAACATATCAAAACTTGTGTACCCGCCTCTACAACATACTTAGACACCATAATGAACACCATTTCAACCTTATACATCATTTCTAACATATACTCTACATACCAACTGTAGACATGAAAAATAAATTGATTGATCCTATACACCTGATCCTGATTTACTAACACCATTTCATCCTGAATCATCTCCTTTGCTATTCATTTGATTAAATAACCTTTATTTAATTAAATTCATCACATTTCATTAAATAAATCAATTTTATCTGATTAATTCATCATCTCCTATTAATTAAATAAAACATTTTATTTAATTAATCATATAGTCCCTCTTTTAATTAAATAATTCACTTTATTTAATTAATCTCTAAAGTCGTCTCATTTAAATTAAATAAATTTATCTTTATTTGATTTAAAACTAACATCATCCTCTTTAATTAAATAAATCAAACTTTATTTAATTAAGTCTAAAATCATTATTCTTCTCATTTTGATTAATTTAAATCCTAAAATCTAAATCAAATGTCAAATCAAACTAATCTTCATTTAAATTAATCAAATCTTGATTAATGCTAATCTTAATCCATCAAATCCTCTAGCTTTTGCAGCTTGCTCATGAAAATCATTTTAATTCATTTATAAATCTCTATTTTCATTCAAAAAGGCATCAAAGGATGGAATATTTCACAAATTTGAAATCTCCCCCCAAAAGTACTTGTCCATCCAACAAGGCATTAAAGGCCTCTTACATGTCATTTTCTTGAGCCAAGTGGCATTTAATTCATTCTTCATCTCCCTCCAACTTGTCACTTCTCCAAATTTGAATTTCCACCTTATTGCATTAATGTGCACATTCATCCAAATGTGCTCCATCTTTGTCCACTCACATCTTGACCAGTGGTATTATGTTATTGGTTGGTGTTTGATCCCACATTCATCCATTTTGACTCATCCTCTATCATTCTCTTCTATAAATAGAAGGATTTCTTATTGAATTTGGATCCACAATCTTAGGCATTCTCATCCACAACTTGAGCAAAGTTATCATCTCCATTGTTTTGAGCAATCTTCATCCATTTTTATAATTTCATAGCTAGGTTATGGAGAAATTTCATCAAGGAGCATCAAATCTTCACCATTGATCATCAAGCTTGCAAGGAATTGGGAAAGGGCCATTTTCCACATCAAAATGGCACCAATTCACCCATGGGATTAAGAGTTTGTTTATTTTGAGCAATATTAGATAGTTTTTATTCATGTTCATTTATTTCTTGTTCTTGATATTTCAAATGAATTTCATGGGGAATGATATTTCTAACTTGCATATTGGACTAATGTTGTGTTTATTCATGTTTGTGCAGGTATAGGATCACCATTCACACAAAGAATTCTTGGATTAGGTACATCCTTCAACATACACTTTTATCATTAATGACAACACATATTGAGTTGACATCAATGACAACACATATTGCCAACAATCTCCCCCTTTGTCATTGATGGAAACAAGTGTGTTCATTTATCTATAATTTGTATCTCCCCTTTTGACATCAAGGGAAAAGGGCATAATATCTTCTATTTTTATCAACCAAAAACTATATAAACTCTCCCTAACTGTATGATTCTAAAGGAAATACTCCCCCTGAGATGGAGATGCCTTAAAATTGATGCTATATGTCTTCAATAAAAACTAGAAAGATATTGCAAACATCTGCAAAACTTTATAGAGCTAAAAAATGTTTTATCTATATTTTTGCAAATTCCTTAGGTAGAATACTCTTATATATTACCTTAAGGTTTACTAGAGTTGCAACCCAATTTTCTTTTGTTGAGACAAGAATATGATCCTGACATTCAAATTTTATGCACAAGTCCTTAGCTTCATCTATACTACTTGGGGCCTTTATCTTTAGAACAGTCTCTTCTGCTTCCATAAACATCACATATAGTGAATCTAGTATCAAGTTGATTATTTCCCTCAACTGACCAAATTGTTTCTTTAGTTGATCTCTTTGATCCTGAAGCAAAGACATTTGCACATGAATATTTTCTAATTGAGCTCTAGTGGATCCTTCCTTATCTTTTGACACATCATAAATCCCACCCATTTGAGTTATTTGTGACTCAATGGAGTCAATCTAATCCTTGATACTATTGATGGAAATAGGCCATTTCAAACAAAATTGATAAAGTGAAATGACTTCATCAACACACTTCTTAAATATCTCTATGTTTTCCAACAATTTATTGTGCACATTAGCACAACGGTTAGATGCCTCAAAAAATATTTTATTAGTTGTCTTTCTCAAAGCCTCTTGCTTTGTCTTCTACTCAATGTGTGAAGAATGATCCTTAAAATAATCCATTAAAATATTCAATTTTTGTTTCAAAGGAAAAGAGGAATCTATGTTTACCTTTGGTAAACCTTCTTGAATTATCTTTACAATAACATCTATTATTTCAATCTTCTTTATTTTTCCTTGCAAAATTTATTTTCTTGTTGAAGCATGCAAGATGTCACCAAGCTATAATTTATGAAGGGGAGAAATATTTGATAGATCTATCTAATCTTCATGTGTGTGGATTTATAGAAGTTGAGGTGTTACCATATGTTGGAACTGCATTTGCATCCCTAGTAGGTCCTTGAAAGAATTTGAAGATGAAGATGCTAGACCAGTACCCACAATAAGCATCTTGCTTCTCCACTGCCTTTTCCTCTACATCTTGACCTTTTTTAGGATTGGCCTCTTTCATTTGTTCATCACTTTATAATTTTTTTGGAGGGGGGACATTATGAGCCTTACTAGAAATAGTGTTCCAACCAAACAACATGTATCTTCCTTGAGGGTAGTAGCCAAGCCTTGAGTCTTTGGTAAATTGTGTTCTAAATGTTGTATGAGAGAATGATTGATCTAGGTTAATGTATTACTTAGTCTAGGAGATCCCTTTTGCAATACAACACCTCCTCTTCATTTTTTCCTTCCTTTATATACCCTTTTTTTATAAATAATTGATGTGAGTTTTCATTTCATGCCCTTTTACGCTTTCATCAAATTAATTGATTTTTAGTTTTGATATTATTTCTTATTTCTCCTTTATCACTCCTTTTGGTGGTGATAATTGAATTCTATATTGTATGTTATTCAAATATTCATTTTTGGGTGGAAAATTACAGTCCACCCTTCCTGATATTGTTTGTCGTAAAGAAATCATAACTAGGATGTTAAATAATTTCTTCTCCACTTGATTGAATCTTTTTGGAGTTACTAGGATCCCAAATCAACCTTGTAGATTTATAATTCCTAGACACTGCTCCTCCTTGTAATGTGATTAGTGTCTTCTGCAATATTTTGATATAATTAGGAATTGAAAACTCTACTTCAAGTGATTATTCTCTTATTATCTTGGTTAAATATGATTGTGTACTACAATGAGGTTCCTAGAGAATGGTTGTGTAGAGAAGGGGGATTCATTGCTCATGAGTATCTTCATTCTCAAGAGAATCCTAGGGAGTGAAATACCCTAAAATACCTCAATCTTATCTGGATCAGATTAGGAAACCAAATGAATAAATTGCAAAGAATGGAATATCAAGATTCTACTATGGAAAAACTTCTTTGGAGACCGAAAGAGAAAATTCAATAGATTTCTGCTATAGGAGGAATAACTCTCAGGAAAAGGACAATAGTGTGTGTTAAGGATTCCAACACAACACACTGGAGTCCAAGGGATGTGTTGGCATCCTGTGTGGATAGATAACTAAACCAAAAGACAAAAATACAACTATTCTATTAATGTGTTCAGATTTGAGGTTTGTTCAACAATGCAAAGTAATAGAAAGCAATAAAAGATGAAGAAACATGAAGGAGAATGAAGGAGAAACTTACAATAGGTCCTGTGTTTGAGTTTTTCCTCCAAATTCACTTGGACAACCTACACACAAGATGAACAAGGAAAAATGTTGGGGTTTTTTTTAGGGCTTATTATAGTCAAACCATCGCTTTGGTGTTTCCACCTCCACATACAACCAAATAGATATAAAAGTGGAAAAAGTAAACAAGTACAAAGTGATCAAAGAAATCCCCACTCAAGGAGGAGAACCTGTATGACAAGATATAAAATGAACAAAGTATCTATTTGTAAATAGACAAAAAGCAAGAGAGCATTGCCAATAGTTCATGACCCCCTCTTGATTGCACGGATGCACAATTGAAAGCTTATAAGAAAGATTTGGTTGTTTTGGGTACCTTAGTCTAGCAAAGTTGTTAAATCAATAAGACAACTGAGAGGGTGTGGTGAATCAGTTGTACCAAATTAAAACATCAAAACCCTCAATAGTAGTTAGATCCACATGCATTCATTAAACCCTTAATCTGTTATAATGTTTAACCATGAAAAGAAGATAATAGAAACTAAAACAACCAACACTAGGGTGTTACCACAATAGTGTGTATCCCTTTTGAGACATGCTATTTTTTTCCTAAAATCACTATTTTTAGAAAAAAAACTAATGATTTAAGTCTTGGGAGGCTCCATCTAAATAAATTTAATTGAAGAGGGATAGATAAGACCCCCTTAGATCAAACCCCCTTGGATAGAACCCATCTAGTATTAAATCATACCCACAATGGAGTCTCCTTCGCACCTATCAAAATGTTGGCAAAAAACCACTCTTTCTTTACCTTTTGATGGTGTTGCCCGATTTTCACCTACAGGCTCAATCAGGCAGGGCAATCTGTGTTTCAGGTGTTCATGAAAGCCAAATGGAGACATTGTTGTGCATGATTAAATCATAACCCTGATGCATTTCTCAAGGACCTCAGTTGAAAAGTCTTCCTTAGTCAAGTTTGGCATAAAATTCCTCTAAGGAGAAAGTTGGAAAGACCTTCCAGTTGTCTTGCCGACTAGCAGGGGTTCTATTCATTTTGAAATGTCTCGATCGGCCAAACATTTTAATCGCTGTGAGATTTTGTATCTCCCTTCGCATGGGAAGTATCTTGCCAACAGGAGGGGACATATTGGAGAAAGGAGACATCATTGGCGTGAGGTCTTGCTGATCAATCATAGTCTAGTTGAATGAAGGGATCTCTCGCTGAAAGTTTTGGGCCCACCAAGATGTCTCACCGATAAGTGGTGGTATCCACGAAAGAAGGTTCGAGCTCGCCAAGAGATGAGACCTTCGGCACGAAGTCCTAGTGACCGTGGTGGTCTCGCCGAAACAGTAGGCGTCGGGGTGATGTCTTGCCGACCCAGTGAGGTCCCGCCGAAAGGGTAAGATCTCAATGTAATGAGGTGGCTTCGATGAAAGGTCCTGCCGACAAATGAAAGTCTCGTCGATAGTTGTTCACAAGGCCGTCGGTGGGGAGGAAAAATATTTCCTTTGGCAAAAGGTCTAGCCGAAGAAGAAAGGTTTCGCCGAGGGTTCATGGCTCAGTGTAACGTCTTGGCAACTGCTGAGGTCTCGGTGAAAAGGCATAGCTTCGGGGAGAAGTCTTCCCGATAGGTAAGGTCTCAGCGACAGGGGCTAGTGAAGGCTAAAGTCTCACTGACAGGGTGAACTCTTGTTGAAGTGAAGTAGCGCCGGGGAAAGATTTGAGCCTGGCAAAAGGTCTTGGCGACCGAGGGATGTCTTCCCGACAAGAAAATAATTCTCGGTGGAGGATAGGAGTTTTCCGTAATGTCTTGGTGACCAAGCAGAGTCCTACTGAAATATTTAGGTTTGGTGAGAGGTCTCACCGACACGGAAAGGTCCCGCTGAAATAGAATGAGCTCGGGGAGAGGAAGGGAGCTCGCTATGAGGTCCTGTCGAAATAATTGTGTCTTGCCGATAGTGATCAACTTGCCATGGAAAAGGATATTGGTAGGACTCTCAGCATTCGCTATGACCTCCTGCCAACTGAAGATCTCTTGTTGACCCCATGTGTCTGTGACGATAGTCTGGGCGATGACGAGGGCGAGATCAGTATGATTTTCGCATTAGACATAGGGTCTTGCTGACTATCGTGTGTCATGCTGATAGTTGCTACTAGGTGTACTCGCATCGAGGAGACACGGCCAGTGTCACAACGACAAGCGATTCTGGCTGAATGACCTTTTGACTGCTTGGGATCTTGCGTGGCATGTGTTCAACCAATCAGAAGGAACTAAAGGAAACCATTAGCTGGTTGACTGTTTGACTTCCCCCTGTGAATGAGATCAACAAAATGAAAGCGACACAGACTTGTTCTGAGATCAAAGGTCGATAGAGAAGCTCGGTGAAAGATGGTGTGGGGATCTAATGGGAAAGTCTAAAGCTGGGTGCAGAAGAAGTCAACATGCAGAAGATCTTGAATAGGAAGAAGGCCGACGAGAGAGTAAGTCATCAGTCTCAGGGACAGCTATGAGATCTACTGGCAAAAGGTAGATAGACATTAATGATAGTGCTCTAGGGGATTCGAGACAACTCTTCAGGGAAGTTCGAAAGTGAACACGGAGGCCAGAGGTTGGCACATTAAATGCATTGCAAAAGATCAAGGAGGCAAGTCCTGGAGCGACTCTTCACCGACATAGACAGAGGGGACGCAATATTAACTTCATTAAAAAGGATCCAAGGGGAGATCTTTCTAAAGACCGATATTTTGTAAACCCTAAAAAAACTAAAGGGGCGACACTTTTGGTTCTAATATATATGGCATTTTTTCCTTTTTTGTAGGGAGTTCTTACCTAGTGCTTTTCTATTTTTTGTAACTTGTGGAGTTCTTTGCAGAAGAGAGCCTATGTTTTGTAACTCATGATAGTAATGTATATCAGTGTTCACCATTGAAATCAATGAATATAAGTGATTTACCTTTTCAATCTCTCTATTAAATTGTGTGCATTTGTATAATTGATGAAACTACTTGTGAAACTATTTGATTCCTTGTGGTTATGTCTTATTTCAGCATCCTTCCGTAGAGAAAATATGTATTTTTGCAGGTTGTGAAATGTGTTATAATGCAATACTCTCTAGTTATGAAGTTATTTCTTCCTTCTAGGAGTCTAGCCATATGAACCTTTTCATGAAATGTTTATGCAGAAAACATATGTGATTGAGTTGTGTATGACAAAGCTCTTGTCATTAACTGAAATTGTGTGTGTAAACTATGTTAGACGTCCTCTTAGTAAATTTTGGTGCATCACCAGAGAGATAGTGTTCTCATTAGTTTTATATATTCTCCTTCTACCTTTTCCATTTACAAGATCAGTAGTTAGCTGACACCATAGGAAGTCGGCCTTCTCCAGAGGTAGACCTCTGCTTACAAGAAACCCACATCTTTAGAGGTCTTCCCATGTTACACTGAGGTGTTGAACATAAGGTTCAATAGGGTGCAATTTTAGGTGATAACAGATGGATTAAATAACATCATTTAAAAATTATATTTTGCAAGATTGTAGCCCTCAAAACAAGCTTTCCAACAAGTATATTTTTGATATATTTTCCTTTTATCATGTATTTGATTTTTAATTTTTACTAAACATAGGCTTTCTCTGAACATCAAGCTCTTTGTTGTGCATAGGTGGAAAAATAGTAAACCATTGTAAAAAAAATTCAAAAAATACTCATTCCCTAGGTACTAATTTCCTTGTTTCACCCCAAAAAGAAAAATTGGATTTCGAAACATACACAACAAGTTATGTTGTATGACACACATGTATGTCCAAATTTTAGTTACGGTGACTTCAAAAATTAATTTAAAATTAAATATTCAATGATTTTTTTTGAAAAAATAGCCTTTCCCTAGATATTGATGTTGAGAATCTATATTTCAAAAATTAGAATTTAATCCTTTATAGAAAAAAAGTTATGTTGTACAACACAAACGTTACTTTTTGAAAATGTTGTTTTCTGTTTAGACTAGTTATTAAAGTAGACATTGAAAGTTTCATTAATTATTTTTAAAAAAGTGGAAAAAAATATATTTAGAATCTACACACAAATTTCCACAAATCACTAGTTCACATCATGTTAATTCTTAATGGTTTAGTTGCTATAGGTCTCAGAAGATGAAGATTCAGTTAAAAATATTGATGTAAATCTCCATCTTGGGAAAAAAGTGAGACACGTATTGTGATTTCACCCACCATACACAAGAGAACACCAAATTTAGATGGAAAACCCAATGAGGGAAAACCATGGTGAGGCTTAGCTCACAATATAAGTAATTGAAAACTGGTACAAAGGCTCACTTCCAAAAATAGGATGCACTGTCCACAAAGGCTCACTACCATATAAAGAAAAATAAGATAGAAGAGAAATATTACATAGAGAACAACTTCTCAATGAAACAAAAAATCCACCATAGTAGATCCAACATCTTTGTAGTCTTGTTTGAATGATTACGAATACCTTCAACTCACTACATTCAGAAGTCCAACACTTTGAAGTTTGCATTGCTCTGCTCAAACACAATTCACACCACTTGCATCACATACATCTATCCTTTCTATCTTATCAACCCTCAATATCTCAACTCATACTTATGTTGTCCTCAACCTTGAAAATTTTCTTCAAGTTTGGCTATACACACTTCACACTTTGTAATTTCAAATTAGGTCAACACTAAACATTCCCAGGGTAGATAGAAACAAAATTGAACCAAAAAAAACTTAGATGGGACCTAAATTAACTCTCGCACACCATGCTACGCCTCTATTAACACTTGAACATCTTTGAATGTAGTGTAAACACTAGGTTAGTCATTACCTATGAAAACACATTAAAATTTGAATTACACGCTTCCTTTGAACAATCCAAAACTTTAGGAACAAAAAACTTCACCTGAACATGATCCAAGAACATCTTGGAAACCAAAAAATTCCTTTGTAACAAATCTCACCTAAAGATTATAAAAATTTTGTTTATCTAGAAAACACTGCCAGACACTACAATACTCTATAACTCAGAAGACCTTCCAATACACTGAACCATGAATCCTCTTGACACAGGAAAGGTAAAAACATCATCAACTCTTCTTTGGAGCTGCAAGTTTTAAAAAAACTATAGAGAAATGCAGAGCAAATACATTTCTCCTAGACACTTCTGTACACAATACTACAAAACTAGTTCACACATTAGTGAACATAACTTCCTCTGAAAATTGTTCCAAAATCCAAAATTTTGGATATAGAAACTCTGAACATCTCTAACCAACATCTCCAAACCACATAATCAAATCTTAAACCCAAGAAAAATGTGAAGCAAAACCAGAATTCCTCTTCAAACCATAACACCTCTACAACACCCTGTTACCTTATTTTATCAATTTTATCAGTATCCTCGACATCTGAATCATAAATAGAATCTTATCAAAGCAACACCATGGGTTAACATCAACAACTTAACTGATGAAAATATAATGCAACTAATCAAAACAACAATCTCTTCTCAACCACTGCACTACTATCATCAATGACAAAACAAGCTTGTTGACATCAATGACAACACCTTCATACTTGCAATAATCTCCCCATTTTCCATTGAAAAACCATCAAAGACACAACAACTTTGGACATACTCATTTCCTTTTCTCTTTTCTCCACCTTTCACAACTATCTCATCGCACTCTCTCTCCTTGATACTTGCCACTTTCTCATGACTTCATTTTCCTTTTTCACATGACTTCTCTCCCCCTTTTGACATCACTAGAAAAGGATAAGGTATTTTGCATTGTTACCCCCCTTTGACATATAACCAATATATTTGCAAATGATCTGAATACCCCCCCTTAGGAGTACACAACAATCAACTCAACAACCTCTACACAATGACAACATAAATTTTATACTACAACAATGTTATTACCTACTCCGCTTGAGAGGTAGCCACCAACATTATTCCAAACAAAGAATTAATCCATAGATCCATTGGATCGATGCATCTCCATATGCATATAGTTCAAGGAAGGAGGGGCAATAACCCCCAACTTCTCTTGAAGATACTCAAAAGTATACTTAGGAAGAGCCTTAGTGAATATGTCAGTAATCTGATCCTTTATAGGTACATATTCAAGCTTTACCTCATTCTCCACAACTTTCTCTCTCAAAAAGTGATACCTAATTGATATATGGTTTTTCCTTGAATGCATCATTAAATTCTTTAAAATGTTAATTGCACTTGTGTTATCACAAAAGATAGAAATAAGCTCATCATACACTACTATAATATCCTTCAATGTCTGTCCCATCCACAATACTTGTGTACAAAAAGGTGTTGGTGTAATATACTTAGCCTCTATACTAGACAAAGAAACTGAATCTTGTCTCTTTCTTAGCCATGCCACCAATTTGCATCCAAGAAAGAATGCACCACCACTTGTACTTTTCCTATCATCATCACATCTAGCCCAATCTACATATGTGTATGCACTTAATGTGAAATAAATATCTGTAAGATACCATAAGCCATAATCTAAAGTTCCTTTCAAATATATGAATATTCTTTTTACTACAACAACATGTGACTCTTTAGGATATTCTTGAAATCTATCCACAAGAAAAACTGCATGCATGATATTTGGTCTAGTAGTAGTTAGATATAACAGTTCACCAACCATAGATCTGTACTTGCTTTGATCAACCTTAGGTGATTCATAATCCTTACTCAATTTGCAATTATTAACCATAGTACATACTAGTTTAGATTCATCCATTCCAAACTTCATCAATGTATCTCTTTAACATACTTTGATTATGAAATGAATATGCCTTTATTTGTTTGATTGATTTGTAGCCCAAGGAAGAAATTCATCTCCCCAAAAATAGCCATCTCAAACTCTTTCTACATCTCTTCTGCAAATTTCTTACACATATTTTCATTGCCTCCAAAGATAATGTCATCCACATACACAACCACTATCAAGATTTGATCTTCCTCAACTTTAATGTAAAGATTACTCTCTATGGTACCCTTATTGAATCCTTGCTATATCAAACATCTATCCAATATTGCATACCAAGCTTTGGGATCTTTCTTCAATCCATATAATGCCTTTTTCAATCTGCAAACCATGTCTGATTGATCTGATAACTAAAATCCTTCAAGTTGTTCTACGCAAACTTCTTCCAACTCTCCATTCAAGAAAGCAAATTTCACATCCATTTGGTAAACTTTTAAGTATTTATGTGCTACAAATGCCAAGAACATTATGATTGCTTCCATTCTAGCCACTGGGGAAATTTTTTCCTCAAAGTCTATTCCTTCTACTTATGAGTAACCCTTACACACAAGCCTTGCTTTATTTGTTACCACTTCTACATTCTCATTCAACTTGTTTCTGATACCCATTTAGTTTCAATTATATTCTTATTTTTAGGTCTAGGAACCAATTTACAAGTCTATTTTTTCTCAATTTGCATAAGTTCTTGCATTGCCTTCATCCAATACTCATCTCTACATGCCTCACTTACTGTATTTGGTTCAATTTTAGAAAGCAAACACATATTTACCTCAATTTCAATTACTTTTCTTCTTGTCAATACACCTTTTCTTGTCTCCAATAATTTTTTCTTCAAAATGATTTCTTTGCACATACTTAGGGGTCTTTTCTAGAGCTTCTTCCTCTCCATTCAACATTTTTTTTTCCTTAGATTTGTCTTCTTCTTCTTCTCTGCAAGCACGTTCATCTTACACATATCCATCTATAACAAATGAATTCTACAAATCTTCATCAACCTTGAAATTTTCACTTTTAACAATCTTTCTTAGCCCTTTTTTGTAACATTTGTAAGCTTTAATTTTGGTAGAATATCCAAGGAAGACACCTTCATTAGACCTTACATCAAATTTTCCCAAGTTTTCTTCATCTCTTTTGATATAGAATTTGCTTCCAAATACTCTAAAGTACTTGACAATATGAATCCTTCTATACCACAACCCATAGGGAGTCTTTGTGTTGTTAGCTTTGGCTTGAACTCTGTTAAGTATGCAAATAGTAGCATGAATTGCTTCTCTCTAGTAGAATTTCAGTAGTTTAGCTTCTTTCCTCATAGTCCTAGCAACTTCTTGAATAGTTATGTTTTTCTTTTCAAAACTCCATTCTAATGAGGAGTTCTAGGGAAAAAAAGTGTCTCTTTATGCCATGATCTTCACAAAACATGTTAAACTCATTAGAGGTGAATTCACCACCTATGTCAGACCTCAAACATTTGATATTCAAATCCATTTCATTCTCAACCATAGCTTTAAATGCTTTAAATCTATCTAGAGCTTCAAATTTTTCTCTAAGAAAAGTAGCCCATGTCATTCTAGAATAATCATCAATCAAAAGCATGAAATACCTATCACCTTGAAGACTTCTCACCCTTGTAGGACCACAAAGATCTATATGTATTAATTCTAGTAGTCTAGTAGTAGATTGCTCTTTTCCTTTATAACTACTCCTTATTTGTTTCTTGAATTGACAATCTTTGCAAATAGCATTGATGGGATTTGTGATTCTTGGTAGGTCTCTTACTGCTTGTACTAAATTGATTCTAACTAAATTGTCAAAATTCATGTGACACATCTTCCAGTGTCATAACCAACTATCATTAATTTGAGTTATAAAACAATGACCATCAACACCCTTGAGTTGATAGATATTTCCATTTGTCCTCTTACCAGCAACAATCACAGTTCTAGATCCTTTTCTAATCTTGCATCCATCATCCTGAAACACAAGATTTAAACATTTGTTACGCATTTTTCCAACACTCAAAATATTATTCCTTAAGCCTTTAACATATTAAACATCTTCAGTATTATGCTTTCCATCAAAACTGATTGAACCTATTCCATAAATATTAGCTCTTGAATCGTCTCCAAATTTAACTAATCCTCTATTATAATTTTCAAGTTTAATAAGCTTACTTTTTTTTTCTGGTCATGTGATTAGAGCAGCCACTATCAACAACCCAATAGTTCTTTCTTGTCTAGCATGAAAAGCAGATACCAAAGTACCTTCAATATTATCCTTCTTTTTTGGAACACTTTCCTTCTCACAACTTTCATAGTTAGTAGAAGTAGATTCATATTTTAAAACCAACCACAAGCATTCATCATCATCTCCATAATTAGATTCATCATCAAATATACTGACATCTTCTCTAACATAGTATATTCTTTTAATCATATTTCCTTTGTTCTCCTTACTTTTATTGTTCACAACTCTATTTGGACATCTTGAAGCATAGTGACCTATATTTCCACAACTAAAACATTTGAAAGGTAGTCTACCCTTTTACTTATCGGTGCCCTTTTTCATTGTTCTTACAAAGTTAGCTTCCACATCATCAAGATCTTCTTCATCTAGATCTTCAACATTTTATGATTTTCTAGCCTTGAAAGCAGTCTCCACTTTTGTACCATTTTTCCAACCATGTTTTCTCATTGCAAAGGAAGTTTGTGTACCTAAAAACTAATCTCTATAGTAAGTATTAAAATTTGCAACTTCCTCAATAGCAGATACCATTTCACTATAAGAATTGGGAAGAGATTTGAGAACTTTCTTTACCACTCTAGGTTCTTTGAATTGTGCACCAATACCTCTCATTGTACTTACCATCTCATCAACCCTCTACATATAACTTGTAATTGTTTCATCTTCAGACATTCATAGGGTCTCAAATTGTGCCTTCAGATTCAACTTCACTTGTTTAACCTTATCATCTCCTTCATAAATTATTTCTAGCTTATCCTAAACTTATTTAGTAGTCTTCAAATTTATAACTTTTACTAATTCAAAATTTGAAGACTATTCACAAGAATAAACCTTGCCTTACCATTTATTTCATGTGTCTTGATCTCATCACTTGTGCTCATACCATTTGGAGGTGCAACATATTGAGTCTTTATTACCTTTTGAATCTCATATCCAAAGGATGCTAGATATCCTTCCATATTTATCTTCCAAAATGCATAGTATTTGCCATCAAACTTAGGGCTCTCTATCTTGTTTTCCATCCTAGATCTACCTCAAGCAGTTAAGCTTTTCTCCAAGGAACCTTGCTCTGATACCAATTGTTAAATAAACAAGACAAATGAGAAGGGTGGAGGTGAATTAGTTGTACCAAATTAAAACATCAAAACCCTCAACAGTAATCAGATCCACATGCATTCATTAAACCCTTAATTTGTTCTAATGTTTAACCATGAAAAGAATATAACATGAACTGAAACAACCAACACCATACAAAAGAAAACACCAAATTTACATGGAAAATATAATGAGGGAAAAACCACAATGAGGATTAGCTCACAGTATAAGTAATTACAAAACTGGTACAAAGGTTCACTACCAGAATATGATGCACTATCCACAAAGGCTCACATCCACATAAAGAAAAAGAAGATAGAAGAGAAATGTTACACAGAGAATAAATTATCAATGCAATAGAGAATCCACCATAGTAGCGCCAACACTTGCACAGTTTTGTTTGAATGATTGCAGACAGCTTCAACTCACTGCATTCAGAAGTCCAACACTTTGAAGTTTTCACTTCTCTGCTCAAACTCACACTCTACTCAATAATTTGCATCACTTGTATCGCATACATCTATCCTTTCTATCTTATCAACCCTCAACATCTCAACTCATAATTATATTTTTTAGAATTATGAAAATCCACAAAACCACGAGCCACAAGATCAAACAATGAACAAATACACCATCCATGCAAGAGATCTGCAAACAATATATGATATATTCCTCAACAAGAAAAAGTGACAAAATCAAGATATGATGAAAAAGATATGAAATCTCGAGTCATAATTACAATGAGGGTTGCCCTGAAAGCATAAAAGCACTCCTAAGTTTAGCTTAAATGCATGAGGATAAATCAAACCAATAATAAATTAAAGAGTAATTAATTATTAGCTAATGCATGAATATTCTAACACACCCCCTTAAGATGAACTTAGGAAGTAGATAAAAATCCCTAAAAATAGAATGCAAAATGGGTCTCGACAAACAAGGCCTAGTGAGGTGCCCATGTACAAAAAAAAAAGATCTCTCAAAAATTGGAGAAAAAGGAGAAAAACCCTAGGGGAGAAACTCCTCTCCAAAAGAGAGAAAGGTGAATGAAGGACTAAAAAACCCTCCAAATCAAGGTGTGAAGGACTGAGAAGCCTCCAACCAAAATAAATATCCTGAAAAAGGAACATGTAGAACATCTTTGAAGCATGAATCTATAGAATATTGTCGAATGATGAGTGATATGGTGTTGAAATGAAGATCCTCTAAAAAAAATGATGATCAAGATCAAGATAACAAGAATTTGCATGAGTTCCCCAATGACACTAGTCAAATTAGATGGAAAACAAAGGCAAAAAATTTGGAACTCGAAGATACAAATGTTAGGATTAAGGAAGACAATAATTTGCATGAATGCCCCAATGACACTACTTGAATTAGATGGAAAACAAAGGAAAACATATGGGTCAAAGATATAGGTGGTACATGAATTTTCATGAGTGACCCCAATGACACTACTCAACATGCAAGATGCAATTCAAAAATACAAGTACCAATAGTCTAAAGAATATTGATCATGAGAGAGACAATAATTTGCATGAGTGTCCCCAATGAAACTACTCAAATCATATGGAAAACAAAGGAAAACATCTGGAACTCGAAGATACAAATGGTACATGAATTTGCATGAGTGACCCTAATGACACTACTCAACATGAAGATGCTAGTTGAAAATACAGGTACCTAGTAGTCTCTAGTCAAATGAAAATGGAAGGTCACCTCCATAAACGAGAATGTAAGAATGTCCATATGGTAAATGCTCCAAATCACTGAAATGCACGTAACCAACCGTTGATGTGCGTTGCATTTGAAAGTATATATGAACAAGAACTAGATATGTAGATCACTCCAACGTGAAACCAAGGAAGCATTAGTACCAACAATAGAAACCCCCTCATAATTCTGAAAAGGATGGCTCACTGAAACTGTGTGAAACCAAGAGTTGCATATAGGAGTGACAACCTACAAATAAAAGGGTGTGCAAACTAAGGCACACACGCATGAGGCAAGAATCACTAGGATTCACTGTTTTCATGGAAGGGACACTCACTTGACAAAGGTGTGATGGAAAACCAAAGGAAAACATCAACCCCTCCATGGCACTTTATATCATAGTGCGAATACAAAAGACACAACAAGATGTGTAAAATCCCCAAAAAATATACACTAGAATGGCAGTAAGTTATCTCAGTGCGTCTACATAAGAAGTGCATGAAAAGATGTCTACAATATCCAAATAGGATAGAATACTAGAAATACATGAAGAACAACCAAAAACAAGTCATCCCATGCAAACAACAAGTTCCTAGGAGCTAAAACATCCAAGTAATTCACCAGAGTGTGAAAACAAGAGAACTTGAATAAAATTTACCTGAAGAGTGATCTAGAAAAAGTGCATGGATGGCTATGAAGAGCTCTAAAAGAAAATTCCAACACTACTAGAATCATAAAAAATGGAGAAACTAGTCAAAATTTATGAGCTTAGGACTGAAAAAACACATCTAACTTCAACAAGTTGTAGAATGCACCAACAGTAAAAACATGCGATGAGACCCACACCACTAGAAATTTGGTGGAACTAGCTTCTAACAATATGTCATTTGTTGAAAAATGATATCATACACAAAATTTATGGCCAAAAGAAAAAAATTGCTCTTGCCAGCCAAATAAGGGGTCAAAGGGGCCTAGGCAATTCATCCATATGGCTGACATCATGTCAATGTCAACAATCTATTTAGATGATGTCATGTTGATGTCAGCATATATATTCACAGGAATATTCCCCCTTGGTTAGAAAAAAAATTGGCCCCTGTGCAAAAAAACTGTTGACAAAATATTTGTTGTTATGTTAGAATATTCTTGAAAAAGCATTGAAAAAGTCACTATGTCTGAAAAAAAGAGCATCGACAGTAGTGGAGCCCACTGGGGTGGTAAAAAAGCTACCGCTAGGGTACTTTATGTAACCTGCACGCATTCTTAAATAAATGCACCCAAGAAATAAATAGGCTTCCTTAAAATAAATGAGTTTGGCCTCAAGTTTTTATATATATACTTTTTTAATTTCAAAACAAAAAATTAGAAAAAACAATTTTGACAGATTTTGTTTATAATTTTTTTTAATTTTCTTGCCCTGGGGGCCATACAACACTTGGGGAAAAAAAAAATTCCTCGAAAGCTTCTAACGACCAAATTGGACAAATTTATAGTCAGAATTCGTGCAATTGGCCTCTTGAATCCAATGATGAGGTCCTTTTCATGCCAAAATGCATCGAAAATGTAGCTACCCTTCGGATCCAAAAAAAAGCAACCACTTCAAACCCTCATACATCTGACCTCAGGAGTCCAAATCAGGCCAAACAAAAGGAAACTCTGACTTTCTTGATGGCTCTGAATCTAATGGCATGGTCTTTTTTTGTGCCAAAATGCACCAAAAATTCACCCACCTCCAAAATTTACAAAAAAAAATCAAAGGGGATTCAGATTTGAAGCCTGTAACCCTTGTTCAAGGAAAAACCCATAAATCGAGAAGGGTTTGATGAATCCATGCCCTAATACCATGTTAGAATTGTGAAAAACCACAAAACCATGGACCACAGGATCAAACAATGAACAAATACACCTTCCATGCAAGATATTTGTACACAATATATGTTATATTCCTTAACAAGAAAAAGCTACAAAAGAAAGAGACGATCATAAAGATATGAAAGCTTGAATCATAATTATAATGAGGGTTGAGTGCTATATAGGAGTAAAACCCTAAAATCATAAAAGCACTCCTAATTTTAGCTTAAGTGCATGAGAATAAATTAGAAAAAAAATCAATTAAAGAGTAATTAATTATTAGCTAATGCATGATTACTCTAACAATACTATCCTCAACCTTGAAAACTTTCTCCAAGGTTAGCTATACACACTTTACACTTTGCAATTTCAAATTAGGTCAGTACTAAACATTCTTGCAGTGGATAGGAATGAAACTAGACCAAAAAAACTTAGCTGAGACCCAAATTAACTCTCACACGCCATGTTATGCCTCTATTAATACTTGAACATATTTGAATGTAGTGTAAACACTAGGTTAGTCATTACCCATGAAAACACATTAAACTTTGAATTACACATTTCCTTTGAACAATCTGAAACTTTTGGACAGAAAACTTCACCTAAACATGATCCAAGAACATCCTGGAAACCAACAAATTCCTTCACAAAAAATATCACCTGAAGATTATAAACATTTTATTTATCTAGACAACACTTCTAGACACTACAATACTTTGTAACTCAAAAGACCTTCTTCTAATACATTGAACCATGAATCATCTTGACACGGGCAAGAGAACAACATCATCAACTCTTCTTTAGAATTGCAAGTCCTAAAAAAAAACTACGGAGAAACGTAGAGCAAATTAATTTCTCCTAGACACTTCTGTACACATCGCTACAAAGGAAGTTCACACACTAGTGAACATAACTTCATCTGAACATCGATCCAGGAGCCAAAATTATGGATATAGAAACTCTGAACATCTCTAACCAACATATCTAAACCACAAAATCATATCTTCAACCTAAAAGAAATACGAAGCAAAACTAGAACACCTCTTCAAACTAGAACACCTTTGCAACACCTTGTTACCTTATTTATCAATTTCTCAATATCCTTGACATCTAAATCATAAATAGAAGCTTATCAAAGTAGCACCAGAGGTTGAAATCAACAACTTAACTAATGACAACATAATGTAACTAATCAAAGCAACAATCTCTTCTCAATCATTGAACTACTATCACCAATGGCAATACAAGTTTGTTGACATCAATGACAACACCTTCATACTTGCAACAAGAGCTTCTCTATAGAAGCAAGATCCAGAGATCAAGAGGCAATGAATAGAGTGAGATTGAGAGATTAAAGTGTTAGAGTGAAAGAAACCCCTCTAAAATGAGAGGAAAGGAGAGTTTTGTTACTGCAAGAGGTAGGAGGAGCTGTTACACTCAAAAATATGACTGCAAGGACATGTTTCACTAGTCAAAATATCGAGATTCCACATTTCAAATGCGAAAAAGCAAGAGGATGTTAGCACACTGCACGAATGTCTGCACATCGCGCTGGTGTCCAAATCATCATTTTTTGAGAAATGAGGTGGTAGATTGATGTCACTTCATCGTTGGTCCTTGTGGCATCAAAATCATGAAATTTTGACCCATAAGGTTCTTGTCATAAATGCGTATAAGCGCAATAAATGCAGGGCCAAATGCACAAATTTGAATTTCCCCTAGGGTGCAATTTTATGATATTATAGATTTTTAGTATACTTGCCTCAATAATACTACCGACATATTTCTTTAATTTCCTAAGGTCGATACCATCCTCTAAAGTATGAAGATAATTTGTTGTCCAATATACTTCTAGTTCATGTACTTATATTTCCTAATAACTCTTAACAACAAAACCAAGAGTTAGAAAATGGTAAGGTCCATAATTTAAGATATTTTTTCTCATATCCTCGAAGAGAAGAAACAAAAATACATCTTCCAACAACATAGTTTGAAACCAAGTAATGGTATAATCAATCCAAAAATAAACTTCCCCTTTGGCATCAACTGTATTTGCAAAGAATCACTTGGGTTGGCCCAATATTCACACATTTTCATGGATATTTCTTTAAGGAAAATTAGGAAAGTGATCTTTCCATATATTAAGATGAGAATTAGTGTCTTGACACACTTCTATGACCTTAAATTCAATGTTCTTTTATGAAATAACTTTATATCTTTTTGGTCCACTTTCAATATTCTCGCATTTTGTAACGAGACCAATCAGTGAGTTACAAGAAATATACCAAAATTCTTCTCTCCTTTCATTAGGAAACTCAAGATCCATGGGGTGGTTATCATAAAATTTGTTTCTTGTTCTAGTAATTTCATTTGTTGTATTCTCCAATTCTAAATATTGCTCTACAAAATTATCACCCCGAGTTTCAAGAGTATAACCATCCTTTTCACAAACTAAAATATGGAAAAAATTAAACAAACACTTGTATATTGGGAAATCCACTTCTATATAATATTGAATTGTATGAGAAAATTTCATTTACTTTCCCTAAATTCTTTGGGTGTCTTTAGGCATTCTATTTCAGCCTCATGACATTGGCAAATTATGATTAGATTAGTGTGAAGTATGGTTTTCATTTAATTTTTAAAAACCAATGTGATGTTTTCTATCAATGCTTGGCTTCCTCCCCACTTATCCAAAATTTAAAACATAGGAGCATTACATTTATTCACTATAGGTGGTACTAGTTTCCTTGGAATAGTGGTGAAGATAAATTCCTTTTCTTCATTACCAATGATAACAAAAATGTTTCCATTTTGTAATAGAGTCCCTTCATAGATAGGTGGTATGAATATGTTCTTATTATTATAATCCAATAAACTAATTGCCCATTTCTATATGAGCTTATATGCACTAGTGTGATTTTTTTGGGGTGATGTTACAAAAGTTTCATCAATGAATATCATAATAATAAGATGAGAATTTTTGTATCATTGCCATTTCTTATAGCAGCTAGGGAGCTTTCCCAAGATACTCCTTGCTTAATAAAATACATTTTCATGTGTCATCCTCTCTCTGGTGCTAGATGTAGATTATGAAATAATATACTTTTTTTAACCAAAGTCCTATAAAAAAATTCTCATTCATATATCTTGCATTATGTATTTCTTTTAACTACCATTGGAAAACACCTATAAGAGCATATACATTATCTTTAGTAAAAAATTTCCTCAAAAGGAAACAAGAAATATTGGCATGATCACATCAAATGAGATCATTCATTTTCATAATCTTTTGATCTCTCATTCTATTTTTACTCAAGATCCTAGGCAATGAATACAAACTCTTGATTGTCATTGTTGACATCCAAAATGACAACAAAGTATTACATCCTTTGTTATGATGAATTGTAGGAGTGTCATGAATACCTAGATCCCACTCTATGAAAATCCAATTTTTTTATTGAGTAAAGGGCTCTAGGTTTCCTTTACTACAATTTGTATCATTTAGTTCATTTAGCATTGAACTCCTTGAGTTGACTATCTCCATTTTATCGTCAAGAGTGGTGGGATGACAACTTGTTAAATGCATCTATTGTCCTTTAATATACATGTTGGTCTCTCCTAGACCCATCATGTGCAAGTCAAAAGTATCCCTCTCATTACCACAAACTAAACACTCAATGTGCTCATTGATCTTGAAACCAAAGAGTTCAAATATTTCATGGTCAACCTTCATGTAGTCAATTTGTATTATCATAGAATTTTCTTGATAAATTTGTGATTCCTCCTAATAGGGGTCAATATTAGACAAATAATTCTTCGTAATAGAATAACTAATATTTTTCACATCATCATCGCATGGTCCAATCATTTTCATACCTTGCAAATCATTTTTACATGGATCAATTAATTTCATACCTAAAAATTGGATGGATTTTTCTTGGACATAATTTGTGTTGGATTCAATAGTGAACCCCACAACTTCGAGAAATAACTTGCTACTAAACACCTATCACATATGTAGAGAAAACACCATTGATGTGCTCATACAACCTTGAGAAGAGAAAGATCCAAAAATGTATTAGATACTGAATAATGAATGTGAATTGATTATAATATACAATAATGAATGATTGTAAAAGAGAAAACAAACACTAGATGATGATTTGATTAGATTGTGGCAAGTGTCATTATGCTATAAAATGTGACAACTTGACCTATAAATAACCCAATATAATAATAAAAATACCCCTAAGTTTAGATTAAGTGTAATAAAGTAAAAGGGTCCTAAAAGTTTATTAATTAATTAACAGATGATTTTCCAAATTACTCCAACACCCCCCTTAAGATCAACTTAAGGAGAAGAGAAAAAATTGATGAAGAATACAATGATGCTTGCATGGATGGGTCTCAAATATAAATCGTGATGAGGTAACCATGTACAAATAAATGACGTCTCTCATAACTAGGGAAAAGGAGAAAACCACATAGGAAAAACCTCCTCTCCAAAAGAGAGAAAATGAAATAATTGCACTAGTGAAATAAGGACATGACTTGATTTGACCCCCAAGGACTTCTTCTATCACACAAGTACAATAGATGTCCCAGATAAAATAAGATCCACTACCCGGAAACAACATTTCAGCTTTTAGGAAGAAAAAGATCCATTGGTGATTGGAGAAGCCATTCCAAAAATATGGAAGATTAGGGAATCCAAATCCAAGTGATGTGTGCCTCTAAAAAATTCTCAAATGTCCACATGTCAAAATGAGATGATGTCAATCCAAGAACCTATGAATAATGATGTAGAAAAAACTCCAAATATGATGAAGATGATGGGCCAACAACGATGATGTGGCTATCAAAAAAAAGGAGATGAATGTCCTCAAATTACTCTTCCAAATCTACAATATGAGACTCCAAAAATAAGGATAATATTTTTACAAGATATGAATCCTAAGTAGCTATGTATAGAAGATGATGGATGTCTTATTGCATTGAACCAATAGGGGCCAAGGATGTGGTGATTCCAACTTGATTGGGAACAACAAAAGATGGAGATTGGGTCTCGGTATAAAGATTGAGGATATGAAAAAAAGTATTTGAACCATCGAAACATGCAAGACCTACAATATACTCAAGCTCCTCTAAAGTATCATCATCAAAGGGTGTGCAATCAGTACCTGCAAGAGTATTGTAATAATCTACAACAGGATCCTCTAGGAATGAAGAGATATGAGGGTCTCCATGGATCTCCCAAAGTCAAATCCAAAGTGTGTGGGGAAAACCATGTCTAACACAACACACATAGTGTTAGAATCAATAGTATAAAAAATCACTCCTACAACATGATCATTGATAATACCCCAAGCTGAACTACTGCCTAATGTGTTTGATGTAGGTATGAGTATATAAAGATAAGGAAAAAGATCAAGCCACTTGAGATGGGTTAGGATGTCATTTTTCCAAGACTCATAATTATCCTTTTCCAGGTTGACCACATAAGGATAAACGAAAAAACCCATGATAATTTATCAAATGAATCAAAGCCTGATAACCTCAATACATGTAAATCAAATCAAATGAAGTCATCTTACATAAATAAATCCTTTTTAGGTGCCATGATGTCCAAGTAATTAAGAAGAATGTGAAATCACAAAAGAATGAATAAAATGTACTTTTATTATATTCTAGAAAAAGTACATGAATGGATTTGAAGAGCTCTAAAATACCTTTCCAACACCATAAAATCATGAAAATTTGATATCTAAGTGAAAATTTATGAGCTCGAAAGCAAAAAATGATGATTTGAATTAGATTGAGAATACCATGTACCAATAGAAAATTTGATAATGAGACCTTCACCATTGGAAATCACACAACCAAATTTCTAACGATATATGATTTCTCGATTTCAACATCGTATGCCCATGTTATGGCCAAAAGAAAAAACTGCTCCTTTAGGCATGAACTAGCATTTGGAGGAGGGCCTAGGTAAGGTATAGTTGGCGTCAATAGATGAAATATGTTGTGAATTTTCCAAAATATTCCCTTTGATCATTGTAAAAAAATTGTCAATGAAAAAATGTACCCTAGAATATTCACTGGGGCAATTAGTATATGCTTACATAAGGAGAAATATTCAAAAAAATTTGCTAGAAAGTTTGTTCGTGTTAATTTTGATTTTACCAGCTGTTTGACAAGTTGATAGAAGTTTCTAGATCATCAACCAGGGAGTGGGAGGCTATCAAGTAGTAGGAAAAATATCGTCACTTGACTATGAAGGAAGTAGTCAATGAACAAGTCAATCTCAATTGTGACATTGACCCTTTTTTATTTATATTTTTTAATAATTTTTTTTGGAAAGATGTGAGAAAAACTAGAAAAAAAATTAGAAACTCTCATACCTTATAATAGAGAAGTAATGGTAGCATGTACATACAGATGTACGATAGCACAAATCCCTATGCAAGGTTCCTTGCTGCTAATTTTTTTTGCTAAGAAATTAAATTCTTTGATTTTGATGAATTGATAGGAGATTCTCCGATTTTTGGCCATACTGGACTCAATGGTGATCCTTGTTTCACTCCAAGATAAGTTGAATTTTACCTCAAGGCCAAATCTCTCAAGATTTAGACAAGAAGTCACATATCTAGTACTCTATTACCATGTTGGAGTTGATAGTGAACCCCACATCTCCTAGAAATCACCTACAACCAAAATAGGTATCACATTTGAAAAGAAAAAGCCATTGATTTGCTCATGCAACCTTGAGAAGAGAATGATCCACAAATATATCTTATATTGAATAATGAATGTGAATTGATTACAACATACAATAATTAATGCTTATAAAAGTAAAAAGAAAACCCTCGATGAGGATTTCATTAGATTGTGACAAGAGTCCTTATCCTATGCAATGAGACAACTTGACCTATAAATAGCCCAATCTAATAATAAAAAAGAACTCCTAAGTTTAGCTTAACTGTAATAAAGTAAAAGGGGCCTAATAATTAATCAATGATTAATTAATTATTAGGCAATTTTCGAAATAACTCCAACAATTTGTAATTATTGACACTTTTTTGACACACGATATTGGCTCTTCTTCTTTGTTTTTAGCAACTTCTTGTGATTATGATTCTAACTTCTTTTCTACTATAATTAATTATTCTCTTGGATCTTTCTCCTTGATCTCCTCCTTAGCCATTTTTCCTATGTATTCATATAGACCTCTTTTGTTGGGAAACTAGTACCCAAGTGCCTCCAAATACTCATCAAAGGGAACACAAGCTTTTGCATGATTTGACAAACATTGATATTGGTTAATAATTTTAGGGGCATCAAGTTTGTACAATAATTCTTGCATAAGATCCATGTTTTCTTCCTTTTGTAGACCTTCAAGTCTTTTTGACTAGAATGTATCCAAAATTTTAGCTTTACCTTGCAACCTGGTAGGATCAATGCTCTAACACCCTTTGTAATATCCCATTTTAGAATCTCCTTATTTTTCCATAAATAAATAACCCTAACTTATAGTCATATATGCATAGTCAATTATAAATATTAATTTATCCTACAAATAGTAATTTTGATTATAAAAGTCAAATTTAAAACTTATGATGTATCTTTGAAAATATAAAATTTATCCTTTAGCCCGTGTTGTAATTCTTCTTTCAATTTTCAACAATTTCTCTTTGTATGAATGTCTTCAAAATATTTCTAATTTCAGCCCAAGTTAGGGGGTTTTGTCCACTAACTTAGTAATTAAATTTAAGGGGTTTCATCCTTAATTTCAGGCCTAAAGGGGTTTCATCCTTAGGTTGTTAGAAACTTGGTTTATATTCCACAAGGAAAATAATAAAATAATATGAGTTGAACAATTCATGTCCTTCCTCTTCATTTTTTCCTTCCTTTATATACCCTTTATTATTTAATTGACATGACTTTTCATTTCATGCTCTTCGACCTTTTCACTAAATTATTTTTTAGTTATGATAATTTATTGCTTATTGCTCTTGGACCACTCCTTTTGGTGGTGATAATTAAATTCTATACTATATGTTACTCAATGATTCATTTTTGAGTGGGGCATTACAACATTATTATGAAAATCTATCATTTGTCATATCTTAATTTTTCACAACTTAAATTTCAAAAAATTGTTGATAAAACATTATTAAATATCTTTAGAAATTGAGATGGAAGGCTACGTTTTTTAATATTAAATTATTGTATGGAGTCTCTCCATAAATGCTTTAACCTAACCTCCTTTACATGGTGAATATCTCTTTCCTCTTGTAAGATTCAATTTAAATGAACATAGAGTTAGGGAATCAACTCAATAATGTATTCAAACTCAACCTCAATAGCTTGAAAAGCACAAGAATTAACTTGCTAAAAACTTGAGTCTATTACCTCAAGAGGACTTAACTTATCTATTATAGGTTTGACCCTCACCAATGTATAAGTAATATTTATCACACCTTACATAAAATAATTTGCAAGCTTGATGTTGTGACCAATAATGAAAGACTAATTTCTTTGTTGTATTGCAATTTTTTTGAAATCTATTATGTTTATTTGAACCCCCTCTCTCTCTCTCGCTCCTTTTTTTTCTAATTTAATATATCTCCTCAAAAAATTTCCATCTAGTACTTTATATTCTCACTTCATTTTATAGATGACAAATCTTGCTCATACTTTGCAAGACACGCTTCTAATCAATACAAATTCAAATGAATAAATTTCTTCTATCTAAATTTAAAGAAGGGGAATTTGCTACTCATGAGTCTCTTTATTCTCAAGAGATTCCCAAGGGGTGAATTGCCCTAAACTACCTCAAAGAAAAAAGCAAGAGTTTTAAAATCATAATGAGTAGGTCACAACAATTTTCTAAACAGACTGACACACTCTCGGTCGAAGGATGTCAGTGTGACACATGGATGAAAACGTGACCCGCTGGAGTCCCAAAGGCGTGCTGGCATCTTGTATGGACAAAAAACTGAGAATATCATAGAAAATGACAAAGTGTCTACTTCTACTCTAACTGCTAAGAAATCTTGGAATGTGAGAAAGTAACGAAATATAATGGAACTGAGATAAAGTGAAGCAAATGATAAGACTAAAGAGGATAAGAGATAGAAGACGCTCACAAGAACCTAAGTAATGAAGCCTCTTGCAAATGAATATCTTTAATACCTGCATGCATAAGATCCAGAGAAAATGTTGAGGCTATATAGGGGTTTGCCTCAGTCAAACCCTCGTTTAGGTGTTCCTACCTCCATGGACAGCTAGATAGATAGAGATAAATCAACAAAGGAGTGACAAAAGTAATCCCTACTCAAGGAGGATAACCTGTATCACAAAATATAGGTGATAAAAGAAATCCCCGCTTGAGGAGAAGAACCCGTATCACAAAATATAGATGCAATAGGTAGGGGATGTGTGAAATCCCAAGATGCTCACAAGAACAAGATGAGGAAGATGAGGCTGCAAGATCTAATAGAGTTGTAAAGAGCGCTATAAGAGCTTGAGAGTGTTGTTGTAACAAGTTGTATGGAGTTGTGCAAGCAAGATAGCAAGAGCAAGAGAGGAGGAAAAGGAAAGAGCCAAAGCTAGAGAGAAGCTAGAAGCACAAATGAGTTGGAAAGATAACATTTAAAGGGAGAAGAGGAAGGAAAAGAAGCTTCCCGAGTAGTTACAAGGCATCCCGAGCCGTTACCGCCGACAAAAGCATACGAAAAGTGGAAAACATGCTCGAAAATAGTCGTTTGAACATTCAAATGTCACAGGACACTAGCATGGTGCACAGGCGTCTACATGATGTGTTAGTGTCTAGACACGTCACACTACAAAACTATGAGAATGGGAAAAAGTGCAAGGTTTGACTCAAAGCTGATGTACGAGGGTAGTTGTTGAAAAGGGTTCCCAAACATCTTGAGAGGGGAAAAGGCTGATACAAGGGCCAAAATGAGCCTACACAAATACTAGGGGAGTGGACACTAAAGAAGATGCAAGAATGTATGTGAAATTACAAGGGGTGCGTTTTTATGACATTACATTTTTCCCCCACTTTATTAGGCATATGAATCTACACTAGCATGCACACTAAAGGAAATCTGCTAAACATAAATAACATCATTATGCCAAAAGGATACTATAAAGGAAACATATAACTCTTTGAACCAAAGCAACATGCCCCCAGGCTGAAGACCTACAAAACAAACACATTAGACAATAAAGACTTGCATAAGACAACAATGTTAGAACATATAAACCATTACATCACGGGGTTAGAATATAAAAAAACACATACACACAGGAACACAACAAACTAAAAGATTTGAGTCAGCAAAGTAAAAGAGACCTCAATGTAAAAGGTTGTCTCAGTACCATGCATCGTCCCCAAACTAAAAACAATAACACATATAAGAATTCTTAAACAGTGTAAGGATTGATTGCTTCAAGAGAAGAATGCACCCAGAAGCCAAGGAAGCAACCAATGTCGAAGAGAGAAAGAGCATATACATATACTCAAGATGAAGAAGATGCAGATCTTCGATCTAGTTTACACAATTGAGAAGAAAAGAGAGAAGAAAATTTAAGAGAGAGAAATGAATGAAAATTACAAGAGAGATGGCCCCATAGGTTCTCAGACTCAAGGAGAGAAATAAATGTGCTACAAATCTGCATACCTATGGAAGGTGAACAAAAGGCTTTGTAGGCACTCTCTCCTATAGAGTTGAACAAACTACACTAGAGGCCCGTAAACCAATGGTGAATAGATCCCATAGGATGAAAGTGCTTTATAGGTCCTCAGACTTGCAATGAAGGCATTCTCCCAAGTACTCTCTCTTGAGGGAATCCCAGTGTAGGGAAATCCACAGAGTCAGACTAGAAAGAAGCTTCACAGACACACCTACAAAGCAACATGTTAATCCACAAACTAAACATGTTAAGAAAGCTTGATGTAAAGGAGCTCTATAGGCTTTTGGTCCTAGAGAGAAAGACCGATCAAAGAAGCCTGTGGCTACTACAAGTTGCGTTGCAAGACAGTCACAAAAAAGATAGGTCTAGTCAAGATGCCCCCAAGCTAGATGCCAATGAATTCATTTGAAATAAAAGCTTTCAAAGGGGGTCCCTCGAGAATCCTTCAAAAGAAAAGGGGGATCCACTCAAGGGACACTTTGTTTGAAATACATAGAGAAGATAGGGGGGCCCTTAAGAAGGATTCACATCTCTAGAACAAGTTATCACTGCCCCCAACATACATGGGAGGAGAACCATGCAAGATACTTAGAACATATAGGACAGAGGTAAACCTCAATATCACTTGTCATTTGAAGAAGAGGCAGGTGCATCAACAAATAAATGAGTAATAGCACCTAAATTAAGAAGTTGTATTTTATCCTTCAAGGCCTTACATTCACTAGTGGAATGGCTAGGAACTCGATGACATGCATAGAAAGAATGTTTTTCTTTATCATGCTTATGAGATTTCTTAGGAGGAGGAAGAGTAATTAAGTGGGCTTTGAGAAGCCTCAACAAAATACTCTCTTGCTCAGACAAAGAATGGGGACCAGGAAGCAACCCTTTCTCTTGTGGAAAAAAGTTTGATTGCTCAGAAGAAGAAGACACGAAGACATTAGATAATGGAGGATGAATCAATCTGAGAGAATGAGGTTGAGTGAAAATCATGTCGCCATTCAACCATGTTTTCATTTAGATTGTTCATTAGAGCAACCAAGCCCGAAATTGCGCTTATGAGGTGCACATTCTATAGGGACCTAAATGCCTTGTTCATTATGCCCACAACCTTTATGCCCATAGCCATATTTAGAGACAAGTTTAAAGCCTGGACCATAATGTGTTTGCAAATATTGAGAAGGAGGATCTTCATAGATAGCATTATTCCAACAATGGACTAGATCCCACTCTTCTATGATATCACTATCATCCTTCTTGACAAAACTGCCAACATTAACCTCTTTAATAAAAGCATGATCATCTTCCCCAGAAGGGGGAGGATCAACATTAAGAACATTACCATTGTTGCTCATGTTACCCTATGATACAAAAGAGTAACCATCTTCGATAGTAGGTTTGGATGATGCTATCAGAAGGACCAAGTGGATTGGGTCGACTTTAAATTCTCTAGTGAAGGATCCTATAAATTCTAAAGAACCCCAATCATCACCAAGACATGCATTCTTTTGAGAAGATGTAGAAGGAGCCAACTTAATATTTCTCACTTTAGAAGAATCCTCTTTAGGGACATCTATCTCAATAGTATCCTGTATAATAGGTATTACTAGAGTAGACGTCAACACATGAGAAGACACTGAAGGGATAAGAGTAGGCACAACTGAAACCTGACTAGCAGCTACCATTTCACATAAGTGCATATCCTCAGGGTCAGCTCTAACTATGACTAGTCGATTGTTACAAATGAACTTAATAGATTTATGCAAGGTAGACGAGACTGCACCCATAGAATGAATCCACGGTCTACCAAGAAGAAGGTTACATGGTAACTTTTCTAACATAACATATACAAGGGTGGGTATGGTAATGAATCCCAACCTCAAAGGAAAGACTATTGTGCCTAGGGCTTGTTGATTGACATTATCGAACCCACGAATGTCAACAGAAGAAGCATTAAGAGAAGATGAATCAATATTAATCTTAGGCAATAGATCAATGCTACATACATTGAGCACTGAACCAACATCAATGAGAGTAAATCTAATGGAAATGTTATTAATGTTAACTATAATCATTAGAGGGTCCGCTTGCCTCTACACTTTGAAGGTGGGATTTCCTGCAGATAGAATGTAATATTCGACGAATCTGCACAAATATGGGCTATCAACGTGTTAACATCTATCAACCTAGTGGAAGAAGGAAAGATGATCTTTTGCAAGGTTTCCTGAAGCATAACTTGATAAACCAAAGAAAAATGAAGCAAGTCCCACAGTGAGATCTTAGCCGGAGTAACTCGAAGTTGCTTGATAAGATTGTAGTCACAGGTGTTTTACTTGTAGGTTTAGGAGCCAAAGGAAGACTTGGTTGTTTATTCATTCTATTCTTATAAGTATGGGCTACCACTCTGTAAGAGGGAACCTTAGAAAGATCAAGAGAATCATTATCAAATAGAACACCATTAATAGAACAAATCCTTTTAGGAGGACTAGCTGGAGTCAGATAAATGACCGGTCTCTTAAGTGTTTGAGGGGCAACAAAAACATAGATTATATTTATAGATTTGTCACAACTAGTGGAATAATTATTTGAAGACATTTTCTCAACATCGATCCGAGGAGGATCAAATGTTGAAGGAGATTCATCATTCACTAATGCATCATCTAGAGGAGAGCGTACTGGAATAGATAAGAGATTCATCATTCACTAATGCATCATCTCTAGAGGAGAGTGCACTAGAATAGAGAAGAGATTCATCATTCACTAATGCATCATCTCTAGAAGAGAGTGCATTGGAATGAAGAGAAGGTAGAATAACATTAATAAAAGTATCAATGATTTCATCCTCTTGCACCAAAATATCCTTAGAAGGAATCTTAGGAGGGATCAACAAAGAATAATAAGAAAGGAGACAAGAACTCACTTTCGCATGCTTGTAAGAGAACTTCTTGAAGCTTCTTAACAAAGTTGGAAAGAGATAGAAGGAAGAAAGATAGAAAATACATTTTGAAATAGAGATATAGACACGTCGACTGATCTAGAGCAATCTGAGGGTGACAAAACTGAGAAAAACAAAAATCCATATTTTTAGATTTTTTTGATATTTTTTAGGTTCTAGTAATTTGCATTTTCAAAGGTCTTTGGAGAAGAATTTGGGGTCAAAACTTGTGTTAGTCCCTAAAATTTAGTTGTCGAAGGCACAATATTTTAGGGACTGAATTAGTTCTCTTGGGACCTTTCTAAAGGTGTAAATGGTTCTGAATTCTGAGCATTGAGTCAAAAGTTATGACCTCGCCAAGTTGGGGTAAATAAATTCCTAGTTTTTGAAAAATATTGTAGTTCATGTCGGGTTCACCAAAATGTAAAAAAGGGGGATTCGCTACTCATGAGTCTCTTTATTCTCAAGAGATTCCCAAGGGGTGAACTGCCCTAAACTACCTCAAGGAACAAAGAAAGAGTTTTAGAATCAAAATGAGTAGGTTACAATGATTTTCTAGATAGATTGACAGGCTATCGATTGAAGGACATCAGTGTGACACATGGATGACTGCACAACATGCTGGAGTCCCAAAGGTGTGCTAGCGTCTTGTATGGACATAAAACCGAGAATGTTGCAGAAAATGACAGTGTCTACTTCTACTCTAATTGCTAAGAAATCTTGGAACGTGAGAAAGTAACGAAATATAATGGAACTAAGATAAAGTGAAGTAAATGATAAGACTAAAGAGGATAAGCGACATAAGACATTCACAAGAACCCAATTAATGAAACCTCCTACAAATGAATGTCTTCAATACTTGCATGCATAAGATTTGGAGAAAATGTTGGGGCTGTATAAAGGTTTGCCTCAGTCGAACCCTTGTTTAGGTGTTCCCACCTCCACAGACAACCAAATAGATAGAGAGAAATGAACAAAAGAGTGATAAAAGAAATCCCCGCTCAAAGAGGAGAACCCGTATCACAAAATATAGGGGATAAAAGAAATCCCCGTTCGAGGAGAACCCGTATCACAAAATATAGATGCAATAGATAGGGAATGTGTGAAATCCCAAGATGTCGTAGGCACAAAATGAGGAAGATGGAGCTGCAAGAGCCAATGGAGTTGCAAAAAGTGCTATAAGAGCTTGAGAGTGCTGCTATAGCAAGCTATATGGAGCTGTGCAAGCAAGATAGCAAGAGCAAGAGAGGAGGAAAAGGCAAGAGCCAAAGCTAGAGAGAAGCTAGAAGCACAAATGAATTGGAAATATAGCATTTAAAGGGAGAAGAGGAAGGAAAAGAAGCTTCCTGAGTTGTTACAAGGTGTCCTGAGCTATTACCACCGACAAAAGCATATGACAAGTGGAAAACATACTCATAAATTGTTATTTGAATGTTAAAATGTCACAAGACGCTAGCGCAACGCGCTAATGTCCAAACACATCATGCTTCAAAACGACGAGAATGGGAAAAAACACAAGGTTTGACGCAAAGCTGACGCGCGAGGGTAGCTGTTGAAAAGGGGTCCTGAGCATCTTGAGAGGGAAAAAGGATGATGTAGAGGTTAAAATGAGCCTACACAAATAGTATGGGAGTGGACACTAAAACAAATGCAAGAATGTATGTGAAATTGTAAGGGGTGCAATTTTACAACATTGCATTAAATATAGTGAAATGACTTAGAAAAGAACCCAAAAAATGTTTTCAAAATTTGAAGAGATGATAGACTACCAAAAACTAATTACACATTTATCACAAACATTCACTACACTATCAATTAGATAACTAATCTTGTAAACATAAATACATTGTATGATAGTTACTTAAATTTCCACATCGACAACTATTTAAAATGATTAAATGTTATTATTTTATACTTTTCTATTTTTCCCAATTCTTATGCTTTTATTCAATTAAAAAAAGAGTTGATAAAGTATCCTAGGAGATAGCACTCCTCATCATCACGTAACTTGACAGAGTTCCAAGAATTCCCTGGCTTATTAAAGAGCTTTGGAGGGTCAACATCGCTTGGTTTAATAGAAGATAAAGTGCTAAAATGGCCCATTTTATCCAAAAGGAGTAGATATGATGCATGTTCAGCCAATAGTGTTTCCCCACTTATTTTAAAGCCTTCCCTCGTAAACATGACCTTAGTTGGACTTCAACTCGAACATATTGGCCATTGATGGTGATGTTCAGAGCATGTGTTTGAAGGGTCCATGTGAAACACTGCTGTCCTCCACACACGCTAAAGCAATATGGATCTTTGGTCCATTTTCCCTTACCCAGTGCCGAAATTTGTGGAGATAACTTCACCCCAGTTCCAACCCACTGCAACATACCATGCATGACATTACGCTATGCAGGAATGACCTAATAATTAGGTCTGACAAAACCCATAACTAGTGAGATAAAATTGATTATGTGAGCACTTAATATAACCAAAAACAGTCAACTAAATAATAAAAACAACAAACTCTAATTATTTAGAAATCTGTTTCTAGTTTTTTTTGTTAAATTTGGGTATTCATGTTTATTTTTATTTAGTTTTTATTTTATTTTAATGAAATATCTTAATATAATTATGTAGAGGATATTTTAATATTTAAATTTAGTTTTTCTTATTTTCATTTGTTCTCACTTAAATGCATTTTTATATTCAATTGTATCTTGACTTCTATGTACATCTATTCTCTCTCATTCTCCTCAATTATTAACATTTGAGTTTTCACACATACATTCCTAATTTTGAGATATGGGATTTTGTATTTTGGGTTCATCTCTCACACTCCCACATGACATAGTGTTTGCTCGAAAAATCAAATTTGTTGACTTCCACCCTTTCATCCTAATTGATACACGTTTCTTGGACTATTCAATATGTCTTGTTATTTAGAGACATTCATTTGAATATTAATTCACATTCAAAAAATAACGAGCATTATCCATATTATAAGGATCATTCTTAGGAATGTTTAGACTTGGAGTACTAAAAGGAGTTACTATTTGCATCAAAATTTGCATCTTATCCATTATATGGGTGTTTGTTGTCTGCCAACACTTGTCCAAGCAGTAAAGTCAACATTTTCCCGGAATAGTTGATTAAGAAGAACTTAACCCTCACAATTTAGCAAATTTCTCAAAATATTTTTGAATGTTGTCAATCATATATCAGCAGAAAATAGAGATCACAGCTAATTAACCAAATTAGAACTGTATCTTAAAGATTAGATCCACACTATGTGGGCTAATCCTCAGCCATGAGATTGACCAGCAGAAATTTCCAAATCTATACAGATCTCAAAGATAACCAGCACTCCAACATTATTAAGTCTATTAATCATCACCCATGTTCCATCATTAATTCAAAAACCAAATACAAAATCCACATTTAATTTATAAAAATAACACTTTAATTTATCACTTCCCAACTCTCTTTAATTTACCTGAACTAAATGAATCTCCAAAAGTTCATTTTTAACTCTATATTATATGTATGCTCTCAAACAGTTGGGCATGTTTATTTTATATATATATATATATATATATATATATATATATATATATATATATTTTAACAGCTGTTTGAACCCAAAACTTTGAGAGCTCAAAAACATCACTTCAAACATTGTGTGCTCTTCTAGTCTTAATAATTGTTACTGTAAGTTTTGTACTAATCTCGTTCTACAATAATAAATTTACTGACAAGCACACTGTTATCCTATGCACTGAAGCCATAGATGTTCCCTATCATACATAAAAAGGTTAACCCAAGTTCTACGAGAGTTAAAGAGGGGGCCCAACCATACGAATTCAAACCCACCTTTCTCCTTAACCAGCCTGTCAATCAATCACTCCAAAAGTATCCTTTACAGATTTGTTTCTTATCCTCTAATCTAGGACCTATAATACCTGCTCCAATTGCCCAAACGGACACCCATTTGTTTCAATATTGAAGATGGCCTCTGTCCAAGGTTGGATGAATATTGCAGCATTAGGCCTCTGTTTCATGGCTCTAAGTCTTATATGCATTCAGGCCTTCATTCCATGCATTGAAGGAGAGTGTACAGTTCTTACTGGTGGTGATGAAGAGCAAGAGTATAGAAGGGTACTTCAGGCTCAGGTGCAATATATCAGCTATGCTGTCTTAGCAGCTGATAGTGTTCCATGCTCAATAACAGGCCAGTCATACTACAACTGCAATGCTTCGAATCCAGAAGCCAATCCTTATCAACCTTCTTGCACTGCCATTACTCGCTGTGCTAGAGATACCACCTAGTTTAGCTGAATTTCTCCCGTTTCACTAAATTTGTATTCTCATTCTCAGACTAATGTTTCACTGGTTTCGTCTGCTGTATGTAGTTTTGTGAATGGAAATGTGGGGATTTGATTTTGTTCCTAGATGTGGGTGTTCAATCATATTCTCTATTTGCAGAAGTATTGTGTATTGGTGCCTCTACATTGGTGCATGAACTTCAATGTGTTTGCAGTCACATTGGTTTTGGATCTGTAGTTTCTTTTTTTATTTAATGAAATGAAACTCTCTTTTCAAAGGCAGAGCCCTACAATTAGAAGACACATTCTAAATACATTGACATCAATTTTTATACATTTATAATGTTAAGCAACTCGTTATTTAGCACCTTTTGAATTATTCTTTGCCAAATTTTATGTCAGTTTCTTTATGAACAAGTTTTCATGTTAGCCTTTTATAGGGAAAAGAGTACTCAGATTGATAGACAGAAGGTGAAATCCTATGTTATTTAGTTGGAAGATGACTGGTAACTCGGTCAAATTAGGATTATATTATCAGATATAATAAAGATCAAATAATAATGGCATCCTCTATGTTCATCCTCCATGGAATGAATAATGAGACAAAATCATGGGCATTGGTAGAAGGTAGAAGGTTAGTTCAAGAGCTTTGCATCTTGACCTTGAAAAGCCAAAAGCATTTCCCAAATTGTTATCTCAACAATAAAGGAGGTCCCTATTCCTAGCTAGAAATTCAATTGGAGTTTAATATAATGTTTTCTCAATGTTATTTATTATAATAAATCTTCAAACTTTAAGATACATGTCTTTAATTGTTAGCTCTAAAGTTGAAGATTGGTTCAAGTCAAACCTGATGCTATCAATCTCTATGGTATGTGAATACTCCACTCAACCTAAAAATATTAATTTGGATGATTAAAGTCACCACAAGAAATTTATTTCTTAATGAGGTTATATGTTTCAAGTTTTTTCATTGGCCATATGATTAAGGTCATACATTTCAAAAGGTGGACGCTAAGGAGATATATAGAGTATATGGTATTTGTTATGAACATCTATAATTGTAATTAGTTAGTATTAGTTTTGGTGTATATACTCTGTAAATTATTTATAGGTATTATCAAAAAAATGTAGATTTTGTTTTTTAAATCATTTTATTATTTAGTAGAATAAAGTATTTGTTTCAAATGTATGGGATGGTAGTGAATATTTCTAGTAAGATTATTTATCTTATAATAACTTCTCAAGTGGAAGGTACCTTCAAAATTTAAGATTGGAGTGTATTATATCAACAATTTGCCCCATTTAAGTGGCATTGTAAAGAGAACATATTCTTTTGCTATCTTTCCTATGTATATCTATGTGCATTGCATTTATTTCTCTTAAAAATTACTTACAAGTGGTAGCAAAGCTCTTTCCAGGACTATTTTCTTTAACATTATAAGCTTAGGACTTTTTGCAACTATTCATTGTATGCTCTCACCTTATCCTATTGAGATCTTAGTGATCAAAAGTGGCTATAAAAGTAATGGCACTAAATATCTTGCCTAAGATCTGCCCCACTTTTTTCCTTGCATGTAGTTTTTAAATTTTAGGTTAGAAACCATGTGCCAAACATTTTTAAATATCACCAAAAGAGTTTTCATTCTTGACTAAGTTAGATTCCCCATAAAGGGTATAGTGAAGTGAGAAGTTTTTTGACTCCAATACCTAGGCCTCAAACAACTTTTGTATGTAGTCATGAGCTTTCCAATACCCTTGGGCATATTGAAACACTCCATATATTTTTTTTCTGAAACCTAACCCTACATAATTTTAGCCATCTAAAATCTATGATGCATTGATAAATGGTTAGCCTCAAAAATTTATTTACATTGTACCTTGAATATGGGACAATGGTCTATAGTAAAGATCTATCCTCCATAGTTGGTACTCTAAAGCATTTGACTAACACTATTTATAAATGAGATCAATACATGTGTGATCTTTAGACTAGATACACCCTTTTGAAGCTTTCCCTCTTACACTCTCCTATGTGTAGTAAGATCTAGGCATTGAAAATTAGACTCTAAGATAGCTAATGTTAGATTGTCCAAAACTAGAAGATAATTTCTAGATCATTGGGTTTTTTTTCTTAGTTCTAATTGTTAGGTAAGATCCTATAGAGTTTCTAAATGCACAACTTCCAAATCCAAATTATCTCAACCCAGGCACAATTTAATAGTTTCAACTACACAACAAACCCATAAAGTATTATAATTCAATAAAACCCTAGAAAAAATGTCTAGGCCAAAGTTTACCCCTTCCAATGGATTGTCCCATTATGATCCTCTTTCTAAGTTGGTTATTTTTGTATCTAACTTTGGGTAATTTTTTTCTATGCCAAACTACTATTTACCTTCTTCAGGCATATTCAAGGTTATGGTTATCTCTTCACATTGATCATTTTACCATCTAATTATAGTAAACCATTCAAGTAACCCAAGTATTCAATGTGGCTAGTGGCCATATATCATAGAACCAACCAAATATTTCCTTAGAATTCATCCAAGATTAAGTCCAATAATTACAATCCAAGTTCAGGGTTGATGCCTTTCTAAGTTAAATAGGATTGATATAATAGAAGATATTGGTGATAAGTTGACCAGCCTTAATTTCTTGTATAATTATACCATAGAGAGGCTTAAGCATATGCAACATGACAAAGGTCAACATTCTCAAATTGAAGACTTTCCAACCCTCACAATCAAGCTAGGACTCCAATAACTACCTAAGACTTTCAAAAAAATTATGTTAATTATCATTCTAGCTAGTTATACAAAACAAAGTAGTATTTTACAATTCATCAAATTGTCATGATTCAAATATTTCTATTGTCTTATTCTACATAGAGAATGAAGCTATACAATGATATTAGTGGTTAGAAAAAGCACAACCATATCTTGCATGAGTTGAGTTTTAATCCATGTACATAAAGACTTTATGAGTGCTTTAACTAAATTATGCCATATTCATTTAGTCTAAGAACAGCTTTTTGAGCTTGATAAACTAGAAAATTAGACTAGTGGCCTTGTGAAATTTTTGTATTACTCACCTCAAGAAGGGTATTCAAGCTGAAGTTTGAATGTTTAAGCCAATTACATTAAAAAAAAAAACCATTTAGATCATCTTCTTTGACATTAGGCCCAAGAAGGATGCAATTAATCAAGGAAATAAGGCACTTTATGATGACAAATTATCTAGAGAGGAGTTAGATGAGAAAAGGGCCAAGGGGATATGTTGCAATTGTGATCATAAGTGATAGAAAAGACATTTGTTTCATGACCAAGAATGTTTCTCATTTATTATGCAAGGTGCCTAATGAGACTCAAGAATATTTACAATATGAAGTTGAGTACCATTGGTAGTGTAGCATCGTAAATTGTCACCCTCGATAATATCACACTATATTTTGCCTCCCCTTAAGTTATTGGACCTAATTGAACACTTAATTTCCTAAATTATGCATTCCATGACCCATTTTAAATTTTTTTTGACAAGTACAAAACAAATGCTCTCATTTAATTCTTTTCCCCGAACTCCTTAAGTTCTAGAAAATGGGACTAGGACACTGGCACCTATGTCCCCCTATTTTGGCTCCAAATTCAAATATCCCGGTATCGGTATTTTATTATTTGAAATTCAAATATCTAACGTCGACTATTAGGATTTAATTTTTAGGAAATTAGAATTATTGTGCATAAATACCTAGTTATTGCATCATTTGAAATCATCTAGGAAATTATTGGAGAAATTATTACCTAGAGCATTATCAAGCAAGTGAAGAGCACCCATTAAAGGATTTATTGCAAAAATTCAAGATCCAAACAACATGTGTTTATGTGAGTTTGTTCATATTTATGTTTTCATATTGTTTGTGAGATCGAATCCTTGTAGGTCTTCAAGCAATTCAAGCAATCCAAGCAAGCAAGATCCAAGCCTTGAGGAGATGTGTATGACTTTAGTCCTTCAAGGAATCCATTGAAGGGTGGTGAGCTTCAATACTTTGTTGATTCATCATTCCTTCCTATCATTTATCCTTTTATCATTGACATTGCCATTGTGGAAGTGAAAACACTAACACGAGGTTTAACCAAGGAAATACCCTAAATGATACAACCTTTCTTCTCTCTTTGAATATGCAAGTTTTAAGTCTAAAGAAGATGGAAGTTTAAAGATCAATTATTCATTATTGAAAAAAAAACCCTACACCTTGACAACTCACAGAAACTCAGTTACATAACTATTTGACCGTGATTTGGCAGTGCAACAACTGGAAAATAGAAGCTATGATCTGACACCAAAGGATTGCAAAAATAGATCTGAATTAGCCCTACAAAAATAGTGGTACTTGGGGCACCTATGTCCTAAATTTTCAGCTCCAAATTTATATCACAGGTGTAGAGTGTCCTACTCTATCCATTTTTGTAGTTTGTTCTATCTATGGTTTCTCAGATCTATTGTATTTGCATCAGAACTGTAATTTGAATCATTAGGTCAATTGAATCATTGCATTTCATCCTTAGATCACTTTCAGATTTGGTCTAGGGTTAGTTGAATGACCTATCAAGTTCTAATTCAATCGTCTACCTTGTCCAAATCCCATCAAACCCGCATCTCATTCATGCATTCCATACATTTCAATGAAGCTAGGGAAAGGTGTTGAAACCCTGAAGTGAAATCTCTAAGGTTTCCCTTTCCCCACATTTCATTTTGGTGAAACCAACATGTTAACATTATATACCTTTTGAAATTTGAAACATTGCATCCTAGATCTAAGTTTAGCATTGCATTATTTTGTAATTTTCAATTAGGCATTCATTTTTGCATCATAAAAAGCATAAAAAATCATAAAAATAAATATCATATTGCATTGTAGGTTGCAATAGGGTTTATTTCAGCCACTATAGCTCAAATATACATTTCAATTGCATCCAAAAATATACATTAGGTCATTTAAAATCTCAAAACAAAAAATTGAAAGTACCATTGCTTGCATTTAGGTATCTTTCATATAGCTAAAAAGTGAAAAATTGCATTATTTTATTTCAAAAAGCATATTAACATCATCATTTTTCAGATTTACCATATTAGAATCAATTATTTTTTGCATCTTAGATCTGGAAATTGCATTTACAATTGTCATTTATTGGTCAATAATTTTCAACATTCTTGCATAGTTGCATTTTGAATTGCATAATCATTAATTGAGAAAATTTCAGAAAAATATTCATTGCCAAACCTATATTCACACAGACACATAAACCTTAAATAATATTTTACATAGTCAAAATTTTAATTTTGTAAAACCCTATCCAAGACATAGGTGCCCTGGGCGCCCTAGTCCTACCTTGTTTGCCTCAAATTTTTGTGACAAGGACCTCCCAAAGTTCTTTGTTCAAATATGTTGTTTGTTTTCCAATTACCTATTGCATAATAGATTGAATCTCAACGCAAGTATCATATGGTCATAATGGCTCAATGTTTTGGTAATATGTTAACTTCTTTGAAATCCTTGGTTGATGTTTCAAGTTGTGTGTTTGAAAATGAACCTAATTCAAATGATGACATTCATGATCCTTCATTTCCTAATGCATGTCTTCTTAGTGAAGATATCTTAGGTCAAGATGAGGATATTCCTACATAATTATTTGTGTACCCTCGAGAACAATGTGGTCTTTTATCCTTCAATGAAATGGCCTAATCACCCATATCAAAAATCAACACCACCTACCATACTATCACTTGAAATATTCTCCATCTCACATAGGGCAAGTGATCAATAATTCATACCTCAACCAATGCACATGTGGAAACACCTATTAGTAACAATCACAAGGAAAACATATCACCAATCTTCCATCATATAAGAACAAAGTTACAAACACACCTATTAGCTTGGAACAAAGCTATGGACAAGGCTTTAAGATCTTGAAAAAAAAAGGATGCGACATAAATAATGAACATGAAATCCATTCCCTTTTGGAACAAGCACCATCTAAAGACACAAAAGGAATAGGTTATCAAGGTCCTCTACCTTTACATAAAAAATTTGTTCCACCAACCAAAAAATACAAAGTCCATGGTCCTATTAAGAAAGGTGTGTTACCCACTCCATGTCCTTTATCATAGATTGAGTGTAATCTAGCTACACTTTTAAAATTGGGATACATTACATTACCATGGTCCATGTGTGAATGAAAAGGAAATTAAAAAAAGAACACAAATATATCTTACTATGTATCATAAAATATTTGGACATTTACTACTGATGAGTGTGGTGCTTTAAAGGAGAAATTAAAGTAATTTGATCCTTATGATGATCAAATTGAACAAATGATAGATTAACATGCATGTTCTTTTCTCCTTTCCATGTGGTAGTTGTACAGTATCATAGCATACTTACTACCATGGATGGGGGTATAAACTAGGTTTTATGCAATCAAATTTAGTCTTGCAAGGAGTAGAACATCATCATCCATATTGGCTCATCCTTGTACCTACACTTGGGGGGCAACGGGTTAGGTAGCCTTGTATTAGGTGCATTGCTTCTAGCAAGGGATCCCTTTGTATCTCCTTAAAATGTCAGTGTAGCAAGTACACTAATATTTTAAGGGGGGACATATGGTCCCTCACTTATTATTTACATAAGAAATTATCCCTTTTTAGTGATCATATCATACATATCCTAGAAAGTGTGACCTTGACAATGGAGGTGTTGCTTTCTCAATATATGTTGTCTCTCATTTGTGGTGATATTGGCCTTGATATCTTCTAAGCGTGTAAATTTTCTTGTCATATGATGTTAACGTTTGTGGTAATGCTATGGTTAGTATTCCCTAAGGTGTGATCTTTTATTCCCTAATGTGTCCTCTCTTAGTGGTGATGTCATGTGTGATATTCCCTGAGGTGTGACCCTTCATGTATTGAGTAATGCCTCTTTCTCATTTTTATAAATCACCTTTTGTGGTGGTGTTGTTTATAACACCCCTTGAGGTTTTGGTCTTGTATTATGTGCCTTCTTGGGAAATTTTATGCACCTTCATAAGTGAGTTTATAATTTATGCGCCTTCGTAGGAAATTCTATTCTACACCTTTGTAGGCGAGTTTATGCACTTTCATAGGTGAGGTTTTGGCAAGATAGTTCATGGATTTAGCATAACAAATCTTGTTGGGTTGTAAACTTGAGCACCCCTTTTAGCATGGTCATTAAGCATAATGCTACTTGCTTGACAGTAGAGCCATGTGTTTCATGAGTGTCTAGCATAAATTAGCTTGCTAGCCTTATGGAACCCACTTTTTGTTAACATGGCCGCCAAGCATAAAAAAACTTGCTTGAAAATATATCTATGTATTTCATGAGTGTCTAGAATGATGCATCTTGCTAGCCTTGTGGAACCCATCATATTGCATGGACACCTAGCATAATGCAGCTTTCTAGCCAATGGATCCATGTACCTCACGAGTGATGTGACATAACGCAACTTGCTAATCTTCATGGGAGAATTCTCTTGTCTAACATTCATTTGATGGATGGCGTTCAAAATTTGAAGCAATTTAATACTAAGGTCTCTTTGCCTTATCAACTCGAACCCCTTTAGCACTTAACCTTTGGTTTTATTGTGGGTCTTGTGTGTGTCTTATTCATGTTTGCATTATGTTTGTATCATGTTTGCGTTCATTTTTTTTTTTGTTTATATGTTATGTTATGTCATGTGTTTTCATAGTTATGCTTCATGTTTTCAACATGTATGTTTGTGTATGTTGTCTTATTGCATTACATGCATGTACATTCCTTTGTGATTATGTTGGTTTTCCATGGGATCTTGGATCCTAGGGGCTTGTGCAGTCCCCTTGATCCTTTGTCATGTTATCTCTCCAACATTTGTAGATTTGAACCCCTCTTGTCATATTTTCTACGTTGGTGTGATGTGAGCGCAATTTCATACTCCCACTAAAGTGGGGGATAAATGTAGTGTCGTAGATTGTCAGCCTTGACAATTTCACACAATTTTTTGCCTCCACTTAAGTTTTTGGACCTAATTGAACACTTAATTTCCTAAATTATGCATTTTGTGGCCCATTTTGAACATTTTTTGATAATTTGCAAGTACAAAACAAATGCTCTCATTTAATACTTTTCCCCTGACTCTTTAAGTTTCAAAAAAAGGCTTGGGACATTGGCACCTATGGTGCCTATGTCCTCCTATTTTGGCTCCAAATCCAAAAATGTCAGTGTTGGAATTTTATTATTTGAAATTCAAATATCTAAATTCGTCTATCAAGATTTAATTTTTGGGAAATTAGAATTATTGTGTATAAATACCTCGTTATTGTATCATTTGAAATCATCTAGGAAATTATTGGAGAAATTGCTTTCAAGAGAATTATCAAGCAAGTTAAGAGCAACCATTAAAGGATTTATTACAAAAATTCAAGATCCAAACATCATGTCAAAGTGTATGTGAGTTTGTTCATATTTATGTTTTCATATTTCTTGTGAGATATAATCCTTGTAGGCCTTCGATAAATTCAAGAAATTCAAGCAATCCAAGCAAGAAAGATCCAAGCCTTGATGAGTTATGTATGAATTTAGTCCTTGAAGGAAGCCATTGAAGGGTGGTGAGTTGCAACACTTTTTTGATTCATTATTTCTTCTTATAATTTATCCTTTAATCATTGGAATTGCCATTGTGGAAGTGGAAACACTAACACAGGGTTTGACCAAGGCAAGCCCCTAAATGGCACAACCTTTCTCCTCTCTTTGAATTTGCAAGTTTTAGGTTTGAACTTTAATTATTCATTATTGCAAACAAAACCATACACCTTCACAACTCACTAAAACTCAGTTATAGAATTATCCAACTGGGATCCGACATTGCAACAAGTGGAAAATAAATTTTTTGATATGGCACTAGAAGACTATGAAAATAGATCTGAATAAGCCCTACAAAGATAGTGGTGCCTAAGGCACCTATTTCCTATATTTTTAGGTCTAAATTTATGTCATAGGTGTACAGTGTCCTACTCTATCTATTTTTGTAGTCTATTTTTATTTGTGGTTTCTCATATCTATTGTATTTCCATTAGAAAAGTAATTTGCATCATTAGATTGAATGAATCATTACATTTCATCCTTAGATCACTTTCAGATTTGGTTTGAAGTTGGTTGATTCACCTATTAGGTTGTAAGTCAATCATCTACCTTGTCCAAATCCCATCAAACCCACATCACATTCATACATTCCATACATTTCAATGAAATTAGGGAAAGGTGTCCAAACCCTAAAGTGAAAGATTTAAGGTTTTCCTTTCCCCATGTTTCAAGTAGATAATAAGGGAAAAATTGATGCTTACATCTCTATTTATCCTTTAGATTTTCTTCCTCTCAAACCCTCAAATTCATTGGCTATATTAATTGAAAAAGTATTTTTGTATTGATTTATGTGGGTTGTACCCATAATTTTATTAGCAAGAAACTTGCAAAACAATTTCATTGTTAGGTTTACACTTTTAAATTTTATAAATTATGGTGACTAATAGGAATACTATGTCTTGTATGGGAAAGTGTTCTATTGTCTAATGATAAATAGAAATTTTCTTATACCAATTGTTTGAAAATTTAATCTCTATCCAAATATGAATTCAATGGATGAGATACAAGAATTGGACTACAACAACATGAAAATCTAAAACTTATATGCAAATTAGAAAATTAAGTTCCCTTGGAAATACATGATTAGATCCATCTTCTTTATGATATCAAAAATCAACTAACATAACATGCTTATAAACACTACCTTATATGATCTTATAAAAAAAAATATAAAGAATAAAATTAGCATATGATAGCAGCAATGAGGCATAAATTAGCAACACAAGAGCATCACATAACACAAGATTTACATGGAGAAACTTGTATAGGAGTGAAATTTCACCCCTTGTGCAAATTCCCCTTTTTCCCTTCTCCACTTTAGAAAACCAAGTTCAGAGGCTTAATTACACCTAAGCTCGCTACTTTCATTCCACTTGGCACTTGTTTTGAGTGTCAATGGGGGAATTTATGTCAGGGACGCCCGCATGGCATGTAAAAATTTGCGTGGTGAGCTTATGTGCCTGGAAGATTCCTATGGTTGAACCTATAGAGGCGTTACACTTCTCATTGGCAGTCGACTTGTAACGCCCCCTTTGGCCGACCAACCCGAATATGGCCATTTTATTCACTCTCTCCTTCAAATTCACTATTCACTCTTTCATTTCATCTTCTAAGCATTCATTTGAACTTTTTCCAAGCTCCTTCACACTCTTGCACTCACTTCTTGCATTCTCAAGCATTCCTAGTAGCACTTTCGCACTCCATAGTAGCAACAACTTCACTCCATCACTTTAGTAGAGAAAGTTTGGGACAACACCATTGTAGCAGAGGCTCAAGGACTCTCATTCACTCCCATATTAGCCTTGAGTTCTTTTGGTGGGGGTGCTAAGCTTCCCATTCCTCTCCTCTATTACTTGGTTAAGTAAGCACATTTACTATTTTGTAGTGTTTTAGTGTTCTCCATTACATTACTTTCTTTATCATACTCACTTTCTTGGTTGTCCATGGAGGTGGAAACACCTAAACAGGGGTTTGACTGAGGAAAAACCCTATACAGCCACCCAACATTTTTCCTCCTCTTTGTGTGTAGGTGACTATGCTTTCTATTGATGTTAGAGCAGCGTCGGGCCATTTCCAGCCACAACTTCAATCAATAAAATTACATATAGCCTATCGACTATTTATTTTATTGGAGGTATCCAATGATGAATAGACACGTCACATGAATAATAAAATAATGTTTATTATTTATTTGTTAATTTGAGTTTGTTTATTGTGGCCAACCCTTCCTTGATAATTGATGCTCTTCTTGGAGAGACATATCTCTTCATTGGTGGCTGACTTTGTGCATTGAAGGGATGCAATCATTGAAGACCTCCTCATCAAATAGTATATATTAGAGATGTTCAATCATTGCATCATTCATCATACTCATTCATTCATAAGTTCGATTTGATACAAGTGTGAATTCATCAAATATAGATCGAAGTTCATCAAGTGCAGATCGAAGTATTGGAGGAGGCTGAGTTTATTATCAACAAGGAGTTATATATTATTTTGTTTTTGCATCAAGTTGTGGCTCTATTGCTTGGCCTCATAATTGACCTCATTGTAAAGGATATTATTGTTTCATATTTAATATATAAGTGATATATTTTTGTTGGGTTTTTCTCCCTCAAGTTAGAGGGTTTTCCCAGGATATATGTTTTGTCTACCTGTCTAAATTTGAATTAAAATCTTCTTATTAATATCTGATTATAAAACTAACATGGTATCAAAGCAGATTTAAGAATATCGTGATCAAATTTCTATAAGAAACACTTTTATCCACTCTTGTTCTCGTCTTCTTGCATCTATCTTATCTTTGAAAATGGTGAACGGGCTCAAGATTGAAGATAGAATTAAAGTTTCTTCCAATTTCACATCTTGGAAGTTTAGAGTAATGCTTGCATTCGAAGAAAATGAGATTGCTAAGTTCGTGGAGAATGAAATTTCAGAACCTTCCAATGAGAATGAGAAGTCTCAATGGAAGAAGAATTGCACTAAGGTGAAGAATATTTTGATAGACTCCATGAAGGACCACCTTGTGCTAGTAATCTCCAAGTTGAAGTCAGAAAGGGAAATGTTCAAGAACTTGGAGGAAATGTATGAGATCAACAATAAAAGAAAAGCCCTTACATTGAGGCAACAACTTCATCATGTCAAGATGGAAAAAGGAGATTTTTTCATCTCATTCTTCATGAAGATCATTGAATTGAGAGATCAGCTCTCTACCATTGGGCATATGGTTGATGATAAGGATTTGGCTATGTTGGAACTTAATGGGCTTCCTCAATCTTGGGAGCCATTTATCCAAGGCATTAGTGGGAGATCAAAACTACCTAAGTTTGATCACTTAAGGGAAAATTGCATTCAAGAAGAATCAAGATTGGCTGTGAGAGGCAATGGGAAAAGTTCTACAAATGAAGACATTCATGTACTTGTTGCTCAATCTTCGAAGAAGAAAGGAAGAGAAGGGAAGAAAGGAAACTTCAAGAGGAATAGAGATAAAATATCAGATGGTGCCCCTACATCTAAGAAGAAGAAGGAACTCTCCTATATACAATGCTTCAGATGTGAAAATTTTAGTCACTATGCAAAAGATTGTCCAACCAGACCTAAGCAGCAAGCTTCAATTGCATATGTGGGTGAGATATCTCCTTAGAAGGATTCAAGTGGTTTTCTATTCTATTATGCCTTGTGAAGCAATGTTCCAATGGATAACAACACTTGGTTAATTGATAGTGGTGCCTCATACCACATCATGGGTTTTAGAGAACATCTATTTGATTTGGTAGAAAGAGATTCAAGTGTTCAAATCATAATTAGAGATGATGCATGTTATTCTATGAAAGGTGTTGGGACTTCCACTCTCCACTTAGATTATGGCATCTCCTTGTAGTTGAGTGATGCACTATTTGTACCAGGAATCAAGTAGAACCTTGTCTCTATTTCAGCCTTGGAGGACAAGGGATATCAAGTTACATTCTCCAAAGGTAAAGTCCTAGCATGGCCGAAGAACTCAAGCATCAAGATTTCCCAAGTGATTTGAGTTTGACATGAGAGTCTCTATAGACCTTCCACTCATCCATTACAAGCTTTGTTGCATGATTCATCAAGTTTGTGTGAGCTTTGGCATAGAAGACTTGCTCACCTTCACTTTAGAGCACTTCCTTCCATGGAGAAGATGGTCATTAGCCTTCCAAAACTCAATCAGGAGCATGAAGACACTTGTCGAGGATGTGCATTGGGTAAGAATACTAAAGGTCCATTTCATAGTATTGAGAGTAGATCTAAATGTATTCTAGACCTTGTTAATTTTGATTTGTGTTGTCCAATGCATGTTGCTTCTTTAAGTGGTTTCTTGTATTATGTATTTTTTATTGATGACTACTCTAGAAAGACTTGGATTTGTTTCTTAAAGACTAAAGAATCTAAGGAAACACTTGAGAGATTCAAGGAATTTAAAGCTCAAGTAGAGAACTTGTTTGGGAAGAGGATCAAAGTTCTGAGATTTGAAAATGGAGGAGAATACATCTCTGGAAGCTTTCGTAACTTTTGTGTTGAGGTAGGAATTAAGAGGTAGTTTTGTGTTCCCTACAATCCACAACAAAACGGTGTTGCAGAAAGGAAGAACAGATCTATTGTAGAAGCAGCTACCACCATGATTCATGATCAACATCTGCAACCTTCCTTTGGGATGAGGCATCTAGGACAGTTGTGTATGTTCAGAATAAGAGACCTCACCGCATTTTGGAGAACATAACTCCTAAAGAGGCCTTAACGAGTGTGAAGCCTGAAGTAAGTCATTTGAGGATCTTTGGTTGTCCTATGTATGTTTGTGTGCCTAGAGATAAAAAGACAAAATTGGAACCATCTAGCAAGAAGGGAATATTTGTAGGCTACAGTGAGTCTTCAAAAGCTTACAGGATTTACATTCCAGGCCAGAAATAGATAGAGATCAACAAGGATGTTACATTTGAAGAATATATTGCATTCAAGAGATCTAAAGGCTCTTACATGGAGATATATAATGAAGACCACGAGACTCCTCAGGACATGGAAGTTGACCATACTCCTGAGATTTAGAGGGAGACTACTGAACTAGAAGAAGGTGATCCAGCTAAGCTGTTGGAACAAATTGTTCAACTGGGAGACATTATTGTTGGTTGAAAGAGACCTCTATGGGCTAGACAAATAATGCAGGAGGCAAAAAAGTTTGCAGTCCCTAGAGGAAAATTCAGAGAAAGTAAAAGACCACAAAATTTTCCAAGCTATGTTGCATTAATGAGTCAAATTATTGAATCTAAGCCTTCCAATGTTGAGGAAGATTCAAGTCAGCGAGTATGGAGAGATGTTATGCCTAGAGAATATCAATCTATCATCAAGAATGATGTTTGGGATATAGTACCTAGACCATAAGGGAAATATGTTGCATCTTCTAAGTGGCTTTTCAAGATCAAGCATGCGGCTGATGGAAGCATTGAGCAGTACAAGGATAGATTTGTGGCTCGAGGATTCTCTTAGAAAGAGGGAATAGATTATGAGGAAACATTTGCTCCAGTTGCTTGTTATACATCCATCAGGACCATTATTTCTATTGTAGTAGCTAAAGGATGGAAGCTACATTAGATGGACATGAAGACAACATTCCTTAATGGTGTGATTGAAGAAGAGGTATACATTGAGCAACTTGATGGCTTTGAGATTCATGGAAAGGAGTCTCATGTTTGTAGATTGAAGAAGGCTTTGTATGGCCTTAAGCAGGCTCCTCATGCTTTCTATGAAAGAATTGATAGATACTTGATGAGCTTGGGCTTCTCCAAGAACGATGTTGATTCAAACCTGTACTTCAAGGTAATTGATGGTGAAGCATTAATCTTGGTTCTCTATGTTGATGATCTATTTCTTACTAGAGAAGAACACCTCATTATCAAATGCAAGAAGGATTTAGCTTCTGAATTTGAAATCAAGGATCTTAAGTACATGCATTACTTCCTTGGTTTAGAAGTATGGCAAAGGCCTAATGAGATCATTCTTAGTCAAGGGAAGTATACAATAGACATCTTGAAGAGATTTGGTATGATGGATTGAAAATCCATGTCTACACCTATGGAAACCAATTTTCAGAAGATTAAGGAGGCTACAACTAGTTCAAACCTGGTGGATCCTACTATGTACAGATAGTTGATTGGATTGTTGATGTATCTAGTCAATACTAGACTAGATATTTGCTATGCAGTGAATGCACTTAGTCAGTTCATGTGTGAACCAAGGAAAATACATCTAGTTGCAGCAAAGCATATCCTAAGATACTTGTGTGGCACAATTAGGTATGGCTTGAGATATTCTTCTGGTGTGGACTTGAAGTTGCATGGATATTCTGATTCTGATTGGGAAGGGTGTGTTGCTGATCTGAAGAGCACTTCTAGATGTTTTAGTTTGGGGTCTGGGATGATCTCCTGGTGTAGCAGGAAGCAATCTTCAGTGGTACTAAGCACCATAGAGGCTAAGTAAATTGCAGCTTGTGTGGTAGCTTGAGAAGTAGTGTGGCTTCATAAGCTCCTTGCAAGACTGTTTGGGAAATCATTGGAGCCAATTATCATTCATTGTGATAATCAAAGTTGTGTGAAGCTTTTTGTCAATCCAGTGTTTCATGACAGAACTAAACATGTTGAGATCAAATACCACTATATTAGAGATATGATATTGAGGAAAGCTATCTAGTTGAGATACATTAGCACTAATGAGCAAACGACTGATATTCTTACCAAGCCTCTCTCTAGAGTAAAGTTTGTGTACTTTCGAGACAAGCTTGGTATTGTGGAGAATGAAGCCCTAGCTAAGAGGAAGAATCAACTTCAATGATCTTTTGTGATTTGTTTTAAAGAATTTTTCTTTGTGAGAGAAATTTGAGGTGTAAGCCCTTCTTAATGCATCTTTCTTTGTGAGAGAAATTTGAGGTGAAATCCTTTGTTAATGCATCTTTCTCTGTGAGGGAAATTTGAGGTGAAAGCCCTTGTTTCCAACCTATGGGAGTAGCCATGGTGGATTTCATGTTGAGTGATTCCATGACAACATCACGTGAGAGTCTATGATGTTTTTTCTTGTACTTGTGTTTATTCACCCTTTGGGAGTAGCCATGGTGAACGTCATGATGAGATGACGACATCACTTTGAGTGATTCCATGATGGGAACTTGTGCACATATGTTTTACCATACATGGGAGTATCCATGATGGTTGATATCACATTGAGTGAATTCATGATGAGCTCTTTCTACATTTGGGTGTAGCCATTGTGAATTTCACTTCATGACATTGGTTAGCTGGAAGTATTCCACCCTAGCTAAGAGGGAGTGTTGATGTTAGAGCAGCGCTAGGCCACTGCCAACCGTGACTTCAAGCAATAAAATTACATATAGCCTATTAGCTATTTATTTTATTGGAGGCATCCGATGATGAAGAGACATGTCACATGAATAATAAAATAATGTTTATTATTTATTTGTTAATTCGAGTTTGTTTATTGTGGTCGACCCTTCCTTGATAATCAACGCTCTTCTTGGAGAGACATATCTCTTCATTGGTGGCTAACTTTATGCATTGAAAGGACACAATCATTGAAGACCTCCTCATCAAATAGTATATATTGGAGATGTTGTTCGATCATTGTATCATTCATCATATTCATTCATTCATAAGTTCAAGTTGATACAAGTATGAATTCATCAAATACAGATTGAAGTTCATCAAGTGCAGATCAAAGTATTGAAGGAGACTGAGTTTATTATCAATAAGGAGTTATATATTATTTTGTGATTGCATCAAGTTGTGGTGTTGTTGCTTAGCCTCATAATCGGCCTCATTGTAAAGGAGATTATTGTTTCATATTCAATATATAAGTGATATATTGTTGTTGAGTTTTTCTCCCTCAAGTTGGAGGGTTTTCCCAAGGTATATGTTGTGTCTACTTGTCTGAATTTGAATTAAAAGATTCTTATTAATATCTTATTATAAAACTAACACTTTTGAGAGCTAGTTGGCAAATGAATGTCTTTGTGAAATCATTCTTGCCACCCTAACTCTTGCATTTTTAATTTATCATATTAGAGACTATTTTCTTTACTTAATAGCATTATTTTGGCCCTTTAGTAGTAGTTAGCTGAGTCATTAGCTTGTTCTCCTAGGTTCGACCTTGTCTCTTTAGTTGTCTGGTTGTACGAATGCCATCACACTTGAGAGATGCTAGTGCACCATGCTATCATCACAGGACTACGCTTTTGTCCTCAGGTAGAGAGCTTCTTGAGGTGAAGTGTTGAAATTGAAAATCAGCTCTCCTAGCCCTGTTCTGTATTTTGGGTATGTAGAGTGATCAAAGGACCTTATAGTCCTCATCATTCTTGTCCTACATTTCCTAACTCCCCATTAAGATGAGGTAAGTTAGGGAATCCTTTTTCTCTTGTACCTTTGTGACTTGGGGCCTTGTACATGGTCGGTCCCTCTCTCTTACATTTTTGGTGAACCTGACGTGAACCAACATCTATTCATACATTGGTGTTGAGGCTTCTATTGTGTGCTTCATGACTATTGTATTCCTGAGTTTTTTTAAGGTTTATGAGCATCACAACCCAATCCACAACTTTTGGGCAGATTTTCAGGAGAAGCATATGACACCTTCTAATGGAAAGGTCAAAGGTCTCTACTGGTTTCTCTATAGGCCTTTTCTCTGGTCCCACCATTGGTCTGGCTATGCAAGGACAATTGTTAGGGAATGAGATGGGATTCGTTGATGAGACTGATCATGTCCCTACTCCCCCTACGTCTCCTACACCATTGTCGGTAGACAAGCACAAGGCCATTCATATTCCTTCATAATATGTCACCACCCTTGCTAAAGAACTAGGTGACTTAGAAAATCACTTGGAAAGAAACCCGAAGATGGCCAGGGCCGTTCAGGTCATTAGTGAGTTAAAACATATGATGGGTAAAGATCGAACATGCATAGAACTTCTAACTAGCCTCATTGGTCTTGTTGAATCATGTGCTCCTTTGAACAATCTTAGCTTTGTACAAGGAGTCACTTTCGAAGAGCATGAGGGACAGTTAGGAGTATCGATGCCTCTCACATTTTTTTACATGGTTGATGCAATCCCTTCTATCAGTATCCCTTCTGTCTCTTAACAACCCACAACTATCAAAGTAAAAAAGGTCCCCTTGGGCTTTAGCTTCACCCCTCTTGTCACCTCTAGTGGTGGAGGCTTTGGTGGGATGAGTGGTGGGGGATTTGGTAGTGGTGGTGGATTCGGTAGCAGAGGCAGTGCTAGTGGGGGCAGTTCTGATAGAGGTCATGGTGGTTGCTCTAATAAGGTCCCTACCAGCAGTGGTGGCTCTAGTAGTGGTTCTAGTGGAGGTCACACCAGTGGCAGTTCTAGAGATGGCTTTAGTGGTGGTTCTGGAGGAGGTTCCTCTAGCCCTCTATCTTCTAATGACCCTAATCTAAATACCCTTCTTTAGAATATGGGTAAGATGTAGAGCTAGTTGGCGAGTCTTTCCCAAGCCTCTACCCAACCTATCTTTCAACCTTTCTTTTGGCATAGCCCATTGTCCCTTGCTATCCCTAACACTCCCTTCCCCCAAGGAATGGAGATCCCTAAATTTGAAAAGTATGGCGGTAAAGGGGACTCACAAACACATGTTTCTGCCTTTAATGCCCCATGCACAAACTTCTTCCATCATGATGCCTTAATGGAAAAACTGTTTCCCTAATCACTCAAGGATACAACACTAGAATGATACTGTTCCTTGCTTGATAATTCTATTTTGTCATTTTTCCAACTTGTAAATCAATTCCTTAGACAATTTCAAGCTAATATTGGGTAGAAGATGACCTTTTTAGATCCTGTCTAATGTAATCAAGGAGACAATGAAAAAATCATTGATTTCATAACGCTCTATCAAGCGCTCCTTTCACAAATATCATATCAACTACCCGATTTTGACGTATAGAAGGTATTCATAGGGAAGTTACAAAGGCCTTGGCAAGAGAAGTTTTCCCTTATGAAGTATCCTTCTTTTGCGCATTTGTGTGCATCCCTACAAGAGTACCAATAGATGATTGTTCAGTTTGAGGGATCCTCCTCATGCTTCCGTTCTAAGGGAAAGTCCATCATATCAATCTCTAGGGAAGGTAAGGCCGTTATGAATGTAGTAGCCACTCCTGATGACAACGACCTTAGATGTAACTGAAAGTTCACAAAGTTGTTAGAATCTTATTCTTCTATCTTATTGAAGTTGTTGAAGGATAATATTGTAACTTTGTTGAGTCTTAAGCCTCTTAAGGAGCCTTACCCTAATTGGTATGATGGGAACACTTAGTGCTAGTACCATCGGGTTAACGAACATGATACCGAATGTTGTATGCAGCTACATCATGAGATAGAGGAATGCATCAAGGATGGTACCATTCATCTCAATGGGAGTAAAAAAATACTAACAAGTCAGTGGTGAAAGCTAATAGTGAATTGTAGATATACATAGACTCATTTCTGTCACATTCTACTAATATGATTATCGATCCCGATAATTCTGTTACTCAACCCGAGGCCTATGTTAACATGGTCATAGTGATGTCTACTGCTCTACCTGCACCTGATTCACCAGACATAACATTCACATCACAAGATTTTCCCTTAAACAACAAGCCCTCTCCCCTCTACATTCCCACTTTCCTTAATGGTAACATTGTGACAAGGGTCTTGGTGGACCCCACGAGCCATGTGAATGTTATCACAGAAGAGACATTGGTATTGAATTCATTACAAAGGGAAGAATATGAAGAAACAAAGTCTACCATCCGTATGCATGATGGTATGTGTCTTAAACCATACAGCTTGATAACTTTGTCCATCCTAGTTGGACCTAGGGTTGTTGACATGATTTTTTTATGTTGTTTTAGAGTTGGATTTATTTAGGTTGAAGCTAGGCATACCTTGGATAGCTTACATGAATGAAGTTGCATTCGTTGTTCACAAATGTTTAAAATTTTCCCATGAAGGTGTCGTGCATGTAGTGCATGACACTAGATACTAGCCCTTGGTGTCCTGTGATGGATATCCATTGGATCACTTTTGGCCCACCCCAATCGGTCTGTTTCCTCTGACCATCGACCTACTTTACAAGAATTGTGTAAAGTACATGACTGGGGGCAAGGGACAACCAAAACTGACCCTATGATATGACAATCAGTCACCTCCTCTTCTCAAGAGGAGAAGGAGAAGCCTATGTCGACCACTCCCCCTTCCCAGAAGGGAAAGGAGAAGTCCATGTTGGCTCCCTCTCCTTCCCATAAAAGAAAAGAGATGGTTGCCTTTTCTCAAACTACCTCATCCTCTCCCCTTTATTGGGAAGAGTATTGGATGAGTCAGCCTGGTGGCTATTTGCTAAGTCCGATGATACCTCCTTGGCACAGGCCCAAGCTTAGGATCTCGAATCTTCCTAATGAATACTCTAGACCATGGTATTATTTATATGGCAAAAAGAAAGGTTCCCAAAGGGAATTCGATCCGCAACCTCCTACTGCTCCTACTCCTAAATGAATGAATGGGAAGAGGCCTATTGTCGAGGCTCTTGAGCTGACTCCCCCTACTGCTCCTCAACCTCTTCCTCCTGCTCCCATTCAAGAAATTGTTCATCTACTAGAGATGACTATAGTGGATGTTCCCTTGGTTGAGCAGGAGCTTTTTTTACCTTCGTAACCTTTGGCCTCCAACTCAAAGAGTCGTAGAAACTACCTTGCGTGTGAGTGCAAGTTCTAGTGAAAGGCTATTCTAGCTGAACAAGACACCTCACAAAGGAAGGATGAAGAGATGACCACCCCTGCTTCAAGGCCTCCTACAATGTCTTCCTCTCCCCTTCCTTTTGCTTCTCTTTAGTATGGTTCCACATTGCTCCCGAATTCCACTGCAAGTGTGAATGTGCCTAACCCCAAGGGGGTGCAGGTGTTCATTGCTCCTTCGATGGAGCTACCTTTGTTGATGTCCATCCCAGATATCCAACTTTTCCTGAAACCCATGGATATGACTAATACCTTAGTTGTATCCACTGTGGTTCTTTCTTCCTCCTCTTCCTCTGCACCTCTAGCCTCATTTGTGGGGATTTCATCTCCTCCAACAAAGGGAAAGGTGGAGTGTGGTCCTTCTAGCAGTGAAGGATGTAAGGGAGTCCACCTTCTTCACAAGGTGGTCCCATGTTGACTTGTTCTATCCTAATGACAGAACCAATCTTAGCTTCCCCTTAGTTCCTGACCGCTCCCGAGTCATTTGGTGAGCCTAGCGGTGAATCTCAAGTGTAGCTTGCCTCATCCAATAAAGCTAAACATGATGCTCCTATAGGGTGCATGTTTAACTCCATGGATGAAGTTTCAGCCTTGTCAGTTATCTTCACAAAATCACTGACCTTAGCTCCACAAGAGATCGAGAAAGATGACCTTTCCAAGGATTCTTCCTTAGCCCTTGTTGTGGGAGGGCCAAATTCTCCTCCCCTTAACATCCCACCATTGTAGGCTCATCCTCCTTCCCCCTGCAATGATCTAGATTTGGAAGTGGACAACCTCTTGGTTGATCAATGTTAGGAGGAGGCCTCTTCTTGATCTCGTGTGTGTGTGTGTTTTGTGATGTGTTCCCCCATAACCGTGCAATGTGTTCCTAGATGACCCTTATCACCCCTGTTGGTGCTTGGATACAAGCATCATTTTTGTGTCGTAAACCTTCCTCTATTTGTATCATCATTCTTCCATGTTTGTGCTTGATTTTTGATAAATTGGGGACGATGCAAAGTGTTGGAGGAATTTAGGCTTCCCTTTTTTTATTTTAATTTTATTTTTGTGCATTCTTGATCTGGTTGGGGATTGATGATATTTCGCCTTGCATCATGGTTACCTATTATTTATATAAGTATGGATAGATCTAACCCCGCTAAACCAGATCCCCCTGTTCCTTTTATTTTTGTTTTCCCCTTTACTTTCTCTTTATCTTTCTCTCTTCTTTGCTTGAGTTTTCCTTCTCATGTGTGACAACACCTTCCTTCAACATTTCAATTTTTAGAAAACACATTTGTTACCGACGAGTCTTTTCTCAAAGATCTTCAAAAATATTTCTTCAGAATCATATTCTCAACTTGGAACCCTAATAGAAATTGTTTCCTTCATCATGGGTCTATAAAGAAAAGCCTTGAAAACCTCCCTCTAAAGCAGGAACAACTTTGACCTTCCCCTCGTGTGGGGACATATTCTTCCTTTTAAATTCCTTGATGAAGTGAACATCTTTCAAAAGGATCCCTTCATGATGGATCACTCTGAGAAAGAAAATATTTTATTTTGAACTGTGTGTCCCTTGAGTGGACCCCTTCTACATGATGGGTTCCTGAGGGACCCCTTTGAAATTCTTCCACATTATCGGTGGTCTGTGTGACTGCCCACTTACTTGCCTATGTGGCTGCTTCCTGACTTTGTGAAGTCTGCTTTCCTAGGTTTCCTCCATGTGAAAGATCTTGGGGGATACCCCCCTGTAGGTGTGAGAGCTTGTAGGGTGCTTCCTTTGAGCTTTCTCCATGCAAGAGATCTTGGGGGTGGCTCCCCTATAGATTTGTGGGCCTATAAGGTGCTTTCTTGGGTTTCCTCCATATGAGAGATCTTGTGGGTTGCCTCCCCTACAAGTCTGTAGGTCTGTAGGGTGCTTCCTTGGGTCTTCTTCATGCGAAATATCTTGAATAATTCCTTCCCTATAGGTCTATGAGTTTGTAGGAAACTTTCCTGGCTTCCTTCAAGAGAGAGATCTTGGGGGATGCCTCTCAGGTATCCTCCATGTGAGATTTCTTGGGGGACACCTTCCTTGTAGGTCTGCAGACCTATAAGGTGCTTACTTCATGGGGGCTTCCTTCATGTGAGAGATCTTGGGGTTGCCTCATTGTAGGTCTGTGAGCTTGTAAGATGCTTTTTTTCTTTATCTTCATAGTTATGAGGAGCTATGAAGCCCTTCTCTTTCCCTACACCTTTAGGTTCGCCAGATTTTGGTCTGCTTCCTCGACAGTTCAGGTATACATTTATAACCCTGCTCTTCTTTGATCTACTTTACCAAATCACTCATCAGTACTTGTGCTCGCTAAAGTGGGGGAAAAATGTATAGGAGTGAATTTTCACCCCTTATGCAAATTCCCCTTTTTCCCTTCACTTTAGAAAACCAAGTTTGGAGGCTTAATTACACCTAAGTCCACTAATTTCATTCCACTTGGCACCTGTTTTGAGCATCAGTGGGGGATTTCTATTAGGGACGCCTGTACAATGCATAGACATCCACGCAACGTACTTAAGCCCCTAGAAAATTCCTACTACTAAACCTATAGAGGCATTACACTTCTCATTGGTAGTTGACTTATAATGCCCCCTTCAGCCGACTGGCCCGAATATGGTCATTTTCTTCACTCTCTCCTTTAAATTCACTATTCACTCTTTCATTTCATCTTCTAAGCATTCAATTGAACTTCTTCCAAGATCCTTCACACTCTTTCACTCAATCCTTGCATTCTCAAGCATTCCTAGCAACACTTTTATACTTTATGGCAGCAACAACTTCACTCCATCACTTCAGTAGAGCAATTTTGGGACAACACCATTGGAGAAAAAGCTAGAGTAGTCTCATTCACTCCCCCATTAGCCTTGAGTGCTTTTGGTGGAGGTGGTAAGATTCCCATTCCTCTCCTCTATTACTTGGTTGAGTAAGCACATTTACTATTTTGTAGCTTTTTAGTGTTCTCCATTACATTAATTTCTTTATCATACTTGCTTTCTTGGTTGTCCATGGAGGTGGAAACACCTAAACAAGGGTCTAACTGAGGCAAGCTCCTATACAGCCACCCAAAAAATTTCCTCCTCTTTGTGTGTAGGTGGGCGTGCTTTCGGGAGCTAGCTGATGAATGGATTTCTTTGTGAGATCATTCTTGCCACCCTAACTCTTTCATTTTTACTTTATCATATTAGAGAGTATTTTTTTTACTTAATAGCATTATTTTGGCCCTTTAGTAGTAGTTAGCTGGGTCGTTAGCTTGTTTTCCTAGGTTCGAACTTTTCTCTTTAGTTGTCTAGTCGTACAAATGTTGATGCACTTGAGAGATGCCAACGCATCATGTTGTCATCCAAGGACTATGCTTATGTCCTTGGGCAGAGAGCTTCTTGAGGTGAAGTGTTGAACCAAAAAATTGGCTCACCTAGCCTTGCTAGTATTTTGGGTCTATAGAGTGATTGAAGGACCTTATAGTCCTCATCATTCTCATCCCGCATTTCCTAACTCCCCACTAAGCTGACATAAGTTAGGGCAGCCTTTCGCTCTTGGACCTTTGTGACCTGGGGCCTTGAATGTGGTCAGTCCCCCTCTCTTATAAAACTCTTGCTAGAAAAAAACTCCATCAAGAAGAGAGGCTAGGAATGCATTATTTTCAATCAAATGAGATTACAATACAATAACTTTCATTCTTCTCTTTTCCTCCACCATGGTAGTACCTATGCACCTATGAACAACCTACTTAGGAATCAACCTATCCTTGTTCCTACAAAGAAACTCTACATTCAACTATTGCTCATATTTTGTACATCTAAGAGGCATAATTTATAAAATTGTGAAGGAATCTTAAGCTCCAGACATGACTCCCAAATATGACCCTTCATTCAAAACATTCCCAACCCTTGGAATACCACCTTGAAATGAAAAAGGACATCGGTTTTGGCTCCAATACTTTCCCTGCAGCTTGGGCTCCCAAACTTGGGAGATAAACATTACATTAAATATAATAAATGATGGAATACCAAGAGACACATGTTTCCTCATTCGAATATCTCACTTAGAGAATCCCAATAGTCACTTATTTATCCTTTTCATTATCATTTATTATCCCATTCCACGCATCCACATGTGGGGAAAAAATATTAAACATTTATGTCCACAAGTCACCTTTAACATTGCTAGTGGAACCCATCACCCCTTATGAATGTAATACAAACAATGTTGAGAATAAATATTATAAAATATTTTCCCAACTCACCCTAAGTGCCTAGGGACACTTTCCATGGATGTTGGAACCATGCAATATGACAACTTGACATCAACATTGTAAACACATCCATAGGAATCACACATAAGGGAAAAAAATATCTTATCCAAACATGTACCATCTAAATCCTCACCATGTTCTTATTCTCTAATGATATACTTGCAAAAAAAACCATGATAACCACCATCAAGTAAACAAATCCTTCACATCCTCCAACATGCCACTTATGAAATAAAAAGGAACATGCTAAGGTGAAACATATCAATTGTCACTAAAACCTACACCAATATTTACATGAACACAAGCATCAAATTCAAATGATAACAAAGGCTCTGAGTAGTTGTCTTACTCATACTAGCCGGAATAACAACCACAAAAAAATGCAACTCATCTAAGCTAACGATACCTCAAACTAGGGTATACAAATTATTGATAGAACTTCATGCCATCAACATACCAATCCAAAATTTGCAATCAAGTCTTTGAATATCCATCCTCCTATCTCAATGCAACATACCAATGAACAAGTGACCATAGACAAGGCCAACCAACAAAGTATGTATTAAAAATGAAACAATTTTGTGGATATAGACAATCCACATCCAAGTCATCCCATTACAAGAAAGTGGGTAGCTAATCCACAACCTGCATGACTCATAGATCCAAAACCAATGAAACATGCAAACTCATCATCACATCAGGAACAAAAAAACTAATATATCAAAGGGGATAACTAGAAATATGTCCAAAAATTCCCACTGCATAAGTAATTCCAAATTTGAAAATAGTGAAGGGCACACAATATACTGAGAGGGGGAGGTGAATCAATATATCAATTATATTAAAAACTCTTTAAATAAACATGTATCTCTAAAAATGAATCAAACATGAATTAAAACATATAATATCAATTATGCAGCACAAATGCACACATTCACACAATGAACACCAGATATACATTAAAACCAAAAATGGGAAAAACCATAGTGAGGAGAGCTGCTTGGAGCTATTGTTTGAATCCAACCTCACAAAAATAATGAATAATTTACAATCATGAAGTAGGCACCAAACGAATAGAGACACCTTTTCTAAATTTGTAGGCACCAACCTACTGGAGACACCAAACCCCAATGCAAATATATGAGCACTAACTTAGCAAGTAAGAAACCAATCCTACCGGATTACAAAGATAAAGCTTGTTGAACTTCAATTTTGATTACATAGCTTACACAATAGCTGACCTTCTCTCAGACACTCTCCTACACACCTTACAATCTTCTAATTATGGCGCACAAAGATTGAGATGCAATTCCCATTGAATTACATTTGCTCGCACAATTTCTATCACATACACACACTCTCCACACACTTTTTTCAAGTGAAATCTAAAAATATGATGATTATATACATCTCATTACATAAACATCTTTTCATGTGTCAGTTAGGAGTTCTTAACACCATCCGCAATTAGCCAATATGATTAAGGTGGACCTAAATTCAAATTTACATGAAACATACATAGCGGGTAGGTCCTAAATTAAATTTATTGTCACCAAAAGAACATGATGTTGTGTGTTTCCTTCAAGAGCCTTAACCAAGACCTATTTCATCATCCCAGGCTATCTTCAAAGGGAACACACTACAAGTGACTGCCACATAGTTTTGGAACACCAACCGGTTAATTAACCAACACAGTGACCCTTCTATCTATAGAGGAGGGGGACCATCTGCTCAGGGGCCCCAGGTCACAAGAGAGTCTAGAAAAACAAGCTGTCCTAATCTACCTCAAGCTAGATGAATGAATTAGAAAGGTTTAAGGTGTTAAGGGCTGAAAAGGAAGGACAATTGGTCTGTCACTTTCCTTTTTGTAACCCAAATGTTTCAGGAGGTCAAATGAGCCAGCTTCTAGAGTTTAGTTTGTGACTCAAGTAGCTCATTGCTTGAGGATGATAGCACAAGAAATAGAGTCTAGCGTGGTGTGTTGGTGTCTTAGTGGGGAACTAGTGTTCATATAGACAAAGAGTGTGAAAGATAGACCAAAATTCTAGGAAATAGGCTAATAGATTGAATAGCAGAGTTTTAAGCTATGATAGAGTGGCGACAAATTACAAAAATAGAATGCAACAAGAAGAATAATTTAACTAGTCTACTTCAACTTGACAAAGAAGGGGTGAGAAAGAAATATTGAGCCACATGCAATCTAATTATTCAAATAGCTCCAATCTAAAAGTACCTACACACAAAAACGAGAAAATTTTGGGGTTGTGCTTAGATGATTACCTCAGTTAGTCCCCCACTTTGGTTTTTCCACCTCCACAGACAACCAAATAGCAACAATTGTATGGAAAAATGATAAAGAAAGTGTAGAAATGAAAATAAAAAGCAATACTCAAACAAAAATATGCTACTATGTAAGAAGATGATGCAAAAGTAAATGGAAATGGATGGATATCACCTTCTCAACCATGTGCTCTCAAGGAAAATGGAGGAAGATTTGAGCTCACAAGCTCTCCAAAGCCAACATTGTCGCAACAATGAAGAGGAGGAGCCAACAAAGCAAGAAATTATAGCTACAATGAAGGTGGTGAAAATGAAGGAGCTAAAAGTGAGTGTTGAGCAAGTGTGTAGAGTGAATTTCAATCAAGAAGTTGAAGAAGCAAGAGTCAATTGAGAAGATAGCCATTTGAAAAGAAGAATGGATGCAAAAGGGTCATTTGAAGTCAATCGAAGAGGCATGAAGTGTTATACTTCATGTCGAATGGAGGAGTGTAATGCCTCTGCAAATTCAAGATGCGGGAATCCTATTAGGATAGCAGTGCAGTGTGCATGTGTTCCTGAAAAAATTCCTCCATCGACACATAAAATAGTCACCAAGTGGATGGGAAATGGAAGCAGATGTGGAAAATACATCATTGGGATTGCATTTTCTAAAGTAAGGGGTGTGTAAATGGGGAATTTGCAAGGGATGCAAATTCACACCATTACATTTTTCCCCTACTTTAGCAGGCATAATTTTTAGTTAATACACAATAAAGTAGAGTAAAAGAAGTTGAAAAGAATATACTTGAACCATCGAGGAAGAAAATAATAATTAGGCATTTACTCGAGCCCAGGAGAGAGAGAGAGAGAGAGAGAGAGAGAGAGAGAGAGAGAGAGATAGCTTCACAAGTACTCGGTCCTATGGAGATTTGAACAAAAGTTCCATAGGTGCTCAGCCCTATGGAAGGTGAACAAAAGGCTCTACAGGTGCTTGGTCCTACATAATTGGTTCCATGGGTGCTCAGTCCTGCAAAAGATGAACAAAGGGCTCTACAGGTGCTTGGTTATGTAGAATGAAAATCTTTATAGGTGTTTTCCTACAAAGGAGGTGCCATAGGTGCTCGGTCTTGAGGGAGGCCAAATGTGAAAGGATTCATAGAGTCTGATTGACCCTTATAGGTGCTCGGTCCTACAAGGAAAGCTTGATGAGGTGCTCGATCCTTCAAGATTGATTGTGAAAGTAGCTTCACAGGTGCTCAGTACTAAAAAACATGTTAATCCACAGAAAAAAAACATGTTAGGAAAGAAAAAGTCATGTAGACAGACAAATAGATAGTCACTTCATGGAATAAGCTATTGAAAGAGAAGCTTTCAAAGGGGTCCCTTGAGAACCATTCAAAAGAAAAGGGCTCCACTCAAGGGATGCTTTTTTTGAAAAGAAAAACATTTTTCTCAAATGATTCTAGCATCAAGGAATCCTTTTGAAAGGTTCTCTTTTGTCAAGGAATTTGAGAAAATAAGAATGGCCTCCTCAAAGGTGAATTCTCAATTCTTTTTGCTATGAATTTGATATCAAAAGAAAATCTTGTTAAGGGGATCCTAAGTGAAGGATGTGATTTTAAAAAATGCAAAGATTTCCAACAAGGTATTTGTGGGCCATCGAATATATATTATTGAAAATTGGAGAAGTAGGAGCCCCCCTTAGGATGGTGTGTGCAAACTAAATGAGCATGTGACATCCTAAGGAAAGGAAGAACATGTAGAGATGTCATGGAACATGATCTATGATGAAATGTAGACATGGAAATGTTGTTGCACACATGAGGGACAACACGTAGGAACCACAACATCATGAAGCAAGCAAAGAAGAGACAAAGATAAAAGGAAAGATAAGAAAAGATGAAGAAATCAAGAGATTGGGGGATGTGGGAATTTGAGGTCAGATCAACTCATCAAAATAGGTAACATGTAGTGTAGGAGCAAAAAATCATCAATCCCAAGAATTCCAAGAATTAAAGAATAGAACATGAAGACAAAATGAAAAAAAAAAATGGGTCAACATGGAAGGGAGGCCTAAATTCCTCCAATGCTTTATATCGTCCCCAATTGTCAAATATCAAGAATATAGAAGAATGATGCAACATATAGAGGAAGTTTACAACACAATTTCACTCATGTATCCAAGCACCCACAAGGGTGAAAAGGATCCTCCAAGAACACACAAAAAAAAGCACAGGGGAAACACAACACACACAAAAATATAATCTATAGATAAAGAAGAGGTACTCCCCTAGTCCTCATTCAACTAGGAGGTTAATCATTCTCCCAATATAGATCATCATAAGGGTAGGATGGACGATCCTGTAAGGGAGGGATATCAAGGGGTGCACCCTCTAACTCTTCTACGATGAGAGCTAAGGAAGAGGGACCCTCAAGGTCTCCACTCAATAGAGTCGGGACATCATCTACTGAGTTAAACATGCACTTAACAATAGTTTTGTGTGTTAACTAACTAGGAGATGAATAAGACACCTAATATCCACCTTCAATCTCATCAGAAGAGAAAATGACAAAATTAGGAGACATCGGGGCTACCTCTGTGACCAGGACGATGCAAGCCAAAGTAGAACCCTCTCTTGAAGAAGGCAATCCCTTTTTTTGACTTCCATTGAAAGTGAGGTTGTCCTCCAACTTATGCTTCATCAGAGGATGCAAAATCCCCATAGAGGAAGTAGGCGGTGAGGAGAAAGAGGAAAAGGCCGCAATGAACACCACCATGGTGTTCGGCATGTCCATGGGTTGAGAAAACAAAGGGATGTTTGGAAGGGACGTCATAAGAGGAGGCTCTACCAAGGGAGCGATGAACACCTACATCCTTTTGGGGTGAGGGTCATAAGAATTCATAGGGGGATCTGAAAGCAAGATCGAGGTGACAAGAATTGAACCCGAAGAAACAAAAGATGGAGGCATAGTAGGAGATGCTAAAATCGGAGCTATAGGCTCCTCTTTTTCCTTCTAAGAGGCAGCTTGCTTAGTAGCTAGAGCCTTCCTCTAGCACTTACGCTCACACACAAGCCAATTTCCTTGGCTTTGGGAGCTAGAAATTATTGCTTGAGAAGGAACAAGAGGCTTATATTCCATCATAGGCATATCCTCTACAACCATTACTAGTGGAAGGGCAACCTCTTAGATGAGAGTAGGAGAAAGAAGTGTAGGATCCGAGACTAAAACAAGTGGAGAAGAAGATCTAGGCACCTCAATGATAGGCCTCTTCCCATTCACCAAATAAGGGAAAAGAGCAGTAGGAGGTCGCAAAGGCCAAGATGCAAGGGAAACCCCATAAGGGCCCTTCCCCTTAACATAGATAACGAACCTCAACACTATGGGTAAGACAGGAAGTTCAAATACCTAACACTTGGCCTTCCTCCAAGCGGGCACCATCAGACTCCTCATGTGAGGAATGGGAGTAAGATCCAAAACCACCACAACAAGGTGAGAGGCAGAAGTGAATGAAATAACAAAAAGAAGAGGAAGGATCCTAGGCATGAGCAAATTTCCCCTTCCCCTTTTGAGAGGAGGATGAGGTAGCCTACTATTGTGCAATCAGAGAGCCTTTAATCAAGATAGTGTAAGGGGAGATGGGGTAGATCACCTTTGACGCTATGCCCCCACTCTTGTATTTAACATAGGTGTGATACAATAGGTCTATCCTTGGAGGAAGTGAACCAATAGGGGTAGGCCAGAAGTGATCTAGCAAGTAGCCTCCACATGATACAAGGGGTTTATATCCAATGTTGTGTGCAACATGCACAAATACCTCATGAGAAAACTTCAAACACTTATGAATCACCGAAGTGACTATGTTCATGGAAACTAGCCATGGGATGCCTAGTTTCACTTTGAACAAGTTTGACTCCGGAATGATATTGAAAGGAACATTTATAGTCCTGGGTCCTACTAGGACTAAGAGAGTAATGGAACCAATTGGAGGGACCAAGATTTTTTCATGTACATACATATTGTGCTCTTTGATTCATCATACCCATCTTTATGTAAGAAATTTATCAACATAATCTCCTGTATTATAACATTCACATGACACATAGGATCAACCAGAACACCAGTCTTGATGTTCCCATTGGTGTGAGCAAGAATGTACAAAGGAGAAGGCTCTCTATTTGTGTTCATAGGTAGGTCCTGTGATGTAAAAGGTATAGCAAGTGATCCATTCGCAGGCTACACAAGAGGAATGGGGATATGCATAAAAGAGGCCATGTTTACATACTCTGAAAGGAATTCCGTAGGTTATCCCAAAGGTTTGATAATCAAATGGTGACCTATCTAGGTTTCTCTACACAATTTCTAGGGATCCTCTTGACTATGTTGCTAGGGGTTCTAGGTTGGTTTGCAATGCTATGCACCCTGCAACACATAAACCTACAACACACCTAGAATACGAGAAAAGGTTCCTTCAACACTACGAAACAAAACCAAACTAGTTCACGTCGGGTTCACCAAAATGTAGAGGAGGGGGACTGACTACTCAGTGACCCCAGGTCATAGGAGAGTCTGAAAAAACAAGTTGCCTTGATCTACCTTAAGCTAAATGAATGAATCAGAAAGGTTTAAGGTGACAAGGGCTAAAAAGGAATGACAATTGGTCTATCACTTTCCTTTTGCTAACCCAAATGTTTCTGGAGGTCAAATGAGCCAACTTCTAGAGTTCAATCTGTGAGTCAAGTAGCTCACTTCCTGAGGATAGCATCACAGGACACAGACTCCAGTGTGGTGCACTGGCATCTTATTGGGGTTATGGTATCTGTATGGACAGAGAGTGTGAAAGATAGACCAAAATGCTAGGAAACAAGCTAACAAATTGACCAATAGAGTTTTAAGCTATGATAGAGTGGTGGCAAAGTACAGAAACAAAATGCAACAAGAAGAATACTTTAACTAGTCTACTTCAAATTGACAAAGAAGGGGTGAGAAAGCAATACCAAGCCACATGCAATTTGATTCTTCAAATAGCTCCAATCGAGAAGTACCTACACACACAAGAACGAGAAAATGTTGGGGTTGTGTTTAGTGGACTACCTTAGTCAGTCCCTCGCTTTGGTGTTTCCACATCCATGGAAAACCAAATAGCAATGATTGTATGGAAAGATGATAAAGAAAGTGTAGAAATAGAAATACCAAGTAATACTCAAACAACAATATGCTACTACGTAAGTAGATGATGCAAAAGTAAATGGAAATGGATGGATATCACCTTCTTAACCATGTGCTCTCAAGGAAAATGGAGGAATATGTGAGCTCGCAAACTCTCCAAAACCAACGTTGTTGCAACAATGAAGAAGAGGAGCCAATAAAGAAGCAACTTGTAGCTACAATGAAGGTGGTGAAACGTGAGGAGCTGAAAGTGTGTCGAGCAAGTGTGTAGAGCAAATTTCAATCAACAATTTGAAGAAGCAAGAGCCAATCAAGAAGATAGCCATTTGAAAAGAAGAATGGAGGAAATAGGGTTATTTAAAGTTGGTCAGAGGGGCAAGAAGCATCACACTTCATGTCCAATGGAGGAGTGTAACACCTCTGCAGATTCTAGAGGTGGGAATCTTGTCAAGATAGCAGCATGACATGTAGATGTTTGTGTGGTGTGCACACATTCATGATGAAATTCCACCACTGACATGAAAAAAAACCACTAGGTGGATGGAAAATGGAAGTGGATGTGGAAAATACATCATTGAGATCGTGTTTTCTAAGGTAAGGGGTGTGCAAATGGGGAGTTTGCAAGGGGTACAAATTCACACCATTACACTATCAATTCGATCTTTTTTCTTACTAAACATAAATTCCAAAAACTGTAGGATAAGATAGAACATGTGTAGACATACTCTCATTCAAACCACATACCAAGATTTTCATCTAAGAAGAAATAAAAATCATGAACATATTGCTACAAAAATCTCTCTTCCTGGGTAATTGACCTCAAACATTTTGGATTAGACTTCCATATTATATCTATCAACATGATTAGGTGTATTCTAATACTGCAAGTATACCACAACAATCTCCTTTGTTTTTCTCAAACACATTGCTATGGCATGAAATAAATACACCTTGATTTCAACAAGTATGATTACATTTAATTCTAATTGACCCACTGACATTACTTCTATGAAGATGTAGTGATCATTTTGACATAAATGACAACACATGTTCAACAATCTCCCCCTTTGCCATTGATGGAAAACAAAAAAATGTTGTTGGCATAGGAAGACAAATCTAATATGTCTGGATCAAGAGGTCATCAGGAGGTCACCTCACTTTGAATTCCACTTTCTCCCCTTAGAAAATTTAGCATTTTGAGTTCCATTTATCCCTCTTTGACATCAATGGAAAAGGTCAACTCCAAAAGCCTATTCCCCAGATAGACTCCCCCTGAGTCCATACGACATTGCTATTGAAAATTTTTGCAAGACCACCAAGTTTTCTTGTGGTAGGGAGTCAACACTCTCCCTCAACCTATGCTTCCTCTTGATTCAAGAGGAGGGAGCAACTACCAACTTCTACTGGAGATACTCAAATATCTCCTTAGAAAGAGGTTTTATGAAAATGTATGTGATTTGATCCTTTGTTTCAACATACTCCAACTTCACCTCTTTGTCTAGAACCTTGTCTCTCAAAAAATGTTAATTCCAATATGATTTGTTCTTGATTTCATTACTAGATTCTTGGAAATGTTTATAGCACTAGTATTGTCGCAAAGAATGGGAATGGGTTCATCAATCTCTATATTCATCTCTTTCAAGTTCTGCTTTATTCATAATACTTGAGTGCAACATGAAACTATTGCAATATACTTTGCTTATGTTGTAGATAAAGAAACTAAATCTTGCTTCTTGCTTAGCCAAGATAGAAGACTATCACCAAGAAAGAAAGCTCCACCACTTGTACTATTTTGGTCATCTATGCTTCCTACCCAATTTGGATCTATATATGCAGTTAGTGTGAAGCTTTCACTCTTAGGATACCACAATCCAAACTCTATTGTAGCCTTTAGATATTTGAATATCCTTTTTACTGCCTTAACATGAGTTTCCTTAGGTGCTACTTGAAATATAGATACCATCCCAACTACTTGCATTATATCTAGTTTGGATGTAGTCACATACAACAAGCTATCAATCATTGATCTATACAAAGTCTGGTTTTCTAGAGTAGATTCATCATCTTTATTCAATTTACAACTAGTAATCATAGGTGTACCTATCGGTTTGCATTCTTCCATCTTAAACTTGCTCAATATTTTTTATGTACTTGTTTTGTGAAATGAATATACCTTTTTCTAATTGAGAAATATATAAACCAATAAAGAAGGATAATTCACCAAGCATTGACATTTCAAACTCACTTTGCATTGCATTCTAGAACTATTTACACATAACATCACTACTACCACCGAAGACAATATTATCAACATAAAAAACAATAATTAGTACTTGACCACCTTCAATTTTTATGTATAAATTACTATTTGCACTACCTATCCTAAAATTTTGTTTTTGCAGATATCTATTCAATTTAGAGTACCATGCTCTAGGAGCTTGTTTGAGTCCATAAAGCATTTTTTCAATTTGCACACAAAATTTGGATTGTTTGAACATTTGAATCCTTCATATTGTTCTATTATGAAGAATTGGTCTATGTGCCTCTAGTAATCACTATAAATGTTTGTAAGGATAAAATGAATAATTGCATTAGGTAGGAGAGAATCAAATTTGAGTTCTTCAAAGATTATATTCCTCTATTCATAATTTTTAAGGTTTGTGTGTGGAGGAGATTATCACTACCAAGAAGGGAGGAGACCTTTCCTTGTATTCTTTTATAATTTTCATTATTCTTATTTATTTTACACCTACATTTACAAATAAACATACATATGCATTTACTGTTTTCATTTATTTCTCATGTAGTTTAATAGTTTGATCGATTTCATATTATATGTGTTGAAGACTTTAGAATTTCAATTACATTAATTTATGGATATGTTGTATCTATAAAACTACAAAACCATATGCTCTTTTCATTTACACTTGCATTTAGAAATACACATGTATATACATAGATATAGATTTCTTTAATGATATGTTGCATTTATTGTTCTAGGAGAGCATCTAGTAATTTCATTTACATTTCATTTAAAAATACATATACATACATATATATGTGTGTGTGTGTATCATTTATATTCAGTGTTCAGAAACAACCCATTAGGTCTGCACATGGATAAAAATTCATAAAATCGTATCTCTCATACATGTTTTGTTGAAACCTAGGCTTGAACCTCTCATTTCACATGATTTTCTTCACAAAACTATTGAGGACAATAGATATACCTTCTTTATTTCTCATCCTACGCCCTATTCATGCATCTTACAATTACAACAGTATCCACGGGGCCTCTTACACAAGCTACAGTAATCACAAAAAGTGTAAGAGCCACTTTATATCATGTTTGGACTACAAAACCCTAAAAAATAAGGTAACTCAAATTATGATTTGTTGGTGAGCTGTATGGAAAAAATCATTAGCACCAGCTCATTCTTGGAGTCTTTTGAAAGAGAAGCAAATCAGGTGGCAGTTAAGTACAAACCTTAAAGTGTCAAGGTGAATGAGGTGATCAATTTTTACTGGCCAACTGATGAAGAGTACAAGGAAGTCCAATTGGCTGGTGACATGTGTGCTTTCTGGCTCGATGCTTGTTTTCTCCTACTTTTTCTATAAGAAGGATTTCAAGGCCAGAAGTACGGGTTAGCAAGTTAGATATTTTTGGTCGAGCTTAGATGAAGTTGCAGAATGCAATTTAGGTTTTGAGTCATTCTGTAGTAGGTTTTGAATTCATGGGGATTTGACGTTTTATGACAGTACTGGCATTTGAATTGATATGATTAATTCAAATTCATGTCTCTCCATTGTACAAGCATATATGAATTTTGAATAAAATGATCAAGGGTTGTTTTGTTCATCTCACTATTGTGGTGTGTATGATTCGTGTTTTAGGTTTAATTTAAGGAATTAATTAAAATGATTGAATGGGATTGTAGGTGGATATGTTTTGTATAAGCTATTTTTTTCTATGTCTTATCTTATACCATTTTACGAGAATGGCAGTGCCAATGTATGAGAAGATCTTTGGAAACTAGGCATGAAAATTTAAGGTTAAAGAGAATGTGATAAGGGCACAACCCGAGACACAGAAAATAACCCACAAACAAGAGAATAATTTTATTATTCAGAAAATGGAACTTCTTACATGCAGAGGATCTCAAATCCCCAAGTTCTACAACACATGCAAGCTATAGAAAGCTACAGAATAACCCTTTCGCGATGTGCGAGCTTGTCCCCAAAAAGTTACCTAAAAATTAGAAACCCACCCATAAATAGAGCTCCTCTTAAGTTTGGAGCCAAAACAACATTCAAATTTTGAGTTTACGTGGTTTGGCGCCGAAAAATTACAACTTGAAGTTCAAATTTCAAAAGAGCATTTGCAATTGTATCTTCTAGAAAGTGCGCCAACTTCCCGGGGCCATAACTTTTGATCCGGGGCTCCAATTCGCGAACCATTTGAACCGTTGGAAAGGTCTCGAAGTCAAGAACATGCTCAAAATTAGGTATGCCAATTTTAGCAAGTTTTGGGGCCATTCCAGAAGCTCTAAGTGTCTCAAATCCAACTCAGAAGATTTTCAGGTGCAAATATGGGAAACTAAAACTGCAATATCTTTCAACCCAGGAATAGAAAATAAAAAACATAAATTGGGAATTTAATTATGACGAAAAGGGTATCCAAAAATGTAAAAACATCTAAAAAATGATAAACTTGAAATTTAACTATTTTTGGGTGATGCAAGATTGCCCTTACACCCAGCACGGATGCTCACATCGGACACGAGGGTAATTTGAGAAGTGACCATGTCACGTCTCAGATGGTTGAGGAAAACCCAACTGGTCAACCACTACCTTAGATAGCTAGGATGAATCTTCCATAGGCCTTCCTCTCCATTTCACTAGATATTCTTCATACTGCCTATTTCTGGTACTCCTTCCCACCTGACTATCCAAGATTTCCTCAATCTCAATCTTTTTTGAAGTAGATGCTGGAATCCCACACTGTTCCATCATTGGTACTTCCTCTGTGCCACCTTCATGATACT
>VDFB02270651.1:562212964-562230570 GCA_007258455.2 Sequoia sempervirens | reverse complement strand
CATACAAACTATAGCTAATTGTCATTTTAAAAAATAATCTTGTGAACCACCAAAACACCTACAGTTGAAAAGTACTATGCATTAGACATCACTTATTATGTCTATAGGACTGCAAGGACAACACTTCACTTCTAGAGGAATGGAGAGCATTCCAACAAGCCTTCATTATTATATTGCACATATAAGAACATAGTCAACTACAACTCTTATTGAGAAAGGTGTAAAGACTTGAACTCTTGGAAATAGAACTTTCACAACTCAACCATCTTAGCTTCTAAACCACAAGACAAGAAGTTATTCTATGAAAGGATGTGGACCAAAAAGCCATGGACTATGTCATAGTGAATACCATAGCAAAGCTTTTGCAACTTATCATTATGTGCGGTACACCAAATAAGGATTATATCAATATAAAGAAATTGTAAACATATCAAAACTTGTGTACCCGCCTCTACAACATGCTTAGACACCATAATGAACACCATTTCAACCTTATACATCATTTCTAACATATACTCTACATACCAACTATAGACACGAAAAATAAACTGATTGATCCAATACACCTGATCTTGATTTACTAACACCATTTCATCTTGAATCATCTCCTTTGCTAGTCATTTCATTAAATAACCTTTATTTAATTAAATTCATCACATTTCATTAAATAAATCAATTTTATCTGATTAAGTCATCATCTCCTATTAATTAAATAAATCATTTTATTTAATTAATCCTATAGTCCCTCTTTTAATTAAATAATTCACTTTATTTAATTAATCTCTAAAGTCATCTCATTTAAATTAAATAAATATTATCTTTATTTGATTTAAAACTATCATCCTCTTTAATTAAATAAATCAAACTTTATTTAATTAAGTCTAAAATCATTATTCTTCTCATTTTGATTAATTTAAATCCTAAAATCTAAATCAAATGTCAAATCAAACTAATCTTCATTTAAATTAATCAAATCTTGATTAATGCTAATCTTAATCCATCAAATCCTCTAGCTTTTGCAGCTTGCTCATGAAAATCATTTTAATTCATTTATAAATCTCTATTTTCATTCAAAAAGGCATCAAAGGATGGAATATTTCACAAATTTGAAATCTCCCCCCAAAAGTACTTGTCCATCCAACAAGGCATTAAAGGCCTCTTACATGTCATTTTCTTGAGCCAAGTGGCATTTAATTCATTCTTCATCTCCCTCCAACTTGTCACTTCTCCAAATTTGAATTTCCACCTTATTGCATTAATGTGCACATTCATCCAAATGTGCTCCATCTTTGTCCACTCACATCTTGACCAGTGGTATTATGTTATTGGTTGGTGTTTGATCCCACATTCATCCATTTTGACTCATCCTCCATCATTCTCTTCTATAAATAGAAGGATTTCTTATTGAATTTGGATCCACAATCTTAGGCATTCTCATCCACAACTTGAGCAAAGTTATCATCTCCATTGTTTTGAGCAATCTTCATCCATTTTTATAATTTCATAGCTAGGTTATGGAGAAATTTCATCAAGGAGCATCAAATCTTCACCATTGATCATCAAGCTTGCAAGGAATTGGGAAAGGGCCATTTTCCACATCAAAATGGCACCAATTCGCCCATGGGATTAAGAGTTTGTTTATTTTGAGCAATATTAGATAGTTTTTATTCATGTTCATTTATTTCTTGTTCTTGATATTTCAAATGAATTTCATGGGGAATGATATTTCTAACTTGCATATTGGACTAATGTTGTGTTTATTCATGTTTGTGCAGGTATAGGATCACCATTCACACCAACAATTCTTGGAGTAGGTGCATCCTTCAACATACACTTTTATCATTAATGACAACACATATTGAGTTGACATCAATGACAACACATATTGCCGACAATCTCCCCCTTTGTCATTGATGGAAACAAGTGTGTTCATTTATCTATAATTCATATCTCCCCTTTTGACATCAAGGGAAAAGGGCATAATATCTTCTATTTTTATCAACCAAAAACTATATAAACTCTCCCTAATTGTATGATTATAAAAGAAATACTCCCCCTGAGATGGAGATGCCTTAAAATTGATGCTATATGTCTTCAATAAAAACTAGAAAGATATTGCAAACATCTGCAAAACTTTATAGAGCTAAAAAAAAAATTATCTATATTTTTGCAACTTCCTTAGGTAGAATACTCTTATATATTACCTTAAGGTTTACTAGAGTTGCAACCCAATTTTCTTTTGTTGAGACAAGAATATGGTCCTGACATTCAAATTTTATGCACAAGTCCTTAGCTTCATCTATACTACTTGGGGCCTTTATCTTTAGAACAGTCTCTTCTGCTTCCATAAACATCACATATAGTGAATCCAGTATCAAGTTGACTATTTCCCTTAACTGACCAAATTGTTTCTTTAGTTGATCTCTTTGATCTTGAAGCAAAGACATTTGCACATGAATATTTTCTAATTGAGCTCTAGTGGATCCTTCCTTATCTTTTGACACATCATAAATCCCACCCATTTGAGTTATTTGTGACTCAATGGAGTCAATCTAATCCTTGATACTATTTATGGAAATAGGCCATTTCAAACAAAATGGATAAAGTGAAATGACTTCATCAACACACTTCTTAAATATCTCTATGTTTTCCAACAATTTATTGTGCACATTAGCACAACGGTTAGATGCCTCAAAAAATATTTTATTAGTTGTCTTTCTCAAAGCCTCTTGCTTTGCCTTCTACTCAATGTGTGAAGAATGATCCTTAAAATAATCCATTAAAATATTCAATTTTTGTTTCAAAGGAAAAGAGGAATCTATGTTTACCTTTGGTAAACCTTCTTGAATTATCTTTACAATAACATCTATTATTTCAATCTTCTTTATTTTTCCTTGCAGAATTTATTTTCTTGTTGAAGCATGCAAGATGTCACCAAGCTATAATTTATGAAGGGGAGAAATATTTGATAGATCTATCTAATCTTCATGTGTGTGGATTTATAGAAGTTGAGGTGTTACCATATGTTGGAACTGCATTTGCATCCCTAGTAGGTCCTTGAAAGAATTTGAAGATGAAGACGCTAGACCAGTACCCACAATAAGCATCTTGCTTCTCCACTGCCTTTTCCTCTGCATCTTGACCTTTTTTAGGATTGGCCTCTTTCATTTGTTCATCACTTTATAATTTTTTTGGAGGGGAGACATTATGAGCCTTACTAGAAATAGTGTTCCAACCAAACATGTATCTTCCTTGAGGGTAGTAGCCAAGCCTTGAGTCTTTGGTAAATTGTGTTCTAAATGTTGTATGAGAGAATGATTGATCTAGGTTAATGTATTACTTAGTCTAGGAGATCCCTTTTGCAATACAACACCTTCCTCTTCATTTTTTCCTTCCTTTATATACCCTTTTTTTATAAATAATTGATGTGAGTTTTCATTTTATGCCCTTTTACGCTTTCATCAAATTAATTAATTTTTAGTTTTGATAATATTTCTTATTTCTCCTTGATCACTCCTTTTGGTGGTGATAATTGAATTCTATATTGTATGTTATTCAAAGATTCATTTTTGGTTGGAGAATTACAGTCCACCCTTCCTGATATTGTTTGTCCTAAAGAAATCATAACTAGGATGTTAAATAATTTCTTCTCCACTTGATTGAATCTTTTTGGAGTTACTAGGATCCCAAATCAACCTTGTAGATTTATAATTCCTAGATACTGCTCCTCCTTGTAATGTGATTAGTGTCTTCTGCAATATTTTGATATAATTGGGAATTGAAAACTCTACTTCAAGTGATTATTCTCTTATTATCTTGGTTAAATATGATTGTGTACTACAATGAGGTTCCTAGAGAATGGTTGTGTAGAGAAGGGGGATTCATTGCTCATGAGTATCTTCATTCTCAAGAAAATCCTAGGGAGTGAAATACCCTAAAATACCTCAATCTTATCTGGATCAGATTAGGAAACCAAATGAATAAATTGCAAAGAATGGAATATCAAGATTCTACTATGGACAAACTTCTTTGGAGACCGAAAGAGAAAATTCAATAGATTTCTGCTATAGGAGGAATAACTCTCAGGAAAACGACAATAGTGTGTGTTTAGGATGCCAACACAACACACTGGAGTCCAAGGGATGTGTTGGCATCATGTGTGGATAGATAACTAAACCACAAGACAAAAATACAACTATTCTATTAATGTGTTTAGATATGAGGTTTGTTCAACAATGCAAAGTAATAGAAAGCAATAAAAGATGAAGAAACATGAAGGAGAATGAAGGAGAAACTTACAATAGGTCTTGTGTTTGAGTTTTTCCTCCAAATTCACTTGGACAACCTACACACAAGACGAACAAGGAAAATTTTTGGGGTTGTTTCAAGGCTTATTATAGTCAAACCATCGCTTTGGTGTTTTCACCTCCACATACAACCAAATAGATATAAAAGTGGAAAAAGTAAACAAGTACAAAGTGATCAAAGAAATCCCCACTCGAGGAGAACCTATATGACAAGATATAAAATGAACAAAGTATCTATTTGTAAATAGACAAGAAGCAAGAGAGAATTGCCAATAGTTCGTGACCCCCTCTTGATTGCACAGATGCACAATTGAAAGCTTATAAGAGAGATTTGGTTGTTGTGGGTACCTCAGTCTAGCAAAGTTGTTAAATGAATAAGACAACTGAGAGGGTGTGGTGAATCAGTTGTACCAAATTAAAACATCAAAACCCTTAATAGTAGTTAGATCCACATGCATTCATTAAACCCTTAATCTATTATAATGTTTAACCATGAAAAGAAGATAATAGAAACTAAAACAACCAACACTAGGGTGTTACCACAATAGTGTGTATCCCTTTTGAGACATGCTGATTTTTTCCTGAAATCACTATTTTTAGAAAAAAACTAATGATTTAAGTCTTGGGAGGCTCCATCTAAATAAATTTAATTGAAGAGGGATAGATGAGACCCCAGCAGATCAAACCCCCTTGGATAGAACCCATCTAGTATTAAATCATACCCACAATGGAGTCTCCTTCACACCTATCAAAATGTTGGAAAAAAGCCACTCTTTCTTTACCTTTTGATGGTGTTGCCCGATTTTCACCTACAGGCTCAATCAGGAAGGGCAATCTATGTTTTAGGTGTTCATGAAGGCCAAATGGAGACATTGTTGTGCATGATTAAATCATACCTCTGATGTATTTCTCAAGGAGCACAGTTGAAAAGTCTTCCTCAGTCAAGTTTGGCATAAAATTCCTCTGAGAAAGTCGGAAAGACCTTCCAGTTGTCTTACTAACTAGCAGGGGTTCTATTCATTTTGAAATGTCTTGATCGGCCAAACATTTTAATTGTTGTGAGATTTTGTATCTCCCTTCACATGGGAAGTAACTTGCCGACAGGAGGGGACGTATTGGAGAAAGGAGACATCATCGACGTGAGGTCTTGCCTGTCAATCGTAGTTTGGCCGAATGAAGGGAGCTCTCGATGAAAGTTTTGGGCCCACCAAGATGTCTCGCCAATAAGTGGTGGTCTCCTCGAAAGAAGGTCTGAGCTCGCTAAGAGATGAGACCTTCAGCACGAAGTCCCGATGACCATGGTGGTCTTGCTGAAACAGCAGGTGTCGGGGTGATGTCTTGCCGACCCGGTGAGGTCCCGTCGAAAGGGTAAGATCTCGGTGTAATGAGGTGGCTTCGATGAAAGGTCCTGCCGACAAATGAAAGTCTCACCAATAGTTGTTTGCAAGGCTGTCGATGGGGAGGAAAAATATTGCCTTCGGCAAAAGGTCTGGCCAAAGAGGAAAGGTTTCGCTGAGGGTTCATGGCTCGGTGGAACGTCTTGGTGACTACTGAGGTCTTAGTGAAGAGGCATAGCTTCGGGGAGAAGTCTTCCTGATAAGTAAGGTCTCGGTGACAGGGGCTAGCGAAGGGTAAAGTCTCACCAACAGGGTGGACTCTTGCTGAAGTGAAGTAGCACTGGGGAAAGATTTGAGCCTGGAGAAAGGTCTTGGCGACCGAGGGATGTCTTCCTGACAAGAAAAGAATTCTTGGTGGAGGATAGGAGTTCACCGTAATGTCTCGATGACCAAGCAGAGTCCTGCTAAAAGATTTAGGTTCGGCGAGAGGTCTCACCGACACAGAAAGGTCCCGCCAAAATAGAATGAGCTCAGGGAGAGAAAGGGAGCTCGCTATGAGGTCCTATCGAAAGAATTGTGTCTTGTCGATAGCGATCAACTTGACATGGAAAAGGATATCGATAGGACTCTCAGCGTTCGCTATGACCTCCTGCCGACTAAAGATCTCTTGCTGACCCCATGTGTCTCTAACAATAGTCTCGGCGATGATGAGGGTGAGATCGGTATGACTTTCGCATTCGACATAGGGTCTTGCCGACTGTCGCGTGTCATGCCGATAGTTGCTACGAGGTGTACTCACATCGGGGAGACACGACCAGTGTCACACCAACAAGCGATTCTGGCTGAATGACCTTTTGACCGCCAGGGATCTTGTGTGGCATGTGTTCAACCAATCAGAAGGAACTAAAGGAAACCATTAGCCGTTTGACTGTTTGACTTCCCCCTGTGAACAAGATCAACAAAATGAAAGTGACACAGACTTGTTCTGAGATCAAAGGTCGATAGAGCAGCTCGGTGAAAGATGGTGTGGGGATCTAATGGGAAAGTCTAAAGTTGTGTGAAGAAGAAGTCAACATGCAGAAGATCTTGAATAGGAAGAAGGTCGAAGAGAGAGTAAGCCGTCAGTCTCAGGGACAGCTGTGAGATCTACTGGCAAAAGCCAGATAGACATTAATGATAGTGCTCTAGGGGATTCGAGATAGCTCTTCAGGGAAGTTCGAAAGTGAACATGGAGGCTAGAGGTTGGCACATTAAATGCGTTGCAAAAGATCAAGGAGGCAAGTCCTGGAGTGACTCTTCACCGACATAGACAGAGGGGATGCAACATTAACTTCATTAAAAAGGATCCAAGGGGAGATCTTTCTAAAGACCAATATTTTGTAAACCCTAAAAAAACTAAAGGGGCGACACTTTTGGTTTTGATATATATGGCATTTTTTCCTTTTTTGTAGGGAGTTCTTACCTAGTGCTTTTCTATTTTTTGTAACTTGTGGAGTTCTTTGCAGAAGAGAGGCTATGTTTTGTAACTCATGATAGGCATGTATATTAGTGTTCACCATTGAAATCAATGAATATAAGTGATTTACCTTTTCAATCTCTCTATTAAATTATGTGCATTTGTATAATTGATGAAACTGCTTGTGAAACTATATGATTCCTTGTGGTTATGTCTTATTTCAGCACCTTTCTGTAGAGAAAATATGTATTTTTGTAGGTTATGAAATGTGTTATAATGCAGTACTCTCTAGTTGTGAAGTTATTTCTTCCTTCTAAGAGTCTAGCCATATGAAACTTTTCATGAAATGTTTATGCAGAAAACATATGTGATTGAGTTGTGTATGACAAAGCTCTTGTCATTGACTGAAATTGTGTGTGTAAACTGTGTTATACGTCCTCTTAGTAAATTTTGGTGCATCACCAAAGAGATAGTGTTCTCATTAGTTTTATATATTCTCCTTCTACCTTTTCCATTTATAAGATCAGTAGTTAGGTGACACCATAGGAAACTGGCCTTCTCCAGAGGTAGACCTTTGCTTACAAGAAACCCACATCTTTAGAGGTCTTCCCATGTTACACTGAGGTGTTGAACATCAGGTTCAATAGGGTGCAATTTCAGGTGATAACAGATGGATTAAATAACATCATTTAAAAATTATATTTTGCAAGATTGTAGCCCTCAAAACGAGCTTTCCAACAAGTATATTTTTGATATATTTTCCTTTTATCATGTATTTGATTTTTAATTTTTACTAAACATAGGCTTTTCTCTGAACATCAAGCTCTTTGTTGTGCATAGGTGGAAAAATAGTAAACATCAAAAAATACTCATTCCCTAGGTACTAATTTCCTTGTTTCAGCCTAAAAAGAAAAATTGGATTTCGATACATACACAAGTTATGTTGTATGACACACATGTATGTCCAAATTTTAGTTACGGTGACTTCAAAAATTAATTTAAAATTAAATATTCAATAATTTTTTTTGAAAAAATAGCCTTTCCCTAGATATTGATGTTGAGAATATATATTTCAAAAATTAGAATTTAATCCTTTATAGAAAAAAAGTTATGTTGTACGACACAAACATTACTTTTTGAAAATGTTGTTTTCTGTTTAAACTAGTTATTAAAGTAGACGTTGAAAGTTTCATTAATTATTTCAAAAAAAAATGAAAAAAAATATATTTATAATCTACACACAAATTTCCACAAATCATTAGTTCACATCATCTTCAAATTCTTAATGGTTTAGTTGCTAGAGGTCTCAGAAGATGAAGATTCAGTTAAAAATATTGATGTAAATGTCCATCTTGGGAAAAAAGTGAGACACAGTATTGTGATTTCACCTACCATACACAAGAGAACACCAAATTTACATGGAAAACCCAATGAGGGAAAACCATGGTGAGGCTTAGCTCACAATATAAGTAATTGCAAACTGGTACAAAGGCTCACTTCCAAAAATAGGATGCACTGTCCACAAAGGCTCACTGCCATAGAAAGAAAAATAAGATAGAAGAGAAATATTACATAGAGAACAACTTCTCAATGCAACATAAAATCCAACATAGTAGCTCCAACATCTTTGTAGTCTTGTTTGAATGATTACGAATACCTTCAACTCACTACATTCAGAAGTCCAACACTTTGAAGTTTGCATTGTTCTGCTCAAACACAATTCACACCACTTGCATCACATACATCTATCCTTTCTATCTTATCAACCCTCAATATCTCAACTCATACTTATGTTGTCCTCAACCTTGAAAATTTTCTTCAAGTTCGGCTATACACACTTCACACTTTGCAATTTCAAATTAGGTCAACACTAAACATTCCCAGGGTAGATAGAAACAAAATTGGACCAAAAAAAACTTAGATGGGACCTGAATTAACTCTCGCACACCACGCTATGCCTCTATTAACACTTGAACATATTTGAATGTAGTGTAAACACTAGGTTAGTTGTTACCTGTGAAAACACATTAGAATTTGAATTACACGCTTCCTTTGAACAATCCAAAACTTTAGGAACAACAAACTTCACCTGAACATGATCCAAGAACATCTTGGAAACCAAAAACTTCCTTTGTAACAAATCTCACCTAAAGATTATAAACATTTTGTTTATCTAGAAAACACTACCAGACACTACAATACTCTGTAACTCAGAAGACCTTCCAATACACTGAACCATGAATCCTCTTGACACAGGAAAGGTAAAAACATCATCAACTCTTCTTTGGAACTACAAGTCTTAAAAAAACTATAGAGAAATGCAGAGCAAATACATTTCTCCTAGACACTTATGTACACAATACTACAAAACTAGTTCACACATTAGTGAACATAACTTCCTCTGAAAATTGTTCCAAAAGCCAAAATTTTGGATATAGAAACTCTAAACATCTCTAACCAACATCTCCAAACCACAAAATAAAATCTTAAACCCAAGAAAAATGTGAAGCAAAACCAGAATTCCTCTTCAAACCATAACACCTCTACAACACCCTGTTACCTTATTTTATCAATTTTATCAGTATCCTCGACATCTGAATCATAAATAGAATCTTATCAAAGCAACACCATGGGTTAACATCAACAACTTAACTGATGACAACATAATGCAACTAATCAAAACAGCAATCTCTTCTCAACCACTGCACTACTATCATCAATGACAACACCTTCATACTTGCAATAATCTCCCCATTTTCCATTGAAAAACCATCAAAGACACAACTTTGTACATACTCATTTCCTTTTCTCTTTTCTCTCCCTTTCAAAACTATCTCATTACACTCTCTCTCCTTAATACTTGCCACTTTCTCATGACTTCATTTTCCTTTTTCACGTGACTTCTCTCCCCCTTTTGACATCACTAGAAAAGGATAAGGTATTTTGCATTGTTAGACCCCTTTGACATATAACCAATATACTTGCAAATGATCTGAATACCCCCCCTTAGGAGTACACAACAGTCAACTCAACAACCTCTACACAATGACAACATAAATTTTATACTACAACAATGTTATTACCTACTCTGCTTGAGAGGTAGCCACCAACATTATTCCAAACAAATGATTAATCCATAGATCCATTGGATTGATGCATCTCCATATGCATATAGTTCAAGGAAGGAGGGGCAATAACCCCCAACTTCTCTTGAAGATACTCAAAAGTATACTTAGGAAGAGCCTTAGTGAATATGTCAATAATCTGATCCTTTATAGGTACATATTCAAGCTTTACCTCATTCTCCATAACTTTCTCTCTCAAAAAGTGATACCTAATTGATATATGGTTTTTCCTTGAATGCATCATTAAATTCTTTAAAATGTTAATTGCACTTGTGTTATCACAAAAGATAGAAATAAGCTCATCATACACTACTGTAATATCCTTCAATGTCTATCTCATCCACAATACTTGTGTGCAAAAAGGTGTTGGTGTAATATACTCAGCCTCTATACTAGACAAAGAAACTGAATCTTGTCTCTTTCTTAGCCATGCCACCAATTTGCATCCAAGAAAGAATGCACCACCACTTGTACTTTTCCTATCATCATCACATCTAGCCCAATCTACATATGTGTATGCACTTAATGTGAAATAAATATATGTAAAATACCATAAGCCCTAATCTAAAGTTCCTTTCAAATATATGAATATTCTTTTTACTACAACAACATGTGACTCTTTAGGATATTCTTGAAATCTATCCACAAGAAAATCTGCATGCATGATATTTGGTCTAGTAGCAGTTAGATATAACAGTTCACCAACCATAGATCTGTACTTGCTTTGATCAACCTTAGGTGATTCATAATCCTTACTCAATTTGCAATTAGTAACCATAGTACATACTAGTTTAGATTCATCCATTCCAAACTTCATCAATGTATCTCTTTAACATACTTTTATTATGAAATGAATATGCCTTTATTTGTTTGATTGATTTGTAGCCCAAGGAAGAAATTCATCTCCCCAAAAATAGCCATCTCAAACTCTTTCTACATATCTTCTGCAAATTTCTTACACATATTTTCATTTCCCCCAAAGATAATGTCATCCACATACACAAACACTATCAAGATTTGATCTTCCTCAACTTTAATGTAAATATTACTCTCTACGGTACCCTTATTGAATCCTTGCTATATCAAACATGTATCCAATATTGCATACCAAGCTTTGGGATCTTGCTTCAATCCATATAATGCCTTTTTCAACCTACAAACCATGTCTGATTGATCTGATAACTAAAATCCTTCAAGTTGTTCTATGCAAACTTCTTCCAACTCTCCATTCAAGAAAGAAAATTTCACATCCATTTGGTAAACTTTTAAGTATTTATGTGCTACAAATGCCAAGAACATTATGATTGCTTCCATTCTAGCCACTGGGGAAAATGTTTCCTCAAAGTCTATTCCTTCTACTTATGAGTAACCCTTACACACAAGCCTTGCTTTATTTCTTACCACTTCTACATTCTCATTCAACTTGTTTCTGATACCCATTTAGTTTCAATTATATTCTTATTTTTAGGTCTAGGAACCAATTTCCAAGTCTATTTTTTCTCAATTTGCATAAGTTCTTGCATTGCCTTCATCCAATACTCATCTCTACATGCCTCACTTACTGTATTTGGTTCAATTTTAGAGAGCAAACACATATTTACCTCAATTTCAATGACTTTTCTTCTTGTCAATACACCTTTTCTTGTCTCCAATAATTTATTCTTCAGAATGATTTCTTTGCACATACTTAGGGGTCTTAGGGGTCTTTTCTAGAGCTTCTTCCTCTCCATTCAACATTTCTTTTTCCTTAGATTTTTCTTCTTCTTCTTCTCCGCAAGCACATTCATTTGAAACATATCCATCTATAATAGATGAATTCTACAAATCTTCATCAACCTTGAAATTTTCACTTTTAACAATCTTTCTTAGCCCTTTTTTGTAACATTTGTAAGCTTTACTTTTGGTAGAATATCTAAGATACCTTCATTAGACCTTACATCAAATTTTCCCAAGTTTTCTTCATCTCTTTTGATATAGAATTTTCTTCCAAATACTCTAAAGTACTTGACAATAGGAATCCTTCTATACCACAACCCATAGGGAGTCTTTATGATGTTAGCTTTGGCTTGAACTCTGTTAAGTATGCAAATAGTAGTATGAATTGCTTCTCTCTAGTAGACTTTCAGTAGTTTAGCTTCTTTCCTCATAGTCCTAGCAACTTCTTGAATAGTTATGTTTTTCTTTTCAAAACTCCATTCTACTGAGGAGTTCTAGGGAAAAAAAGTGTCTCTTTATGCCATGATCTTCACAAAACATGTTAAACTCATTGGAGGTGAATTCACCACCTATGTCAGACCTCAAACATTTGATATTCAAATCCATTTCATTCTCAACCATAGCTTTAAATGCTTTAAATCTATCTAGAGCTTCAAAATTTTCTCTAAGAAAAGTAGCCCATGTCATTCTAGAATAATCATCAATCAAAAGCATGAAATACCTATCACCTTGAAGACTTCTCACCCTTGTAGGACCACAAAGATCTATATGTATTAATTCTAGTAGTCTGGTAGTAGATTGCTCTTTTCCTTTATAACTACTCCTTGTTTGTTTCTTGAATTGACAATCTTTGCAAATAGCATTGATGGGATTTGTGATTCTTGGTAGGTCTCTTACTGCTTGTACTAAATTGATTCTAACTAAATTGTCAAAATTCATGTGACACATCTTCCAGTGTCATAACCAACTATCATTAATTTGAGTTATAAAACAATGACCATCAACACCCTTGAGCTGATAGATATTTCCATTTGTCCTCTTACTAGCAACAATCACAGTTCTAGATCCTTTTCTAATCTCGCATCCATCATCCTGAAACACAAGATTTAAACCTTTGTTACGCATTTTTCCAACACTCAAAATATTATTCCTTAAGCCTTTAACATATTAAACATCTTCAGTATTATGCTTTCCATCAAAACTGATTGAACCTATTCCATAAATATTAGCTCTTGAATCATCTCCAAATTTAACTAATCCTCTATTATAATTTTCAAGTTTAATAAGCTTACTTTTTTTTTTTTTCTGGTCATGTGATTAGAGCAGCCACTATCAACAACCCAGTAGTTCTTTCTTGTCTAGCATGAAAAGAAAATACCAAAGTACCTTCAATATTATCCTTCTATTTTGGAACACTTTCCTTCTCACAACTTTCATGGTTAGTAGAAGTAGATTCATAATTTAAAACCAACCACAAGCATTCATCATCATCTCCATAATTAGATTCATTACAAAGTTAGCTTCCACATCATCAAGATCTTCTTCATCTAGATCTTCAACATTTTATGATTTTCTAGCCTTGAAAGCAGTCTCCACTTTTGTACCATTTTTCCAACCATGTTTTCTCATTGCAAAGGAAGTTTTTGTATCTAAAAACTAATCTCTAGAGTAAGTATTAAAATTTGCAACTTCCTCAATAGCAGATACCTTTTCACTATAAGAATTGGGAAGAGATCTGAGAACTTTCTTTACCACTCTAGGTTCTTTGAATTGTGCACCAATACCTCTCATTGCACTTACCATCTCATCAACCCTCTGCATATAACTTGTAATTGTTTCATCTTCAGACATTCATAGGGTCTCAAATTGTGCCTTCAGATTCGACTTCACTTGTTTAACCTTATCATCTCCTTCATAAATTATTTCTAGCTTATCCTAAACTTCTTTAGTAGTCTTCAAATTTATAACTTTTACTAATTCAAAATTTGAAGACTATTCACAAGAATAAACCTTGCCTTGCCATTTATTTCATGTTTCTTGATCTCATCACTTGTGCTCATACCATTTGGAGGTGCAACATATTGAGTCTTTATTACCTTTTCAATCTCATATCCAAAGGATGCTAGATATCCTTCCATATTTATCTTCCAAAATGCATAGTATTTGCCATCAAACTTAGGGCTCTCTATCTTGTTTTCCATCCTAGATCTACCTCAAGTAGTTAAGTTTTTCTCCAAGGAACCTTGCTCTGATACCAATTGTTAAATAAACAAGACAAATGAGAAGGGTGGAGGTGAATTAGTTGTACCAAATTAAAACATCAAAACCCTCAACAGTAATCAAATCCACATGCATTCATTAAACCCTTAATTTTTTATAATGTTTAACCATGAAAAGCAAATAACATGAACTGAAACAACCAACCCCATACAAAAGAGAACACCAAATTTACATGGAAAATATAATGAGGGAAAAACCACAATGAGGATTAGCTCACAGTATAAGTAATTACAAAACTGGTACAAAGGTTCACTACCAGAATATGATCCACTATCCACAAAGGCTCACATCCACATAAAGAAAAAGAAGATAGAAGAGAAATGTTACACAGAGAATAAATTCTCAATGCAATAGAGAATCCACCATAGTAGCTCCAACACCTTCACAGTTTTGTTTGAATGATTGCAGACACCTTCAACTCACTGCATTCAAAAGTCCAACACTTTGAAGTTTGCACTTCTCTGCTCAAACTCACAATCTACTCCTCAATAACTTGCATCACTTGTATCACATACATCTATCCTTTCTATCTTATCAACCCTCAACATCTCAACTCATAATTATATTTTTTAGAATTATGAAAATCCACAAAACCATGAGCCACAAGATCAAACAATGAACAAATACACCATCCATGCAAGAGATCTGCAAACAATATATGATATATTCCTCAACAAGAAAAAGTGACAAAATCAAGATATGATTAAAAAGATATGAAATCTCGAGTCATAATTACAATGAGGGTTGAGTGCTATATAGGAGAAAAACCCTGAAAGAATAAAAGCACTCCTAAGTTTAGCTTAAATGCATGAGGATAAATCAAACCAATAATAAATTAAAGAGTAATTAATTATTAGCTAATGCATGAATACTATAACACACCCCCTTAAGATGAAGTTAGGAAGTAGATAAAAATCCCTAAAAATAGAATGCAAAATGGGTCTCGACAAACAAGGCCTAGTGAGGTTCCCATGTACAAAAAAAAAGATCTCTCAAAAATTGGAGAAAAAGGAGAAAAACCCTAGGGGAGAAACTCCTCTCCAAAAGAGAGAAAGGTGAATGAAGGACTAAAAAACCCTCCAAATCAAGGTGTGAAGGACTGAGAAGCCTCCAACCAAAATAAATATCCTAAAAAAGGAACATGTAGAACATCTTTGAAGCATGAATCTATAGACTATTGTTGAATGATGAGTGATATGGTGTTGAAATGAAGATCCTCTAAAAAAAATGATGATCAGGATCAAGAAAACAAGAATTTGCACGAGTTCCCCAATGACACTACTCAAATTAGATGGAAAACAAAGGAAAAAAATTTGGAACTCGAAGATACAAATGTTAGGATTAAGGAAGACAATAATTTGCATGAATGCCCTAATGACACTACTTGAATTAGATGGAAAATAAAGGAAAACATCTGGGTCAAAGATACAGGTGGTACATGAATTTTAATGAGTGACCCCAATGACACTACTCAACATGCAAGATGCAATTCAAAAATACAAGTACCAATAGTCTAAAGAATATTGATCATGAGAGAGACAATAATTTGCATGAGTGTCCCTAATGAAACTACTCAAATCATATGGAAAACAAAGGAAAACATCTGGAACTTGAAGATACAAATGGTACATGAATTTGCATGAGTGACCCTAATGACACTACTCAACATGCAAGATGCTAGTTGAAAATACAAGTACCTAGTAGTCTTTAGTCAAATGAAAATGGAAGGTCACCTCCATAAACGAGAATGTAAGAATTTCCATATGGTAAATGCTCCAAGTCACTGAAATGCACGTAACCAACCGTTGATGTGTGTTGCATTTGAAAGTATATATGAACAAGAACTAGATATGTAGATCACTCCAACGTGAAACCAAGGAAGTATTAGCACCAACAATAGAAACCCCCTCATAATGTTGAAAAGGGAGAGCCATGATAGGTACACTGAAACTGTGTGAAACCAAGAGTTGCATGTAGGAGTGACAACCTACAAATAAAAGGGTGTGCAAACTAAGGCACACACGCATGAGGCAAGAATCATTATGATTCACTATTTTCGTGGAAGGGACACTCACTTGACAAAGGTGTGATGGAAAACCAAAGGAAAACATCAACCCCTCCATGGAACTTTATATCATAGTGCGGATACAAAAGACACAACAGGATGTGTAAAATCCCTAAAAAATATACACTAGAATGGCACTAAGTTATCTCAGTGCGTCTACATAAGAAGTGCATGAAAAGATGTCTACAATATCCAAATAGGATAGAATACTAGAAATACATGAAGAACAACCAAAAACAAGTCATCCCATGCAAACAACAAGTTCCAAGGAGCTAAAATATCCAAGTAATTCACCAGAGTGTGAAAACAAGAGAACTTGAATAAAATTTACCTGAAGAGTGATCTAGAAAAAGTGCATGGATGGCTATGAAGAGCTCTAAAAGAAAATTCCAATGCTACTAGAATCATAAAAAATGGAGAAACTAGTCAAAATTTACGAGCTTAGGACTGAAAAAACACCTCTAACTTCAACAAGTTGTACAATGCACCAGCAGTAAAAACAAGCGATGAGACCCACACCACTAGAAATTTGGTGGAACTAGCTTCTAACAATATGTCATTTGTTGAAAAATGATATCATACGCAAAATTTATGGCCAAAAGAAAAAAATTTCTCTTGCCAGCCAAAGAAGGGGTCAAAGGGGCCTAGGCAATTCATCCATATGGCTGACATCATGTCAATGTCAACAATCCGTTTAGATGATGTCATGTTGATGTTAGCATAAATATTCACAGGAATATTCCCCCTTGGTTAGAAAAAAAATTGGCCCCTGTGCAAAAAAACTATTAACAAAATATTTGTTATTATGTTAGAATATTCTTGAAAAGCCATTGAAAAAGTCACTGTGTCTGAAAAAAAGAGCACTGACAGCAGTGGAGCCCACTGGGGTGGTAAAAAAGCTACCGCTAGGGTACTTTATGTACCCTGCACGCATTCTTAAATAAATACACCCAAGAAATAAATAGGCTTCCTTAAAATAAATGAGTTTGGCCTCAAGTTTTTATATATATACTTTTTTAATTTCAAAACAAAAAATTAGAAAAAACAATATTGACAAATTTTGTTTCTATTTTTTTTAATTTTCTTGCCCTGGGGGCCATACAACACTTGGGGCAAAAAAAAATTCCTCAAAATCTTTTAATGACCAAATTGGACAAATTTATAGTCAAAATTCGTGCAATTGGCCTCTTGAATCCAATGATGAGGTCCTTTTCATGCCAAAATGCATCAAAAATGTAGCTACCCTTCGGATCCAAAAAAAAGCAACCACTTCAAACCCTCATACATCTGACCTCAGGAGTCCAAATCAGGCCAAACAAA
>VDFB02270651.1:561890501-562212864 GCA_007258455.2 Sequoia sempervirens | reverse complement strand
TATCAGAGCTAAGTTCCTTTTAAGAAGCTTAACAACTTGAGGTTGATTCAAGATGGCACACTCAGTGGCTCAAGAAGGATCATCTTCAAATAAGGCACTACTCTTTGATGGATCCATTTATTATTTTTGGAAAGTAAGGATGAGAAAGAAAAGCAGCATTGGCCCTGAGGGTTCAAATTTTTTACCGTCCAGAGTTGTGGATGGATGCCAGAAATCCACGAAATTCTAAAAGAGATCAAGTCGAAAAAAAGGCTTATGAGAATAATTATAAAGAAAGGAATGCTATCTTATATGGGTTATCTAGCTCTGATTTTGTAAAGATAATGCATTTCAGGACAACGAAGGAAGTGTGGAATAAGTTACACAACATCTATGAAGGCGATAATAACAAGGTCAAACAAGCAGAGCTTCAAACTAATTGAGATCTATTTGAAAGTCTAAAAATGAAGGAAGAGGAAAACATTGCCACATTCTTGCTCCAAGTTGATGAGGTTTTCAATTCCATTCGAGGTCTTGGTGAAGAATTGAAACAATGTATGATTGTGAAAAAGGTACTTAGATCCCTTCCCAAAAATTTTGATGCAAAAGTTTTTTCTATTGAAGAAGCTAAATATCTAAGTACTCTATCTATGGATGATTTACATGGAATTCTAACTACCTATGAAATGAGAATGGAGAATGACTAGGGAAAGAGGTTGCATTCAAGGTGTCCATGAAGAAATATGACCTAGTTTTAGAAGATGGATCATATCCGAAAGAAGCGAACTTTTTTCTAAAGTTGTGGAGAGGATCCATAAAGTATAAAGGCAAGTTTCCTTTCAAATGTTTTAATTGTGGTGAAGTAGGTCATTTCATGGGTAAGTGTCCATATAAAGAATCTAGCAATGAGGAAAAGTCATTTCAAGAATGGAAAAGATTTCCTAAAAATAAAAAAATTATTTATCATTGAGGAAGGTTACTCGGCTGATGTTGCTGATCAAACCCCTTCTAGTAATGAAGGAGAAAAGGCTCTCTTCATGGCTATGGAAACCTTTGAAGAAGATCCAGAATTGAAGATGATGCAGAAGTAGACCTTGTGGAATAATTGCTTTGTGTTGGAAAAGAAATCAAAAGGTTGAGGAAAAGGATTACAAAAGAAGTGAAAGCTTATGAAAAATTATCTTAGAATCTTGAGAAGGTAGAAAAGATGGTCATTGATCTAAAGATTCAAGTGGAAGAGGAAAAGAGGATTGAAGAGGTTCTGACTGAAATATTGCTATTAAGAGACAAGGATTGTAAAAAACTTGAAGAATATATTGTATCAACGAGGAAAGATCTTGAAAAGGAAAATCATCAACTAAAGTTAAAGTTTGAGAAGAGCACTAAGATGTTGGATTAGATAATAGAATGTCAGAGATCACCACATATCAAAACTAGTCTTGGATTTACTAATGTACAAAAGAACAAGGTGATTGAATAGCTTGTGAAGTTTGTTGGTGAGATTCTAGAAGAGAATGGCTCCAAAAGTTCAAATTCTGAGCAAGTGCAATAGTCAATGAAAGGAAGGTGTTGAATGATAGTTTCATCCAAGTGAACAAACAAAATAGAAGATTTGAAAGTAAAAGTTCAAGAGGAAAAGGATATAATACTAGGTTCTATCATTCTTTTTCTAGTTACTGTTTTAATTGCAATCTTTTTGGTCATAAGGTTGTGAATTGTAGAAAGGTCTCGATAAGGAGAAATGATTTTGCTAGCATAAATGAATTTGCACCTTTGAATAATTTCAATGTTATCTATCAAAAATGCAAAAAAAATGGACATATTTATAGAAACTATAGAAGTGATTTTTTGATTCCTCCTATACCGAATACAAGAGATAAGTCAGAATGGCAGAATGACAAAATAGAAAAGGCTTGGAAGAAGAAACCAGGGGAGAAAAGATCAAAGAAATCCATGGTGGCTCAAACTACATTAGATGCTCAGAAGGAGAAGAATCTATTGAGCATTGACAGCGGGTGTTCAAGTCACATGAACAGAGACAAGAGTAAGTTCATGCACTTCAAGAAGTTTGATAGAAGATCTGTAAATCTTGGTAGCAATTATGTTGCTAAGATTACCAGTTGGGGTATTTGGAGTCTTGATGGTGGAAAGACAAAAACTCATGATGTTTTGTATGTAGAAGGACTAAAACACAATATTTTGAGTGTAATTAAAATGTGTAATAAAGGCTATAAGCTCTCATTTAGTGCTAAAGGTTGTGAAATAAGAAATAAGGGTATCAGTGAGTTAGTTGTGGAAGGAAGCATGACTGACAATGATGTATATCATCTCAATGAGGTAAATGGATAGAATTGTTTTGTAATACAAAGAGAGGAGAGTTGGCTCTAGCATAGAAGATTGGGACACATCAATTTTGATGATCTTGTAAGGATCAATTCTAAAGGAATAGTTAGAAACATGCCAAAGATCACGAAGCCTGAGTCTACTAGTTGCAAACCATGTCATGAGGGAGAACAGACAAGGACCATATTTCCTACTAAGGAATATTCTACAACATAGCCATTGGATCTGATTCACATAGGTCTATGAAAAATAATGAGGACAAAGACCATACAAGGTTACATGTATTTTATGATGCTTATTGATGATTATTCTAGAATGACTTGGATTACATTTCTAAAAGAAATATTAGTAGTTGAGAAGTTTAAAGCTTTTAAGGTTATGGTTGAGAAAAAAATTGAAAGAACAATCAAGTTTCTGAGATCAGATAGAGGTGGAGAATTCACTTTTGATAGGTATGATGAATTATGTGAGTTGCATGGGATCCAGACAGTTTGGTGCAGGAGCACCTGGCAATGTGCAAGGTTATTGAAGTTTTTGTTGGAAGTTCAAATTTTGTTGTGCTATCATAAGGTCATGTTAACCATTATTTTAGGTGCTTAGGGTGTTTTTGAACTTTGAGAAAGAAGGTGGCAAGTGCTCAATAGCTTTACAACATCATTATGTTAAGTTGTCTAGTGTTGGCAAGGTGTTTGAAAACACAACAGGTTTTACAAAGGTTGTTTTAAGCATTCTAAAAGGCTCGACCCAAGCATCTAAGTTGTTGTGAGGGTCTATTTAAGGCATGCCTCGACTAGGGAAGAGGGTTAGATGTTTTATTTTGAGGTGGCATTTTGTGAAGCTGGTGAAACAACGTCCAAAAAGACAGTTTTCTTGTTCTTTGCATTCTTGTTGTGCTTCAATGGATTGAATCTTACTGTTTCTTTGTTGTAGAATGTAGTGGTAGTCATATACAAGCTTGTTGTACCATTCTTTTTCTTTGGTAGATTGTTTCCATCTGTTGGTTGTAAATACTTTGTTTTTCCTATCATTTTTAGGCTTGTAGCAGGTAGTTTTTAAGAATGGAGACCTAGGGTACTTTCCCACCGTACAAATTGTACAGCCTTTGGGAAATGTGCCTAGGATACATGCTTGTAAATATGGTAGGTGTTAGGTTTTTTTTGGTTGTAGGAGCTAGGAGAAAAGCCTTGCCCTAGGCGGGCCAGTGAAGAGCCCGGTTAGAAAAGGCTAAAGGACAGCGTGCATAATTTGCAAGGGAGAAAAGTTTTTTTGAAAAATCCTTCTTGGAGAATTTAGGGGAAGGTCTTGGCCTTGTATGGTGATAAGGGGGAGTTCCTATCAATCCATTTAGGAGAAATTTTTAACAGTCCATAAAGAACTTTGAACAGTTGAGAAACCCTAGTTTAGTCTCATTTCTAAGAACAATGCATTGTACGGCTTGCTAAGTCTCAAGACCCTGAAATTCCTTGAGAGGTAGCCTTAGGGAATGAGAATCCAAGAAAAAGATTGGGGTTTGTTTTGCAAAATCAAGAACAATAGCCTAATTTCTTAGAATTGGAGACCTAATAGGGGCTCAAAGGCTACTAGCCTTCCTAACCCTAGATGAGGGTTCCATTACAAGCGGTGGAAAGGTAGAGTCTTGGAAAACCTTCTAGGACCTAGGAAACTATTTTGAAGCTATTGAAACCAAACCCACACCCCTGAAAGATCCATTTATGTATTCAAGGAGGATTAGTCTTTAGGATGCATTAAAGGCTAAGGAAGAATGGAGTCATAGTACCAAGATTTGGCTTGGTAGTTGCAAACTTGACAAGATAGGGTGGTTGGCTAGGAGAACCAGGGGAACCTAGACAAGGTATAGTTCCTATAGGTTAAGGTGGAGCAACAAATACACCAGAGGAGGTCTATGACAAGGCCTAGTGCAGGAATCTGTGATTGATTCCTCTAGCCTCCCTATCACAGTTTTTTGCTTCTAGAACTTCGTAGCAGAATGGAGTGGCTGAGAGGAAGAATTGGACTACATAGGAGATGGATAGAATAATGTTAAGTCAAGGAAAGTTGTTAGATATGCATTGGAGAGAAGCAATACAAACCATAGTGTATATTTTGAATAAATCTCAAATCAAGCCGAAGACTACTAAAACACCTGATGAAATATGGAAAGGAAGATCAATTTCAGTTAGACATCTCAAGATATTTGGAAGCAAGTGCTACATCAAAAGAGATGAATAAAATTTGAGTAAGTTTGATTCTAGATCCGATGAAGGTATTTTTCTTGTTTATTCTATGACAAGAAAGTCCTATAGATGTTATAACAAAAGATTGAAAAGAATTGTGGAAAGTGTCAATAGAAGTATTGATGAAATAATACAATCTAATGATATTCTAGAAGAAGAAGATAATGAAGATCTAATTCATAGTAGTGATGAAGAATCAAAATTTGATTTTGAGAATATAGTTACAAAGACTCTGACTAGGTATGTTTAGAAGAATCACTCTAGAGATCAAATAATAGGAGATAATGACAATGGAGTTCAGAACCAAAGAAGAATTGAGAGAGAAAATGAATAGGTACACTTTGCATTATTATAAAAAATTGAACCAAGTTCCTATGTGGAGGCAAGCAAAGAGAAAGGTTGGGTAGTTGTTATGGAAGAAGAGTTAACTCAGATAAATAAGAATAAAACTTGGGAGTTGGTTTCGAGAACTAAAGATAAAAATATCATTGGTACCAAATGGGTCAGAAAAAAGTTGAGTGAAGATGGAAAAGTGATAAGGAACAAGGCCAAACTTGTATATAAATAATATGCTCAGGTTGAAGGAATTGATTTTGAAGAGACATTTGCTCGGGTAGCAAGGTTGGAAGCAATCAAGCTATTCTTGGCCTTATCAACATTCAAGAATTTCAAGGTATATCAATGGATGTGAAGTCTGAATTTTTGAATGGACACTTAGAGGAAGAAGTCTACAATGAACAACATGAAGGATTCAAATATTCAAATAATCCAAATTTTGTGTGCAGACTAAAGAAAATGGTTTATGGACTCAAACAGGCTCCTAGAGCATGGTACTCCAGATTGGATAGATATTTGCAACAACAAAATTTTAGGAGAGGCAATGCAAATAGTAATTTATACATAAAAATTGAAGGTGGTCAATTGCTAATTGTTTTTTTTTATGTTGATGATATTATCTTTGGTGGTAGTAGTGATGTTATGTGTAAATAGTTCTGGGATGCAATGCAAAGTGAGTTTGAAATGTCAATGCTTGGTGAATTATCCTTCTTTCTTGGTTTACATATTTCTCAATTAGACAAAGATATACTCATTTCTTAAAACAAGTACATAAAAAAATATTGAGCAAGTTTAATATGGAAGAATGCAAATCGATAATTACACCTATGATTACAGGGTGTAAATTGAATAAACATGATGAATCTACTCTAGAAAACCAGATTTTGTATAGATCGATGATTGATAGCTTGTTGTATGTGACTGCATCCAAACCAGATATAATGCAAGCAGTTGGGATGGTATCTATATTTCAGGTAGCACCTAAGGAAACTCATGTTAAGGTAATAAAAAGGATATTTAGATATCTAAAGGCTACAATAGAGTTTGGCTTGTGGTATCCTAAGAGTGAAAGCTTCACACTAACTGCATATATAGATCCAAATTGGATAGGAAGCATAGATGACCAAAATAGTACAAGTGGTGGAGCTTTCTTTCTTGGTGATAGTCTTCTATCTTGGCTAAGAAAGAAGCAAAATTCAGTGTCTTTATCTACAACATAAGCAAAGTATATTGCAATAGTTTCATGTTGCACTCAAGTATTATGGATAAAGCATAACTTGAAGGAGATGAATATTGAGCTTGATGAACCCATTCCCATTCTTCGTGACAATACTAGTGCTACAAATATTTAAAAGAATCCAGTAATGAGTTCAAGAACAAATCATATTGCAATTATCATTTTTTGAGAGAGAAGGTTCCAGACAAAGAGGTGAAGTTGGAGTATTTTGAAACAAAGGAGCAAATAACATACATTTTCATAAAACCTCTTTCCAAGGAGACATTTGAGTATCTCCAGTAGAAGTTGGCATTTTCTCCCTCCTCTTGAATCAAGAGGAAGCATAGGTTGAGGGAGAGTGTTGACTCCCTACCGCAAGAAGACTTGGTGGTCTTGCAAAATGTTTCAGTAGCAATGTCGTATGGACTTAGGGGGAGTCTATCCGGGGAATAGGTTTTTGGAGTTGACCTTTTCCATTGATGTCAAAGAGGGATAAATGGAACTCAAAATGCTAAATCATCTAAGGGGAGAAAGTGGAATTCAAAGTGAGGTGACCTCTTATGACCTCTTGATCCAGACATATTAGATTTGTCTTCCTGTGCCAACAACATTTTGTTTTTTTCCATCAATGACAAAGGGGGAGATTATTGTCATTGATGTCAAAGGAGTATTGTCATTCATGTCAAAATGATCATTGCATCGTCAAAGAAGTAATGTCAACAGTTCAATAAGAATTAAATGTAATCATACTTGTTGAAATCATCGTGTATTTATTTCATGCCATAACAATGTGTTTGAGAACAACAAAGGAGATTGTTTTGGTATACTTGTAGTATTAGAATACACCTATTCATGTTGATAGATATAATATGGAAGTTTGATCTAGAATGTTGGAGGTCAGTTACCTAGGCAGAAAGATTTTTCTAGCACTATGTTCATGATCTGTGTTTCTTCTTAGATGCAAATTTTGGTCTTTGGTTTGAATGGAGAGTATGTCTAAACATGTTCTATCTTATTCTAGAGTTTTTGGAATTTATGTTTTGTAGGAAAAAAGATCGAATTGATAGTGTAATGGTGTGAATTTGTACCCCTTGCAAGCTCCCCATTGGCACACCCCTTACCTTAGAAAACACGATCCTGATGATGTATTTTCCACATTTGCTTCCATTTCCCATCCACCTGTGGTTGTTTTACATGTCAGTGGAGGAATTTCGTCATGAATGCATGCACACCACATGAACGTCTACATGTCATGCTGCTATCTTGACAAGATTCCCGCCTCTAGAATCTGTAGAGGTGTTACACTCCTCCATTAGACATGAAGTGTAATGCTTCTTTCCCCTCTGACCAACTTCAAACAACCCTGTTGCATCTATTCTTCTTTTCAAATGGCTATCTTCTTGATTGACTCTTGCTTCTTCAACTTCTTGATGAAAATTTTCTCTACACACTTGCTTGACACTCACTTTCAACTCCTTCATGTTTCACCACCTTCATTGTAGTTGCAAGTTACTTCTTTGTTGGCTCCTCCTCTTCGTTTTTGCAACAACGTTGGTTTTGAAGAGCTTGCGATCTCACATCTTCATCCATTTTCCTTGAGAGCACATGGTTAAGAAGGTGATATTCATCCATTTCCATTTACTTTTTCATCATCTACTTATGTAGTAGCATGTTTTTGTTTGAGTAATACTTTGTATTTCCATTTCTACACTTTCTTTATCATCTTTCCATACAATCATTGCTATTTGGTTGTCCATGGAGGTGGAAAAACCAAAGCGAGGGACTGACTGAGGTAGTCCTCTAAACACAACCCCAATATTTTCTCATTCTTGTGTGTGTAGGTACTTTTCGATTGGAGCTATTTGAAGAATCAAATTGCATGTGGCTCGATATTGCTTTATCACCCCTTCTTTGTCAATTTTAAGTAGACTAGTTAAATTTTTCTTCTTGTTGCATTTTGTTTTTGTACTTTGTCACCACTTTGTCATAGCTTAAAACTCTATTGGTCAATCTATTAGCCTGTTTCCTAGCATTTTGGTCTATCTTTCACACTTTTTTTCCGTATAGATGCCATCACCCCCCTAAGATGCCAGTGCACCGCATTGGAGTCTATGTTCTGCACTGCTATCCTCAAGAAGTGAGCTACTTGATTCATAGACCAAACTATGGAAGTTGGCTCATTTGACCTCTTGAAACATCTAGGTTAGAAAAAGGAAAGTGATAGACCAATTGTCCTTCCTTTTCAGCCCTCATCACCTTAAAACTTTTTGATTCATTCATCTAGCTTGAGGTAGATCAAGGCAGCTTGTTGTTCTAGACTCTCCTGTGACCTGGGGTCCCTAAGCAGTTGGTCCCCCTCCTCTACATTTTGGTGAACCTGACGTGAACTATTTTGGTTTTGTTTCGTAGTGTTGAAGGAACCTTTTCTCATATTCTAGGCATGTTGTAGGTTTATGTGTTGTAGGGCACATAGCCTCGCAACCCAACCTACAACCCCTAGTGGTGTAGTCAAGAGGATCCCTAGACATTGTGAAGCAAAATCTAGATAGGTCACCATTTGATTATCGAACCTTTGGGATAACCTAAGGAATTCCTCTCAAAGTACATAAACATGGCTCTTTTATGCATCTTGACATTCCTCCTGCACAACTTGCGAATGGATCACTTGCTATAACTTTTACATCATAGGACCTACCGATGAACACAAATAGAGAGCCTTCTCCTTTGTACATTCCCACTCACATGAATGGGAACATTAAGACTAGTATTCTGGTTGATCCTATGTGTCGTGTGAATGTTATAATAGAGGAGATTATGTTGATAAATTTCTTACATAAAGATGGGTATGATGAATCAAAGAGCACAATATGTATGTACATGACAAACTCGCAGTCCCTCCAATTGGTTCCATCACTCTCTCAGTCCTGGTAGGACCCAGGACTATAAATTCTCCTTTCAATATCATCCTAGAGTCAGACTTGTTTAGAGTGAAACTAGGCATCCCATGGCTAGTTTCCATGAGCGTAGTCGCTTCGATGATTCATAAGTGTTTGAAGTTTTCTCATGAGGGCTTTGTGCATGTTGCACACGACATTGGATATAAACCCCTGGTATCATGTGGGGGCTACTTGCTAGATCACTTCTAGCCTACCCCTATTGGTTCACTTCCTCCAAGGACAAACCTATTGTATCACACCTATGTTAAATACAAGAATGGGTGCATAGCATCGAAGGTGATCTACCACGTCTCCCCTTACGCTATCTCAATTAAAGGCTCTATGATCATGCAGTAGTAGGCTGCCTCCTCCTCCTCTCAAAAGGGGAAGGGGATGTTTGCTCACACCTAGGAGCCTTCCTCTTCTTTTTGTTGTTTCATTTGCTTATTCCTCTCACCTTGTTGTGGTGCATTCAGATCTTGCTCCCATGCCTAGCATGAGGAGTCCGATGGTGCCCACTTGGAGGAAGGCCAAGTGTTAGGTATTCAAACTTCCTATCTTACCCACAATGTCAAGGCCCATTATTTATGGTAAGGGGAAGGGCCCTCATGGAGTTTCCCTTGTATCTCGGCCTCCGCGTCCTCCTACTACTCCTACCCCTCGTGTGGTGAATGGGAAGAGGCCTATTGTTGAGGCACCTAGATTTGCTTCTCCACCTATTTCAGTCTCGGCTCCTGTACTTCTTGCTCCTTCTCTCATCTAGGAGGTTTCCTTTCCACTAGTAATGGCTATATAGGTATTCCTATGATGGACCATGAGCCTCTTGTTCCTTCTCAAGCAGTAAGTTCTAGCTCTTGAAGCCAAGGAAATTGGCTTGCATGTGAGCGTAAGCGCAAAAGGAAGGCTCTAGCTACTGAGCAAGCTGCCTCCCAAAAGGCAGAAGAGGAGCCTACAACTCCTGTTTTAGCATCTCCTACTGTGCCTCTCTCTTTTTTTGCTTCTGCTTCAATTCTCATCACCTCGATCTTGCTTTCAAATGCCCCCCACAAATGCTTATGACCCTAACCCCAAAAGGGTGTAGGTGTTCATCACTCCCTCAGCTGAGCCTCCTATTCTGATGTCCCTTCCAAACATCCCTCTGTTTTCTTGGCCTGTGGACATGTCGAACACAATGGTGGTCTTTGTTGTGTCTTTTTCCTCTTTCTCCTCACCTTCTACTTTCTCTATGTGGATTTTACATCCTCCGATGAATGGCATAAGCTGGAGGATGACCTCGCTTTCAATGGAGGTCAAAAAAATGGATCGCCTTCTTTGAGAGAGGGTTCTACTTTGACTTGTGTCATCCTGGTGATAGAGGTAGCCCCGATGTCTCCCAATTTTTTCACTATCTCTTTTGATGAGATTGATGGTGAATCATCTTGGGTGCCTCATTCATCTCCCACTCAGTTAACACATGGCACTACTATTAAGTGCATGTTTAACTCAGTAGATGATGTCCTGACTCTATTGGTGACCTTTGCAAGATTGATAATGTTTACCTCACAAGAGTTGAGTGGAGACCTTGAGGAGGCCTCTTCCTTAGCTCTCATCGTAGAAGAGTCAGAGGGTGCACACTTTGATATCCCTCCCTTACAGGCTTGTCCATCCTCCCCTTATGATGATCTATATTAGGAGAATGATGACCTCCTAGTTGATGAGGACTAGGGGAGTACCTCTTCTTTATCTGTAGATTAGATTTGTGTGTGTGTTGTGTTTCCCCTATGCTTGTTTTTGTGTGTTCCTAGAGGACCCTTTTCACCCTCGTAGGTTCTTGGATATAGGAGTGAAATTGTGTTGTAAACTTCCTCTATATGTTGCATCATTCTTCTATATTCTTGATATTTGACAATTGGGGATGATACAAAGCATTGGAGGCATTTAGGCCTCCCTTCCATGTTGACCCAATTTTTTTAATTTTCATTTTGTTTGGATGTTCTATTCTTCAAATCTTGGAATTCTTGGGATTGATGATCTTTCACTCCTATACTACGTGTTACCTATTTTGATGAGTTGATCTGACCTCAAATTCCTAGATCCCCCTATCTCTCAATTTCTTCATCTTTGCTTATATTTCCTTTTATCTTTCTCTCTTCTTTGCTTGCTTCATGATGTTGTGGTGCCTATGTGTTGTCCCTCATGTGTGAAAAAACATTTCCATGTCTACATATCATCATATATCATGTTCCATGACATCTTTGCATGTTCTTCCTTTCCTTAGGATGCCACATGCTCTTTTAGTTCGGACACACCATCCTAAGGGAGGGCTCCTACTTCTCCAATTTTCAATAAGGTATATTCGATGGCCAATGAATCCCTTGTTGGAATTTTTTTCATTTTTTAAAATCGCATCCTTCACTTAGGATCCCCTTAACAAGATTTTATTTTGAAATCAAATTCATAGCAAAAAGAATTGAGAATTCGACTTTGAGGAGGCCATTCTTCTTTTCTCAGATTCCTTGACAAAAGAGAATCTTTCAAAAGGATTCCTTGATGCTAGAATCATTTGAGAAAAATGTTTTTCTTTTCAAACAAAGCATACCTTGAGTGGACCCCTTTTCTTTTGAAGGGTTCTCGAGGGACCCCTTTGAAAGCTTCTCTTTCAATAGCTTGTTCCATGAAGTGACTATCTATCTATCTATCTACGTGACTTTTTCTTTCCTAACATGTTTTTTCTATGGATTAACATGTTGTTTTGTAGGACCGAGCACTTGTGAAGCTACTTTCATAATCAATCTTGAAGGATTGAGCACCTCATCAAGCTTTCCTTGTAGGACCGAGCACCTGTAAGGGTCAATCAAACTCTATAAAGCCTTTCACATTTGGCCTCCCTTAGGACCGAGCACCTATGGTGCCTCCTTTGCAAGATAAAGCATCTGTAAAGCATTTTCATTCTATAGGACTGAGCACCTGTAGAGCCCTCCATTTATCTTTTGCAGGACCAAGCACCCGTGGAACCAATTCTGAAGGACCAAGCACTTGTAGAGACTTTTGTTCACCTTTCGTAGGACCGAGCACCTGTGGCACTTTTGTTCAAATCTCCATAGGACTAAGTACTTTTGGAGCATGCTCTCTCTCTTTCTCTCCTACACCCGAGTTTTCTAGATTATAGTCTGCTTCCTCGATGGTTCATGTATATTCTCTTCAACTTATTTTACTCTACTTTACTATGCATTCGCTAAAACTTATGCTTGCTAGAGTGGGGGAAAAATGCAATGGTGTGAATTTTCATCCCTTGCAAATTCCCCATTTACACACCCCTTACCTTAGAAAATGCAATCTTGATGATGTATTTTCCACATCCGCTTTCATTTCCCATCCACTTGGTGACTATTTTACATGTCGGTGGAGGAATTTTGTCAAGAACACATGTGCACTGCATTGCTATCCCAATAGGATTCCCACCTCTAGAATTTGCAGATGCATTACATTCCTCCATTAAACATGAAGTGTAACACTTCATGACCCTCCGACCAACTTCAAATGACCCTTTTGCATCCATTCTTCTTTTCAAATGGCTATCTTCTTGAATGACTCTTGTTTCTTCAACTTCTTGATCAAAATTCACTCTACACACTTGCTCAACACTCACTTTCAGCTCCTTCACATTTCACCACCTTCATTGTAGCTATAAGTTATTGCTTTGTTGGCTCCTCCTCTTCGTTGTTGCAACAATGTTGGCTTTGGAGAGCTTGTGAGCTCACATCTTCCTCTATTTTCCTTGAGAGCACATTGTTGAGAAGCTGATATCCATCCATTTCCATTTACTTTTGCATAATTTACTTACGTAGTAGCATATTGTAAAATGAGTATTTCTTTGTGTTTCCATTTCTACACTTTTTTTTAACATCTTTCCATACAATTGTTGCTATCTAGTTGTCTATGGAGGTGGAAACACCAAAGCGGGGGACTGACTAAGGAATTCCTCTAAACATAACCCCAATTTTTTTTTGTTCTTGTGTGTGTAGGTACTTTTCAATTGAGCTATTTGAAGAATTAGATTGCATGTGGCTTAGTATTTCTTTCTCACCCCTTCTTTGTCAATTTGAAGTAAACTAGTTAAAGTATTCTTCTTGTTGCATTCTATTTTTGTACTTTGTCGCCACTATGTCATAGCTTAAAACTATGTTGGTCAATTTGTTAGCCTATTTCCTAGTGTTTTGTTTTTTCTTTCACACTCTCTATCTGTATGAACACCAGTGCCCCACTAAGATGCTAACACGGCATGCTAGTTTCTTTTTCCTGTGATGTTGTCTTCAGGCAATCATCTACTTGAGTCACATACCAAACTCTAGAAGTTGGCTCATTTGACCTCCTAAAACATCTAGGTTAGCAAAAGGTAAGTGACAGACCAATTGTCCTTCCTTTTCAGCCCTTGACACCTTAAACCTTTCTAATTCATTCATCTAGCTTGAGGTAGATTAGGATAGCCTATTGTTCTAGACTCTCCCATGACTTGGGGTCCCTGAGTAGTTGGTCTCCCTCCTCTACATATAGAAGGGTCATTGTGTTGGTTAATTAACCAGTTGATGTTCCAAAACTATGTGGTAGTCACTTTTAGTGTGACCTTCGAAGATAGCATGGGATGGTGAAATAGGTATTGGTTAAGGCTCTTGAAGGAAGCACACAACATCATGTTCTTTTGGAGACAATAAATTTAATTTAGGACCTACCTGTTGCATGTTTCATGTAAATTTGAATTTAGGTCCACCTTAATCATATTGGCTAATTGTGGATGGTGTTAAGGGACTCCTAACTAACACATGAAAAGATGTTTATGTAATGAGATGTATATAATCATCATAGTTTTAGATTGCACTTGAAAAAAGTGTGTGGAGAGTGTGTGTATGTGAGAGAAATTGTGCGAGCAAGTGTAATTCAATGGAATTCCATCTCAATCATTGTACACCATAATTAGAAGATCGTAAGGTGTTTACGAGAGTGTCTGAGACAAGGTCAGATCTTGTGTACGCTATGTAATCATAATTGAAGTTCAAAAAGCTTTATCTTTGTAATCCAGTAGGATTGGTTTCTTACTTGTTGAGTTAGTGCTTAGATATTTGCATTGAGGATTGGTGTCTCTAGTAGGTTGGTCCCTACAAATTTAGAAAGGGATCAATGTCTCCAGTAGGTTGGTGCCTACTTCATGATTGTGAGTTATTCATTATTTTTGTGAGGTTGGATTTGGACAGTAGCTCCAAGCAACTCTTCTCACTGTGGTTTTTCCCATTTTTGGTTTTCACGTATATTTGGTGTTCATTGTGTGAATGTGTGCATTTGTGTTGCATAATTTATATTATATGTTTTAATTCATGTTTGATGATTCATTTTTGGAGATACATGTTGATTTAAAGATTTTTTAATAGAATTGATATACTGATTCACCCCCCCTCTCAGTATATTGTGTGCCCTTCACTATTTTCAAATTTGGAATTACTCATGCAGTGGGAATTTTTGGACATATGTTTGGTTATCCTCTTTGATATATTAGTTTTTTGGTTACTGATGTGATGATGAGTTTACATGTTTCATTGGTTTTGGATCTACGAGTTATGCAGGTTGTGGATTAGCTACCCACTTTCTTGCAATGGGATGACTTGGATGTGGATTGTCTATATCCACAAGATTGTTTCATTTTTAATGCATACATTGTTGGTTGGCCTTGTCTGTGGTCATTTGTTCATTGGTATGTTGCATTGAGATATGAGGATGGATATACAAAGACTTGATTGCAAATTTTTGGTTGGTATGTTGATGGCATGAAGTTCTATCAATAATTTGTATACCCTAGTTTGAGGTATGGTTAGCTTGGATGAGTTGCAATTTGTTGTGGTTGTTATTCCAACTAGTATGAGTAAGACAACTAATCAGAGCCTTTGTTATCATTTGAATTTTATGCTTGTGTTCATGTAAATATTGATGTAGGTTTTAGTGATAGTTGATATATTTCACCTTAGCACGCTCCTTTTTCTTTCATAAGTGGTATGTTCGAGGATGCGAAGGAATTTTTTGCTTGATGGTGGTTATCATGTTTTTTTTACAGGTATCTTATTAGAGAATAAGAATATGGTGAGGATTTAGATGGTACATGTTTGGATAAGAGAATTTTTTTCCCTTATGTGTGATTCCTACGGATGTGTTTACAATGTTGATGTCAAGTTGTCATATTGCATGGTTCCAACATCCATGGAAAGTGTCCCTAGGCACTTAGGGTGAGTTAGGAAAATATTTTATAATATTTATTCTCACCATTGTTTGTATTGCATTCATAAGGGGTGATGGGTGTTGGAATCAAGGAACACTGAGAGGGGGGTGAATCAGTGTTCTGCAAAATTTAACTTTATTAACCAGATCTTTAAAGCACTTACAACATTCAACCAAAAGAAAGATGCATGAAAATAAGACAAGCAACCACAACACCATAACACAAGAATTTTTTACGTGGAAACCCTATCAAGGGAAAAACCATGGTGGAGGTCAATCCACAATATGATCTGAGTATACTCAAAAAGTGTTTACAAAAGGAATGCACATGCATTCAGGCACACTGCCTAGAGCTCACTGCTCAAATACAAAAAGAAGACTCACTGTCTCACAAAAAGATTTGGATTACATCCAGAAGATTTGAATTGACAAAATAGCATCTATTAATGCCTAATTATAGTTTTGGTTAAGCACATCAATCACATTCTTGACCTTTTGTCTGATTCTACTCTTTTGCTCTATTTGCTTTAATTCACATCACAAATCCTTTTTTTGCACAAGTGAAACTATGCATAATCACTCCACAATCCTTCTGACTTTCACACACACATCAACGCACTTCGTACATACTTCAAAATGATATAATTGATCGCTTATATATATCCGTAACTAAGGATTTAATCAACCACATGTTGGCTCCAACAAAATATAAAATATTTACAAACTATGAGCTCAATTCACAATTAATTTTCAATGTGCACCGACCAAAGTTGGCCACAACATAGTGAGGACCCAAATCAACATGCGCGAACACAAAAAAACTTAAACAATTACTCCTCAAATATCTGCAACACAGTACATTCACCAAGTCAGCCTTCATGCATTGTTAAATAGAAAATCATCAAACTGAATCTTCTAACTTGCACACAAATCAATACGAGGCTCTAAGATTCAAGGATAACATAGATAATACATCGAGAAACCTTCCCTAAGATCCACAACTCAAAATGATAATATAAAATTGCATATGAATTGATGAACACAATTCTGTCGGATGCTTTGTTCTAGTTTGATAATTAATATTGACCTTCACTCTGACTTCCGGTATGATCAAATGCTGACGTGCGGATCGAATCATTGACTAGGGTTGCCATCAATGACAACACCAGGTGATGTGTGCAGTGTCTCTTGCCAACAATCTTGCCCTTTGGAATTGATGGCAACACTTAGTGAAAATGACTAAGTGTCAGATCAGTACCAACATGAATACACTACCAACCTTCAAAACTTCAAAAACACAACTCCCCCTGAGATGATTATGACATTTTTCACTGTCCCACTCTCCCCCTTTGACATCAATGGAAAAGGAAAGAATCCACATACCAAAAATCAAATAAAATTGCTATAAACAAACTACATATGTACAAACATACTTCGACAACTTACATAAACTTGAATATATTTGCAAAATTAGTCTTCAATAGGCTCAAACTAGTGTCCCAACTCTTCTTGAGACTCTCCAAGATAGTCATGTGACCACAAAATAAGTAAGATTGCATCTCTGCTAACACAAGGTTCATTGGATCACTGACCACCATAACATCTTGTGCTTCCTTCAAAGCATTGAGCATTGTTTCCATCTTAGGACCAATTAGTCCTCTAAGCTCACAAACTTTTTCAACAATTTTTCCTTCTTCATGCTTCAGAATTTTAATCTTGTCAAGTAGGGATATGACTTGACCTTCTTTCTTTCCAACAAAAATAGTTAGAGGATCAAATGCTTGAGAGATATCTTCTAACTGTTTCTCACATTCCTTAAGTTTCTTTTCAGTGTCTTCAGTTAACTTAGACAAAGATAAACATGACTTATAAATGTTTCAACCTTTAGATAAAGCACTTTGAATATTCTTTACAAAGTAGCTAATAGAGATTTGTCATTAGCAATCATCCCTTTCAACCTAATGAGCCTTTTAGCATCAAATTCCTTCTGAACCTTATCCATAGCTGACTTCTCAAGTGACTCAAAGTGAGTACTTATAGAATTGACAAGTTTCTTCAGCTAACTAGATGGAGAATCAGATGAATCCTTGACATATGAAGGAATGATCTCCAGAATACCTGATGCAAGATTTAAAAACTCACTATCTTCAATATGAGATTTTAGAATCTCCTCCCTTGCCTTGGCCTGAGCAAATGATGCAACTTTTAATTTCTCAATGGGAGATAAAGTAGCCAAGTTAATAGGACCTTTAACTAGTTCAGAATCAAACTCTTCTTGTTGCTCTTCCAATAAATTCTTTTCTACCTTAGTAGTGTCTCTTGCTTCCACATGAATCTCCTTCACTTCATGCTTCTTCTCTTCAGTCACTAATTCTTTCTTTGCTTCAAGAATCTCAATTTCATCAACTGATACAACATTAGGAGCTTTAGTCTCCATAGGAATTTTAGTTTCATGTGTATCTATAGGATTCAAAGTATCCTCAAATGTATCTTCTTTCCCTTCTTCATTTATCAAACTAGATGGAACATCTTCAACATGCACTTCTTCAGAAATAACATTGTATCTGTTCTTCAAAAAAATTTCCTTAAGGATTTTCTCAGTATCATTTGCAACCTCTTCAGTCTGTTTAATCATCAGCTTGTTCACCCTTTTCTTGCTCTTAAAATTCCTTTTTGCTTCATTGAGAATATTCTTCATCTCTTCTAAAGACATCACAGGACACAAATCAACAAGTTTCTGTTCTCTCATTTGCTCTTCTTTAGTTCTTGCATTCACTCTTCTCATTTCTAAAACTTCATATAAGCCTTTAGGAAACTCAAACATTATTTCAATGAGAGCCATATTGAAATTATTCAAGCACTTTATTGTGGCTTCCTCTAGAATTATTTGACCGACACTATCAAAGTTGTCATACCATTCACAAAGTGGCCTAAGATTACCATCCTTAATCAAGGCTTTTTCCACTTCTTCTATGGACATACCTAATTTGTCAGTTTTCATCTTTTTCTTTGTTTTCCCTTCATCGGAGGGATTGTCCTTAGAGAATTTTGTTACCTTTGTGCCATTTTTCTTGATTTCTCTTATCTCTTCATCAGATTCAGTTTCTTCATCTTTTGAAACAACAACATGGACTCTAGTACTCTTGTCCTTCTTCATCTTTCCTTCTCTACTGGATAACTTGGCTTGAGCTTTCACAGGACTTGACTTCTTTGTAGGACCGAATGAGAGAGCAGAGCTCCTTGTGGATCTAGTTCTGGTAGAGGATGCTGCCAGACTAGCAGACTTAGTTCTAGTTGGCTCTCCTACTTCAACTTGTTCTCTTTTTCTCCTAGCTTCTCTCATAGCTTCAGCTGATATACCCATGTTTTTTGCAAAAGCTTCCACTTGTTTTCTTACTTTCCGGATTATCATTGGCTTCTTCAATTGAGCATTAACTTCCATATTCTTTTCCTCAAAGGTACCAAACCTTTCTTTTGTTGGATCCCGAGGTTTACTTAGCAAGTGATGAGCATACAACTCCAAAATGTGTTCTTCAACCTCATAACCCATAGGCATTATCCACACTATTCTAGGATCAACAACTTCCATTAAACACTGATCAATATCAACCATGAAGCAAATTGTGTCGTTGTATTTCTCCACAATAGATGTGGGAATCCTTTCCCTAGCTTTCATCTCATTCTGAAAGTTCTTGAAATAACCCCAAGTAGCAGTTTTTCTAGCTTTATTATCACCAATTCCATACAAAATGTCTCTAATTTGAACAACTACAAGTTTATCACCTTGCCATTGAAATTTTCCAACTTCCGGACCGTCATGCATGAAATAAAAGAATAGACACAACAACATGTTACCATACTTGAAATAATTCTTCTTATCCTTCTTGATTTTTCTAAGATTCTCCATTAGTTGGCTTTGGAGTAAGTCACACAGGTCATAATCTACATTTTCTTTGACCATCTGATATGTTGCATAGATTGTTGTACCAGATACAAAATTTTCCTGGTTGGAGTGATAGATCTTGTACCCAATGACCATAGAAGTGAATCTCACATCTACTTCAATAATATCATCAATTGTCATAGCTCTCTTGTCAAACACTGAACCAGTTACATCTGTGACTGTTTGATTCTTCACAACTTTCAGTGTGGGCAACCCACTAGATGAATTTAAACTAGTAACAATCCTTATGGCTTCCTTTGTAATTTTGAAAGGTTGACTTAACCACATAAACTCGGCATGCACTTGACTCAATATATACCGAACCCATTCGTTTTCTTCAAACACGGGAAATTTCACAATTTGAGTGAATTTCTTCTCCTCCAAAGTTTTGAATTAAGGTTTTATACAAAAATATTCTCCCACAAGGTGATTGGTGTACAAATTCAACAACTGGGAGCTTTCTAACTCTTCAACACTTGCATGAATGTATGCCCTAATACCTTCGATATGTAAAATTCCATACGGAACGAAGGAAAATGCACCTAAAGGTTATGTTTCAATGGATTTGAAGGGGTGCCATTTGAATTTCAGATGGGGCCTATCTTTAATATCCACAACCAACAGAGCAACCATTTCCAGAATTTTCAAGTTCACGACTTTTTAGATAAATACCTTTCGCTGGATTAGGGTTTGATCGCCGAATCGCCTTTAGACTTGAATCTTCACCAAAATTTTCCAAAGTTTGCTTCAAAGCACTCCAACGTTCTTCTTCTCAAAATGAAATGTGACAAATGAAGGATAGAAATGACCTTTTTTTATCATTCGTGCACCTAGCCTTTTCATCGCAATAAATCTTTTACCCTAGGTCTTCTGGTACCCTATTCTCATAGACTGTGAAAGAAAATTCTTTTATGAACCTTCAATTTTGCATAAATTCTCTCCACAAGACATTCCAAAACATTTGCACATCACTAATGCAATCATTGCAATTTGCAACATTCTAGTTCCAACTACCGATAGGGGGTTTAAAATATTTTCTTGAGAACTCCCCCTAAGCCATAGGCCTTAAACTAATTCCTTGGAGGAATTTCCAAAACCTGGTTCTAGTGTGGAATCATTTCCCGCATCAAAAGGACTCTTTGTCACCCATATCTTCTTCATTTTCTTCTCAATCTCATCTATAGTAACTTTTCCTTTTACCTTTTCATCCTTCTGCATGTTTTTCCTTTGATTTACCAGACCCTTCCTACTTCTACAAAATCTAGCAATGTGACCTGATTTGTTGCAATTGTAGCACACCACATTTCTTCATCTAGACCAGTTGTTCCATTGATTTTCTCTTGATATGCACTTGTTAGCAATATGGCCAAATCTATTGCATGTATAACATCTGACATTGCTATAAAAAAAATTTCATCATATTTCTGCATTCATTTGAAATATGACCATACTTGTTGCAATTGTAACACTTACCAAAGAATGATGGACCACTTGAATTCATTCTACTTCTACATTGAGCAGCCATATGGCTAAATTTATTGCAAAAAAAATAGTAACCATTGATCCTTTAAGCATTAGGTTGTCTTACCGGATACCTTTCAGCTTTGTTCATCTGATTTCCTTGCCTAAATCTTCTTTGTCCAAATCCAGAGCTTTCTCCTTTCTTATATCCAAGACCTCGCTTATCACTTCCAGTCCTCTGAATTTTAATCAGTTCATCAAGTTTGGATGAGTTAATCTTAAACTTCTCCTTGAATTCATTTGTAGTAGCAAGTTCATCTATGAGATCAACAATCTTCTTTTCAAGCTCTTCTTCATTATTTCATGTTGTTCTAATTCAAGCTCCAACTGATTTAATCCATCAATAATTCAAATACATTCTCTAGATTTCTCTTTCAAGGATTGAGCAAGATTCTCTTCATTCTTCTTTATGTCTTCAGACTCCTTGGTCATCCTCATCACAATATATTCCATTTCATGTTTCAAGACAACATTTTCTCTGGTAAGCTTTTCACATTCCTCTATCTTTTCCTTCAGGGCTTGACTCATTTGTTCATCTTCAATGCTTTTACTCTCTCTCTGCTTGATCTGATCACAGAGTTCCCTTCTCTTCTCCCTAGACTTATTGATTTTATCTTTCAATGATTGAATAAATTTTTCATTATTCATGAGATTTTCTTGCAATTCCCGGACTTCATATTTGAACTGATCAAGATCATCTAGTGCCACCAAAAGTTGTTGAAGACTACTTGAATCTATTGAATAACTTTCTTGAATCTTCCCCAAGCTTTTAAACTTCTTTGAGGAACTAGGCTCTAGGCTATGATATCAATTGTTGGAATAAAGGAACACTGAGAACGGGGGTGAATCAGTGTTCTACAAAATTTAACTTTATTAACCAAACCTTTAAAGCACTTATAACATTCAACCAAAAGAAAGATGATGAACATAAGAAAAGCAACCAAAACACCATAACACAAGGATTTTTTACGTGGAAACCCTGTTAGGGGGAAAAACCACGGTGGAGTTCAATCCACAATATGATATGAGTATACTCAAAAAGTGTTTACAAAAGGAATGCACATGCATTCAGGCACATTGCCTAGAGCTCACTGCTCAAATACAAAAAGAAGACTCACTGTCTTACAAAAAGATTTGGATTACATCCAGAAGATTTGAACTGACAAAATAACATCTATTAATGCCTGATTATAGTTTTGATTAAGCACATCAATCACATTCTTGACCTTCTCTCTAGTTCTGCTCTTTTGCTCTGTCTGCTTTAATTCACATCACAAATCCTTTTTTTGCACAATTGAAATTGTGCATAATCGCTCCACAATCCTTCTGAATTTCACACAGACATCAACACACTTCGTACATACTTAAAAATGATATAATTTCAATTGCTTATATATATCCACAACTAACAATTTAATCAACCACATGTCGGCTCCAACAAAATATAAAATATTTACAAACTGTCAGCTCAATCCACAATTAATTTTCAATGCACACCAACCAAATTCGGCCACAACATAGTGAGGACCCAAATCAACACGCTTGAACACAAAAACACTTAAACAATTACTCCTCGAATATCTGCAACATGCTACATTCACCAAGTTGGCCTTCATGCACTGTTAAACAAAAAATCATCAAATCAAATCTTCTAACTTGCACACAAATCGATACGAGGCTCTAAGATTCAAGGATAACATAGATCATACATCGAGAAACCTTCCTTGAGATCCACAACTCAAAATGATAACAGAAAATTACATATGAATTGATGAACACAAATCTGTCGGATGCTCTATTTGAGTTTGATAGTTAATACTGATCTTCACTCTGACTTCCAGTACGATCAAATGCTGACATGCGGATTGAATCACTGACTAGGGTTGCCATCAATGAAAACACCAGATGACATGTGCAGTGTCTCTTTCCAACAATGGGTTCCACTAGAAGTGGTAAAGGTGACTTGTGGACATAAATGTTTAATATTGTTTTACCCACATGTGGATGCCTAGAATGGGATAATAAATGATAATGAAAAGGATAAATGAGTGACTATTGGGATTCTCTAGGTGGTATATTGGAATGAGGAAACATGTGTCTCTTGGTATTCCATCATTTATTGTATTTAATGTAATGTTTATCTCCCAAGTTGGAGGGAAAGTATTGGAGACAAAATCGATGTCCTTTTGCATTTCAAGGAGGTATTCCAAGGGTTGGGAATGTTTTGAATGAAGGGTCATATTTGGGAGTCATGACTGGAGCTTAAGATGCCTTCAAAAGTTTATAAATTCTGCCTGTTGGATGTACAAAATATGAGCAACAGTTGAATGTAGAGTTTCTTTGTAGGAACAAGGATAGGTTGAGCCATAAGGAGGTTGTTCACATATGCATAGGTGCTACCATGGTGGAGGAAAAGAGGAGAATGAAAGTTATTGTATTGTAATCTCATTTGTTTGAAGATAATGCATACCTATCCTCTCTTCTTGGTGGATTTTTTTCCCACAAGATTTTCTCCACATTAATCATGTGTTATGTGATGCTCTTGTGTTGCTGATTTGTGCCCCATTGCTGCTATCATATGCTAATTTTATTCTTTATATATTTTTTTATAATATCACATAAGGTAGTGTTCATAAGCATGTTATGTTCATTGATTTTTGGCATCATAAAGAAGATGGATCTAATCATGTATTTCCAAGGCAACTTAATTTGTTGATTTGCATATAAGTTTTAGATTTTCATGTTGTTGTAGTCCGAGCCTTGTATCTCATCCATTAAATTCATATTTGGATAGAGATTAATTTTTCAAACAATTGGTATAAGAACATTTCTATTTCTCATCAGACAATAGAAAAATTACCCACACAAGACATGGTATTCCTATTAGTCACCATAATTTATAAAATTTAAAAGTGTAAACACAACAATGAAATTGTTGTGCAAGTTTCTTGCTAATAAAATTATGGGTACAACCCACATAAATCAATACAAAAATAATTTTACAATTAATATAGCCAATGAATTTGAGGGTTTGAGAGGAAGAAAATCTAAAGCATGAATAGAGATGTGAGCATCAAATTCTCCCTTGTTATTTTCTTGAAACATGAGGAAAGGGAAACCTTAGATCTTTCACTTTAGGGTTTGGACACCTTTCCCTAATTTCATTGAAATGTATGGAATGTATGAATGTGATGTGGATTTGATGGGATTTGGACAAGGTCGATGATTGACTTACAACCTAATAGGTGAGTCAACCAACCCCAATCCAAATCTGAAAGTGATCTAAGGATGAAATGTAATGATTCAATCAACCTAATGATGCAAATTACTTTTCTGATGGAAATACAATAGATCTGAGAAATCACAAATAAAAATAGACTACAAAATAGATAGAGTAGGACATTGTACACCTGTGATATAAATTTGGACCTAAAAAATATAGGGAATAGGTGCCCTAGGAACCACTATCTTTGTAGGGCTAATTCAGATCTATTTTTATAGTCCTCTAGTGCCATATCGGAGATTTTATTTTCCACTTGTTGCATTGTCAGATCACAGTTCGATAATTCTTTAACTAAGTTTTCGTGATTTGTTAAGGTGTATGGTTTTTTTTGCAATAATGAATAATTGATCTTCAAACCTAAAACCTGTAAATTCAAAGAGAGGAGAAAGGTTGTGCCATTTAGGGGCTTGCCTTGGTCAAACCTCGTGTTAGTGTTTCCACTTCCACAATGGCAATGTCAATGATAAAAGGATAAATGATAGGAAGGAATGTTGAATAAAAAAAGTGTTGCAACTCACCACCCTTCAATGGCTTCCTTGAAGGATTGAATTCATACATACCTCTTCAAGGCTTGGATCTTTCTTGCTTGGATTGCTTGAATTTCTTGAATTGCTTGAAGGCCTACAAGGATTAGATCTCACAAGAAATATGAAAACATAAATATGAACAAACTCACATACACTTTGACATGATGTTTGGATCTTGAATTGTTGTAATAAATCCTTTAATGGCTGCTCTTGACTTGCTTGATAATGCTCTTAAAAAAATTTCTCCAATAATTTCCTAGATGATTTCAAATGCTGCAATAACTAGGTATTTATACACAATAATTCTAATTTCCCAAAAAATAAATCTTGAAAGACGAATTTAGATATTTGAATTTCAAATAATAAAATACCAACACTGACATATTTAGATTTGGAGCCAAAATAGGGGGAAATAGGCACCCTAGGTGCCAATGTCCCAAGCCTATTTTTTGAAACTTATGGAGTCAAGGGAAAAGTATTAAATGAGAGCATTTTTTTTGTACTTGCAAATTGTCAAAAAATGTTCAAAATGGGCCACACAATGCATAATTTAGGAAATTAAGTGTTCAATTAGGTCCAATAACTTAAGGGGAGGCAAAACATAGTGTGAAATTGTCAAGGTTGACAATCTATGACAATACATTTATCCCCCACTTTAGTGGGAGTATGAAATTGTGCTTAAATCATGCCAAAGTAGAAAATACGTCAAGAGGGGTTAGGATCTACAAATGTTGGAGAGATAAGATGACAAAGGATCAAGGGGGAGTGCACAAGCCCCTAGGATCCAAGATCTCATGGAAAACCAACATAATCACAAAGGAATGAACATGTATGTAATGCAATAAGACAACATACACAAACATACATGTCAAAAACATGAAACATAACTATGAAAACACATGACATAACATAACAAATAAACAAAAACAAAATGAACAAAAACATGATACAAACATAATGCAAACATGAATAGGACACACACAAGACCCACAATAAAACAAAAGGTTAAGTGCTAAAGGGGTTCATGTTGATAAGGCAAAGAGACCTTAGTATTAAATTGCCTCAAATGTTGAATGTCATCCATCAAATGAATGTTAGACAAGAGAATTCTCCCATAAAGACTAGCAAGTTGTGTTATGTCACATCACTCATGAGCTACATGGATCCATTGGCTAGCAAGCTGCATTATGCTAGGTGTCCATGCAATACGATGGGTTCCACAAGGCTAGCAAGCTGCATTATTCTAGACACTCATGAAACACATAGATCTATTTTCAAGCAAGTTGTGTTATGCTTGGTGGCCATGTTAACAAAAAGGGGGTTACATAAGTCTATTGAGCTACTTTATGCTAGACACGAAACACATGGCTCTACTATCAAGCAAGTAGCATTATGCTCAATGACCATGTTAAAAGGGGTGATCAAGTTCACAACCTAACAAGCTCTGTTATGCTAAATCCATGAACTATCTTTCCAAAACCTCACCTATGAAAGTGCATAAACTCGCCTACAAAGGTGTAGAATAGACTCACCTACGAAGGCGCATAAATGATAAACTCAATTATAAAGGTGCATAAAATTTCCCAAAAAGGCACATAAGACAAAACCAAAACCTCAAGGGGTGTTATAAACAACACCACCACAAAAGGTGATTTATAAAAATGAGAAAGAGGCATTGCTCAATACATGAAGGGTCACACCTTAGGGAATATCACACATGACATCACCACTAAGAGAGGACAAGTTAGGGAATACTAGCCATAGCATTACCACAAAGGTTAATATCATATGAGAAGAAAATTCACACACTTAGAAGATATCAAGCCCAATATCACCATAAAGGAGAGACAACATAGATTGAGAAAGCCACACTTCCGTTGTCAAGGTCACACTTTCTAGGATCATCACTAAAAAGGGATCATTTCTTATGTAAATAATAAATGAGGGACCATATGCCTCCCCTTAAAATATTAGTGTACTTGCTACACTAACATTTTAAGGAGATACAAAGGGATCCCTTGGTAGAAGGAATGCACCTAATACAAGGCTACCTAACCCCTTGCCCCCCAAGTGTAGGTACAAGGATGAGCCAATATGGATGATGATGTGCTACTCCTTGCGAGATGAAATATGATTGCATAAAACCTAGTTTATACCCACATGCATGGTAGTGAGTATGTTATGATACTGTACAACTACCACATGGAAAGGAGCAAAGCCCATGCATGTTAATATATCATTTGTTGAATTTGATCATCGTAAGGATCAAATTATTTCAATTTCTTCTTTAAAGCACCACACTCATCAATAGTATGTCCAAATATTTTGTGATATACATAGTAAGATATATTTGTGCTCTTTTGTTTATTACCTTTTCATTCACACATAGTTGGTAATGTAATGTATCCCAATTTTAAAAGTGTAGCTAGATTACACTCAATCTCTAATAAGGGACATGGAGTGGGTAACACACCTTTCTTAATAGGACCATGGACTTTGTATTGTTTGGTTGGTGGAACAAATGTTTGATGTAAAGGTAGAGGACCTTGATAACCTATTCCTTTTGTGTCTTTAGATGGTGCTTGTTTTAAAAGGGAAAGGATTTCATGTTCATTATTTATGTCACATCCTTGTTTTGTTAGGATCTTAAAGCCTTGTCCATAGCTTTGTTCCAAGCTAATAGGTGTGTTTGTAACTTTGTTCTCATATGATGGAAGATTGGTGATATGTTTTCCTTGTGATTGTTACGAATAGGTGCTTCCACATGTGCATTGGTTGAGGTATGAATTGTTGATCACTTGCCCTACGTGAGGTGGAGAATATTTCAAGTGATGGTATGGTAGGTGGTGTTGATTGTTGATATGGGTGATTAGGTCAGGATAAAAGACCACATTGTTCTCGAGGTTACACAAAGAATTATGTATGAATCTCCTCGTCTTGACCTAAGATATCGTCACTAAGAAGACATGCATTGGGAGATGAAGGATCATGAATATCATCATTTCAATTAGGTTTATTTTCAAATAGACAACTTGAAACATCAACCAAGGATTTCGAAGAAAACATATTACCAAAGCATTGAGCCATTATGACCATATGATACTTGCACTGAGATTCAATCTGTTATGCAAAAGGTAACTAGAAAACAAGCAATAGATCTAAACAAAGAACTTTGGGAGGTCTTGATAGGGAGGTTGGATGAATCAATCACTGATTCATGCTTTGGGTCTTGCTTGGAAGACCTCTAGGGTGTCCCACTCCACCACATGCAACCTATAGGACCTCTTCCTTCTTAGGGTCCCCTGATTTCCCCTTGCCAACCCAACTATCAACATAGTTCCTCCTACCAATTCAAGACTTGGTGCAATCTTGAAACACTTGCCTTAGCCCTTAATCCACCCTAAAGGCTACTAATCCTCCAAATTCTTGAATTTAGTTTTACAGGGGTGTGTAGGTGTTTCCAAAGTCATCAATCCATCCTACTGAGTGTATTAGGGGTCCACCTAGCTCCATCTACAGGTCGCCTTCACCAAACCCCACTATTAGGCCTAGGAGGCTACTAGCCCTATTAACCATATTAGGTCTCATTCTCCGAGAAATCAGGTTTGTTTTCCAAGACTTTCCAAAGAACACCCCAATCTTTTCTTGGGATTCATGGTTCATATGCCCACCTCTCAGGGATTTTTGGGGTCTAGGGTCTCAACTGTTCGTACAAAGCCCTAACCTGAAAAATGAGCAAAACTAGGCCTTTTAAGCCCTTTCCTGGCTTCTCTGCAAACTGTTAAGTCCTTCCCTCACCAGATGGATTGTTGGAGTTTCTTTCTCCCTACCAGGTCTTGGCAAGACTCATACCTACCTTCTCCAAAAGGTAATTTGTCAGGAAATTGACACCCCTACAAATCAAGTGCTCTGCACTAAGGTCTTCCCTAGCTGGACACTTCCCTGGCTCGCCTAGGACAAGACTTCCACAGTAACTCCTGTGATTTCAAAGGCCCTAAACCCTACTATATGTACATCCATGGAGTCTAGTCACTGATCCCAAAGGGTCGTACAATTTGTACGGTGGGAAAGTGAACTAACACTCCATACTCACAAACTGCCTAGTTCAAACCAGCAACAGTATGAAAACCAAAACTAATTACAAAAAATGCTTGAAATTGAATAAAGAAACTATATAATGCCACACAATGCTTGAAGAACAACTGATCTACTTCCTAAAGAAATTACAGTGCCATGATCAATCCATTAAAACATCACTTCAATGCAAAAACTAGAAAATTCACCCTCAATCACAATTGCTTCCCTTAAATTCAAAAAAAACTTCAAACAATATCAAATGCTTCCAACCCCACTCCCATGCTGAGGCATCCCATAAATAGGTCACCACATCAGCTATCCTCTCCCTTGGGCTCTCCTTGGCCACTTGTAGCTCCAATTGAGCAACATTTTCAAACATTTTGCAAGAATCCTAAAATTCCAAAACCTCATTTTGAGCTAGAACCTTATGACACCTATTCTATGGTCAACATGACCTTCATATGATCAAAACCCAACAAAAATGCTACTAAGGCTCACATACAAATGAACTAAATTAGATTACTTAGTTGTCCTAGACAGACCTTCTAAACAACCTATGGCAACCTATGGGTGCTCCTGCACCATTCTCCCCCCTCTGGCCAAACACTAAGGAATGTGGGGAGAGATCAAAGATAGATCAATGCCACACTTCTTGAAATGATCTTCTTTCACCCATGTAGCCTCAGACTTTGGTTTGTCTTTCCACTGTATGAGATGTTCCATGTACACCTTGTGCCGAGTAGACTTCTTCACTCTAGATTCCAAGATCCTTTCTGCTTGCAGCTTGTCTTTAGGTGGTAAGACTACAGTACTCACATCCTCCAATACATCTGTACTAGCCAGAGTCATATCAGTTACTGATCCTTTATACTTGATCAAGTCAGCCACATTAAACACTGGTGAAATACTTAAGTCTGCAGGAAGTTCCACCTTGTAAGCATTCTTTCCGTACTTGGCTAACACCTTACATGGTCCCACTCTCTTCATCTGCAACTTAGTTGGTACTCCTTTCTGCAATCTAGATTTGTTGAGATGGACCATGACATAGTCACCTACTGCAAATTGGAGATCTTTTCTAGACATATCCACCTTAGCTTTCAACTTGTGAGTAGCCTCTGTGATTGTCTTCTTCACTTTCTCCTGAATCTCCTTCATGGTCTGAGTGAAATCCTCTGCATGGCCACTCTTATGCTCCATAGCTCCTAGATCTTTGAGCTCACACACACCTCTTGGGTGCATACCGTATACTATCTCAAAAGGACTCCTACCTGTGGTCCTATTCACACTGTCATTGTAGGCATATTCAGCTTGTGATATGACCAAGTCCCATGTCTGTCCATACTCCTTGGTGAGGCATCTTAGAAGGTTACCTAACACTCTATTTATCACCTTAGTTTTTCCATCTGTCTGAGGATGGTAAGCTGATCCAAAAGACAAATTAGTACCCAATCTGCTCCATAGAGTTTTCCAAAAATGACTCATAAATTTCACATCTCTGTCTGATACAATGCTCAATGGCAATCCATGGATCCTCACAATCTCTTTGAAGAAAAGATGAGCAATATAGCTAGCATCATGGGTGGTCTTGCAGGGAACAAAGTGACTCACTTTACTGAACCTGTCTACCACCACATAGATACTATCAAACCCTGTCTTAGTTTTAGGGAGTCCTACCACAAAGTCCATGCTAATGCATTCCCATGGTCTGTTGGGAATAGGTAGAGGTTGATACAAACCTGCATTGCTAGCTCACCCCTTGGCTTTCATACAAACTACACACTACTCCACATACCTTCTAACATCCCTTGGTAACTTGGGCCAATAATAGAACCTCTACACTAATTCCAGTGTCTTATTGATACCAAAATGACCACTGAGACTACCATTGTGCTTCTCCTGGATGAGATTCTCTCTCATTGAACCTTTGGGAACACACAACTGATTCCCCTTGAACAAAATTCCACTCTACAATGTATACTATGAGAATTGACTGTGAAAGTGATTCTCAAAATCAGAACATACCTTATATGCTTTAGAGAAGTCTTCATCTTCTCCATAGAGAGTCTTGAAACTCTCTATCCCAATGCTTTTGAATTGAATCTCTTGCACTGTTAGCAACCTCCTACTTAGTGCATCTGCCACCTTGTTCAACTATCCCTTCTTGTGTTTGATAGTAAAGGTGAAGGCTTGGAGGTACTCCATCCATTTCAAGTGTCTATTACTCAACTTTTCTTGTGTGTTGATGTAGCTAAGTGCTTGGTTATCAGTAAACACTACAAACTCCTTAGGTAGGAGATAATGTCTCCACTTTCTAAGAGACTGTACTAGAGCATATAGTTCTAAGTCATAAGTAGAATACTTCTTTTTAGCTTCATTGAGCTTTTCACTAAAGAAAGCTATAGGTCTGCCTTCTTGGCTTAGTACTCCTCCTACTGCAATTCCACTGGCATCACATTCCACTGTGAATAGCTTATCAAAACTAGGTAACAAAAGGATGGGTTGAGTTGCCACTTCTTGTTTCAACTTCTCAAAACCCTTCTCTGCTTCAAGAGTCCATTTAAACTTAGTCTTTAGGCCACCCTTGATAGTATCAAGCACTGGTGCACAAATGCCACTAAAGTTCCTTATAAACTTCCTATAAAACTGAGCTAACCCATGAAAAATCCTTACCTTTGTCTCGGTGGTTGGTGTAGGCCAATTTAGGATAGCTTCCACCTTGCTTGGGTCCATCTTCAATGATCCTTGGGATACTACAAACCCCAAATACACAAGCTCTTGTTTGAAGAACTCACACTTTTCTAGGTTGATGGCTAACCTCTCCTTCTGCAACTGTTTAAGAACCATCTCCACATGCTTCAAATGTTCCTCTGTTGTCTTACTAAAGATGAGTATATCATCTAGATACACCACCAAAAATATACCTATGAAATCCTTAAGCACTTCATTCATGAGCCTCATGAATGTGCTAGGGGCATTTGATAGGCCAAATGGCATCACTCTCCACTCATACAACCCATCAGTTGTCTTAAAAGTTGTCTTCCATTCATCCCCATCTTTGATTCTAATCTAGTGGTATCCACTCTTGAGATCCAACTTAGTGAAGTATTGTGCCCCTCCAAGACAGTCCATCAAATCCTCTATCCTAGGAATAGGAAACCTATATCTGATTGTAATCCTATTGATAGCCCTAGAGTCAGTGTAAAGTCTCCACTTACCACCTTTCTTGGTTGCTAAGACCATTGGTACTACACATGGACTGATGCTCTTCCTAATTAGTCCTTGGTCTAATAACTCCTACACTTTCCTAGCCACTTCCAGGTTCTAATCTAGTGTGAGCTTATAAGCTGCTTTGTTTGGCAATGAAGCCCCTAGTATGAATTCAATCTGATGACTGATAGCTCTCTTTGGAGGTAATGTTGCTGGTGTTCCATCAATGACTATGTCCTTGAAATTCTCAAGCAACTTCTGGACTTGCTTTGGGATAACTGTCTTCTTGGCCTTGTCTTCTTCCTTGGGTTGTACCATAACAACATATCGTTCACCTCCTTGATGAAGAGCGTGGATAAACTCCTTGCCACTGCTTAACAAGACACTAGGGGTCTTTGACTGTCCTTCTTCTTCATCCAACAGTGACTGTAACTTGAATGTTTTACCATCCTCTTAAATGAGATGGTGTTCTCCTTTCCATCATAGATAGCTCCTCTATCATATTGCCATGGCCTTCCCAATAGAAGATGGCATGCATCCATAGGTAACACATCACAAATCAATTTGTCTTTGTACCCTCCAATGGAGAATTCCACTGTTGTCTGCTCATTCACAAGAACACTTTGCCCTTTATTCAGCCATGTCACCTTGTAAGGATTTGTGTGGGGTACCTTCTCCAACTTTAACTTCCTCACTGCTTCCTCTGAGATAATGTTATCAGTGGACCCTGAATCCACTATGACTTTGCACACCTTCCCAAGTATTATGCATCTCACTTTGAATAAGGCTCTCCTTTGCTTTGGCTCTTCTTTGACTGGTTGTCTGATTAGAACCCTTTTAAACATCAAGTTTTCCCCCACTTCTAACTCAATGTGACTAACCTCTGGTGACTTGACACTCATAGTGTCTTCTTGAGCATATGCTACTCTCTTTTTGTATTTGAAGAAGATGCTTTCTCTTGGCACCTATAAGTTGGATGTCCTACTTGACCACAGTTGTAACACTTCATGCTAGAAAAGTAAGAGTTACTTCTGCCTGTACCTCTTCCTCTTTTAGAACCTCCTTGAGATCCTCTACCTCTTCCATAACCTCCTCTAGAAGTTGTTTCACTTCCATGCTCTGTGAGTTTAGACTCTCCCTGATTTCTTTGTTTAGTCCCTCTACTTTGGTATCCACCTCTATGTCCTCTTTGATCTCTGCCTTTTCCTCTGCTCTTGGAAGCTTGATCTTGTTTCCTCTTACTTCTCTCTTCAATTTTTATAGCCAATTGATAACATTGGTGCACTATTTTGGGACTTAGAAGAGTCATCTCCTCTTGAATGTTCCACTTCAAACTGTCAAGGTATCTAGCCACCTTAAGACTTTCATCCTCAGATACATTAGACCTCATGCAAAGTTTTTGAAACTCCTCTATATAGGAATTTACATCTTGGTCTCTTTGTCTCAAGCTCTGTCTTTTCTTATGCAACTGAATTTCATAATCATCTGGCATGTATGCTTCTCTAACTTTGGCAACCATTCCCTTCTAGGTGGAAATAGGTTTCTTGCCTTCCTTTTCTCTCTTTGTCTGAATGAACTTCCACCATGTCAGGGAAGAACCTCTCAATCTTGATTTGGCCACCTTTACCTTCTGTGCTTCAGTGACTCCATCACACTCAAAATGGTTTTCCATTCCCTCTATCCAATACATGACTAGATTAACTTCCAATTTCCCACTAAATAGTGGTATGCCTTCAAGTGTTTTTCCACTCAGAGCCTTCAATGCCTTCAAAAAAGGCTCTTCTTGCAAAACAGGGTCAAGTTCAGGGATCTTGTCTTCCTCTGCAACCTCTTCACTCTTGGGTACCCTTCCTTCCAACTTACCACTAACCTCATCGGTCTTAGTCTGCACGTTACTCATTGCTTGCTCAAGTTGGGCTATTCTTTCCCTCAATAGCCTATTGTCTTCCTCCTGATCTTTGACCTTCTTGGCCAATTCTATATTTGTCACCATGATTGTAGAACCACTAGACTCAATCTCTGACATACAATATTCTATTCCAAATCTTTTGTTGCTCTGATACCAATCTGATAGGGAGGTTGGATGAATCAATCACTGATTCATGCTCTGGGTCTTACTTGGAAGACCTCTAGGGTGTCTCACTCTACCACTTGTAGCCTATAGGACCTCTTCCTTCTTAAGGTCCCCTGATTTCCCCTTGACAACTCAACTATCAACATAGTTCCTCCTACCAAGTCAAGACTTAGTGTAATCTTGAAACACTTGCCTTAGCCCTTAATCCACCCTAAAGGCTACTAATCCTCCAAATTCTTGAATTTAGTTTTATAGGGGTGTGGAGGTGCTTCCAAAGTCATCAATCCATCCTACTAAGTGTATTAGGGGTCCACCTAGCTCCATCTGCAGGTCACCTTCACCAAACCCCACTATTAGGCCTAGGAGGCTACTAGCCCTATTAACCATATTAGGTCTCCTTCTCCGAGAAATCAGGTTTGTTTTCCAAGACTTTCCAAAGAACACCCCAATCTTTTCTTCGGATTCATGGTTCATATGCCCACCTCTTAGGGATTTTTGGGGTCTTGGGTCTCAGCTGTCCGTACAAAGCCCTAACCTGAAAAATGAGCAAAACTAGGCCTTTTAAGCCCTTTCCTGGCTTCTCTGCAAACTGTTAAGTCCTTCCCTCACCAGATGGATTGTTGGAGTTTCTTTCTCCTTACTAGGTCTTGGCAAGACTCATACTTGCCTTCTCCAAAAGGTAATTTGTCAGGAAATTGACACCCCTGCAAATCAAGTGCTCTACACTAAGGTCTTCCCTAGCCGGACACTTCCCTGGCTCGCTTAGGACAAGAATTCCACAGTAACTCCTATGATTTCAAAGGCCATAAACCCTACTATATGTACATCCATGGAGTCTAGTCACTGATCCCAAAGGGCCATACAATTTGTATGGTGGGAAAGTGAACTAACACTCCATACTCACAAACTACCTGGTTCAGACTAGGAATAGTATGAAAACCAAAACTAATTACAAGCAATGCTTGAAATTGAATAAAGAAACTATCTAATGCCACACAATGCTCGAAGAACAACTACTCTACTTCCTACACAAATTACAGTGCAATGATCAATCCATTAAAACATCACTTCAATGCAAAAACCAGAAAATTCACCCTCAATCACAATTGCTTCCCTTAAATTCAAAAAAAACTTCAAACAATATCAAATGCTTCCAACCCCACTCCCATGCCGAGGCATCCCATAAATAGGTCACCAAATAAGTTATCCTCTCCCTTGGGCTCTCCTTGGCTGCTTGTAGCTCCAATTGAGCAACATTTTCAAACATTTTGCAAGAATCCTAAAAGTCCAAAACCTCATTTTGAGCTAGAACCTTATGACACCTATTCTATGGTGAACATGACCATCTGATCAAAACCCAACAAAAATGCTACTAAGGCTCACATACAAATGAACTAAATTAGATTGCTTAGTTGTCCTAGACAAAATTGTCCTAGATAGACCTTCTAAACAACCTATGGCAACCTATGGGTGCTCCTGCACCAGGTCTTTCTCATAGAAATTTGAGGCAAACAAGGTAGGACTAGGGCGCCCAGGCCACCTATGTCTTGGATAGAGTTTTACAAAATTAAAATTTTGACTATGTCAAATGTTGTTTAAGGTTTTTGTGTTTGTGTGCAAATAGGTTTGGCAGTTAATATTTTTCCAAAATTTTCTCAATTTATGATAATGCAATTCAAAATGCAAGTGTGCAAGAATGTTGAAAATGCTTGACCAATAAATGACAATTGTAAATGCAATTTCTAGATCTAAGATGCAAAAATTAATTGATTCTAATATGATAAATCTGAAAATGATGATGTTAATATGCTTTTTGAAATAAAATAATGCAATTTTTCACTTTTTAGCTATATGAAAGATACCTAAATGCAAGCAATGACACTTTCAATTTTTTGTTTTGAGATTTTAATGACCTAATGTAGATTTGTAGATGCAATTGAAATGTAGATATGAGCTATAATGACTAAAATAAACCCTATTGCAACCTACAATGCAATATGATATTTATTTTTATGATTTTTTTTATGTTTTTTATGATGCAAAAATGAATGCCTAATTGAAAATTATAAAATAATGCAATGCTAAACCTAGATCTAGGATGCAATGCTTCAAATTTCAAAAGGTATATAATGTTAACATGTTGGGTTCACCAAAGTGAAATGTGGGGAAAGGGAAACCTTAGAGATTTCACTTAGGGTTTGGACACCTTTCCCTAGTTTCATTGAAATGTATGGAATGTATGAATGAGATGTGGGTTTGATGGGATTTGGACAAGGTAGATGATTGAATTAAAACTTGATGGGTCATTCAACCAACCTTGGACCAAATCTAAAAGTGATCTAAGGATGAAATGCAATGATTCAATTGACCTAATGATGTAAATTATAGTTCTAATGCAAATACAATAGATCTAAGAAACCATAGATAGAAACAAACTACAAAAATGGATAGAGTAGTACACTCTACACCTGTGATATAAATTTGGAGCTGAAAATGTAGGACATAGGTGCCCCAAGCGCCACTATTTTCATAGGGCTAATTTAGATCTAGTTTCGCAATCCTTTGGTGTCAGATCATACCTTCTATTTTCCAGTTGTTGCATTGTCAAATCACAGTCAGATAGTTTTGTAACTGAGTTTCTATGAGTTGTCAAGGTGTAGGATTTTTTTTGCAATAATGAATAATTTATCTTTAAACTTCCATCTTCTTAAGACCTAAAACTTGCATATTCAAAGAGAGAAGAAAGGTTGTGTCATTTAGGGTCTTTCCTTGGTCAAACCCCGTGTTAGTGTTTTCACTTCCATAATGGAAATGTCAATGATAAAATGATAAATGATAGGAAGGAATGATGAATCAACAAAGTACTGAAGCTCACCACCCTTCAATGGCTTCCTTGAAGGACTAAAGTCATACACATCTCCTCAAGGCTTGGATCTTGCTTGCTCGGATTGCTTGAATTGCTTGAAGACCTACAAGGATTAGATCTCACAAACAATATGAAAAAACTCACATACACATATGATGTTTGGATCTTGAATTTTTGCAATAAATCCTTTAATGGGTGCTCTTGACTTGCTTGATAATGCTATTGGCAATAATTTCTCCAATAATTTCCTAGATGATTTCAAATGTTGCAATAACTAGGTATTTATACACAATAATTATAATTTCCTAAAAATTAAATCCTAATAACCGACGTTAGGTATTTGAATTTCAAATAATAAAATACTGATACCAACATATTTGAATTTGGAGCCAAAATAGGGGGACATAGGTGCCAGTGTCCTAGGACCATTTTCTACAACTTAAGGAGTTGGGGGAAAAGTATTGAATGAGAGCATTTGTTTTGTACTTGAAAATTGTCAAAAAATGTTTAAAATGGGTCATGGAATGCATAATTTAGGAAATTAAGTTTTCAATTAGGTCCAATAACTTAAGGGGAGGCAAAATATAGTGTGAAATTATTGAGGGTGACAATTTACGATGCTACACTACCAATGGTACTCAACTTCCTATTGTAAATATTCTTGAGTCTCATTAGGCACCTTGCATGATAAATGAGAAACATTCTTGGTCATGAAACTGATGTCTTTTCTATCACTTATGATCACAATTGCAACATATCTCCTTGGCCCTTTTCTCATCTAACTCCTCTCTAGATAATTTGTCATCATAAAGTTCCTTATTTCCTTGACTAATTGCATCCTTCTTGGGCCTAAATGTCAAAGAAGATGATCCAAATGGTTTTTTGTTTGAATGTAATTGGCTTAAACATTCAAACTTCAGCTTGGATATCCTTCTTGAGGTGACCAATAAATTTTTTTCACAAGGCCACTGGTCTAATTTTCTAGTTTATCAAGCTCAATAAGCTATTCTTAGACTAAATGAATACGGCATAATTTAGGTAAAGCACTCATAAAGTCTTTATGTACATGGATTAAAACTTAACTCATGCAAGATATGGTTGTGCTTTTTCTAACCACTAATATCATTGTATAGCTTCATTATCTATGTAGAATAAGACAATAGAAATCTTTGAATCATGACAATTTGATGAATTGTAAAATACTACTTTGTTTTGTATAACTAGTTGGTATGATAATTAACATAAAAATTTGGAAAGTCTTAGGTAGTTGTTGGAGTCCTAGCTTTATTGTGGGTTGGAAAGTCTTCAATTTGAGAATGTTGACCTTTGTCGTGGTGTATATGCTTAAGCCTCTCTATGGTATAATTATACATGAAATTAAGGTTGGTAAACTTATCACTAATATCTTCTATTATATCAATCCTATCTAGCTTAGAAAGGCAACCGTGAACTTGGATTGCAATTATTGGACATAATCTTGGATGAATTCTAAGGAAATCTTTGGTTGGTTCTATGATATATGGCCACTAGCCACATTGAATACTTGGGTTACTTGAATGGTTTAAATACTATAATTAGATAGAAAAATGATTAATGTGAAGAGATAATCATAACCTTGAACATGCCTGAAGAAGGTAAATAGTAGTTTGGCATAGAAAAAATGTATCTAGAGTTAGATACAAAAATAACCAACTTAGAAAGAGGATCACAATGGGACAATCCATTGGAAGGGGTAAAATTTGGCCTAGACATTTTTTGTAGGGTTCTATTGAATTCTAATACTCTATGGGTTTCTTGTGTAGTTGGAACTATTAAATTGTGCCCAGGTTGAGATAATTTGGATTTGGAAGTTGTGCATTTACAAACTCTATAGGATCTTAGCTAGCGATTAGAACTAACAGAAAAAACCCAATGATCTAGAAATTATCTTCTAGTTTTGGACAATCTAACATTAGCTATCTTAGAGTCTAATTGTCAATGCCTAGATCTTACTACACATAGGAGAGTGTAAGAGGGAAAGCTTCAAAAGGGTGTATCTAGTCGAAAGATCACACATATATTGATCTCATTTATAAATAGTGTTAGCCCAATGCTTTAGAGTACCAACTATGGAGGATAGATCTTTACCATAGACCATTATCCCATATTCAAGGTACAATGTAAATAAATTTTTGAGGCTAACCATTTATTAATGCATCATAGATTTTAGATGGCTAAAATTATGTAGGGTTAGGTTTCAGAAAAATAAAATAAAAATGGAGTGTTTTAATACGCCCAAGGGTATTGGAAAGCTCATGACTACATACAAAAGTTGTTTGAGGCCTAGGTATTGGAGTCAAAGCACTTCTCACTTCACTATACCCTTTATGGGGAATCTAACTTAGTCAAGAATGAAAACTCTTTTGGTAATATTTAAAAATGTTTGGCACATGGTTTCTAACCTAAAATTTAAAAACTACATGCAAGGAAAAAGTGGGGCAGATCTTAGGCAAGATATTTAGTGTCATTACTTATGTAGCCACTTTTGATCACTGAGATCTCAATAGGATAAGGTGAGAACATACAATGAATAGTTGCAAAAAGTCCTAAGCTTATAATGTTAAAGAAAATAGTCTTGGAAAGAGCTTTGCTACCACTTGTAAGTAATTTTTAAGAGAAATAAATGCAATGCACATAGATATACATAGAAAAGATAGCAAAAGAATTTCTCTTTGCAATGCCACTTAAATGGGGCGAATTGTTGATAGAATATGCACTCCAATCATAAATTTTGAAGGTACCTTCCACTTGAGAAGTTATTACAAGATAAATAATCTTACTAGAAATATTCACTACCATCCCATACATTTGAAATAAATACTTTATACTACTAAATAATAAAATGATTTAAAAAACATAATCTATACCTTTTTTTTTTAATACCTATAAATAATTTATAGAGTATATACACCAAAACTAATACTAACTAATTACAATTATAGATGTTCATAACAAATACCATATACTCTATATATCTCCTTAGCGTCCACCTTTTGAAGTGTCTATGACCTTAATCATGTGGCCAATGAAAAAACTTGAAACATGTAACCTCATTAAGAAATAAATTTCTTGTGGTGATGTTAGTCATCCAAATTAATATTTTTAGATTGAGTGGAGTATTCACATACCATAGAGATTGATAGCATCAAGTATGACTTGAACCAATCTTCAACTTTAGAGCTAACAATTAAAGACATGTAGCTTAAAGTTTGAAGATTTATTATAATAACAAGATTGAGAAAAACATTATATTAAACTCCAAATGAATTTCCAGCTAGGAATAGGAACCTCCTTTATTGTCTAGATAACAATTTGGGAGATGCTTTTGACTTTCATGGTCAAGATGCAAAGCTCTTGAACTAACCTTGAACCTTCTACCAATGCCCCTGATTTTGTCTCATTATTCATTCCATGGGGGATGAACATAGAGGATGCCATTATTATTATTTCTTTACTATCTCTGATAATATAATCCTACTTTGGCCGAGTTACCTTTGTAAACCCACTAATGTTCATCTTCCAATTAAATAACATTTCACCTTCTCTCTATTAATCTTGAATACTCTTCTCCCTATAAAAGGTTAACATGAAAACTTATTAATAAAGAAACTGACATAAAATTTGGCAAAGAATAATTCAAAAGTGCTAAATAACAAATTGCCTAACATTGTAAATGTATACAAATTGATGTCAATGTATTTAGAATGTGTCTTCTAATTGTAGGGCTCTGCCTTTGAAAAGAGAGTTTCATTTCATTAAATAAAAAAAGAAACTACAGATCCAAAACCAATGTGACTGCAAACACATTGAAGATCATACACCAATGTAGAGGTACCAATACACAATACTTCTGCAAATAGAGAGTATGATTGAACACCCACATCTAGGAACAAAATCAAATCCCCACATTTCCATTCACAAAACTACATACAGCAGACCAAACCAGTGAAACATTAGTCTGAGAATGAGAATACAAATTTAGTAAAACAGGAGAAACTCAGCTAAACTAGGTGGTATCTCTAGCACAGCGAGTAATGGCAGTGCAAGAAGGTTGATAAGGATTGGCTTCTGGATTGGAAGCATTGCAGTTGTAGTATGACTGGCCTGTTATTGAGCATGGAACACTATCAGCTGCTAAGACAGCATAGCTGATATATTGCACCTGAGTCTGAAGTACCCTTCTATACTCTTGCTCTTCATCACCACCAGTAAGAACTGTACACTCTCCTTCAATGCATGGAATGAAGGCCTGAATGCATATAAGACTTAGAGCCATGAAACAGAGGCCTAATGCTGCAATATTCATCCAACCTTGGACAGAGGCCATCTTCAATATTGAAACAAATGGGTGTCAGTTTGGGCAATTGGAGCAGGTATTATAGGTCCTAGATTAGAGGATAAGAAACAAATCTGTAAAGGATACTTTTGGAGTGATTGATTGACAGGCTGGTTAAGGAGAAAGGTGGGTTTGAATTCGTATGGTTGGGCCCCCTCGTTAACTCTCGTAGAACTTGGGTTAACCTTTTTATGTATGATAGGGAACATCTATGGCTTCAGTGCATAGGATAACAGTGTGCTTGTCAGTAAATTTATTATTGTAGAACGAGATTAGTACAAAACTTACAGTAACAATTATTAAGACTAGAAGAGCACACAATGTTTGAAGTGATGTTTTTGAGCTCTCAAAGTTTTGGGTTCAAACAGCTGTTAAAATATATATATATATATATATATATATATATATATATATATATATATAAAATAAACATGCCCAACTGTTTGAGAGCATACATATAATATAGAGTTAAAAATGAACTTTTGGAGATTCATTTAGTTCAGGTAAATTAAAGAGAGTTGGGAAGTGATAAATTAAAGTGTTATTTTTATAAATTAAATGTGGATTTTGTATTTGGTTTTTGAATTAATGATGGAACATGGGTGATGATTAATAGACTTAATAATGTTGGAGTGCTGGTTATCTTTGAGATCTGTATAGATTTGGAAATTTCTGCTGGTCAATCTCATGGCTGAGGATTAGCCCACATAGTGTGGATCTAATCTTTAAGATACAGTTCTAATTTGGTTAATTAGCTGTGATCTCTATTTTCTGCTGATATATGATTGACAACATTCAAAAATATTTTGAGAAATTTGCTAAATTGTGAGGGTTAAGTTCTTCTTAATCAACTATTCCGGGAAAATGTTGACTTTACTGCTTGGACAAGTGTTGGCAGACAACAAACACCCAAATAATGGATAAGATGCAAATTTTGATGCAAATAGTAACTCCTTTTAGTACTCCAAGTCTAAACATTCCTAAGAATGATCCTTATAATATGGATAATGCTAGTTATTTTTTGAATGTGAATTAATATTCAAATGAATGTCTCTAAATAACAAGACATTGAATAGTCCACGAAACGTGTATCAATTAGGATGAAAGGGTGGAAGTCAACAAATTTGATTTTTGAGCAAACACTATGCCATGTGGGAGTGTGAGAGATGAACCCAAAATACAAAATCCCATATCTCAAAATTAGGAATGTATGTGTGAAAACTCAAAGATTAATAATTGAGGAGAATGAGAGAGAATAGATGTACATAGAAGTCAAGAAGCAATTGAATATAAAAATACATTTAAGTGAGAACAAATGAAAATAAGAAAAACTAAATTTAAATATTAAAATATCCTCTACATAATTATATTAAGATATTTCATTAAAATAAAATAAAAACTAAATAAAAATAAACATGAATACCCAAATTTAAAACAAAAAAAAAAACTAGAAACAGATTTCTAAATAATTAGAGTTTGTTGTTTTTATTATTTAGTTGACTGTTTTTGGTTTTATTAAGTGCTCACATAATCAATTTTATCTCACTAGTTATGGGTTTTGTCAGACCTAATTATTAGGTCATTCCTGCATAGCGTAATGTCATGCATGGTATGTTGCAGTGGGTTGGAACTGGGGTGAAGTTATCTCCACAAATTTCGGCACTGGGTAAGGGAAAATGGACCAAAGATCCATATTGCTTTAGCGTGTGTGGAGGACAGCAGTGTTTCACATGGACCCTTCAAACACATGCTCTGAACATCACCATCAATGGCCAATATGTTCGAGTTGAAGTCCAACTAAGGTCATGTTTACGAGGGAAGGCTTTAAAATAGGTGGGGAAACACTATTGGCTGAACATGCATCATATCTACTCCTTTTGGATAAAATGGGCCATTTTAGCACTTTATCTTCTATTAAACCAAGCGATGTTGACCCTCCAAAGCTCTTTAATAAGCCAGACAATTCTTGGAACTCTGTCAAGTTACGTGATGATGAGGAGTGCTATCTCCTAGGATACTTTATCAACTCTTTTTTTAATTGAATAAAAGCATAAGAATTGAGAAAAATAGAAAAGTATAAAATAACATTTAATCATTTTAAATAGTTGTAAACTTGTAGGTGTGGAAATTTAAGTAACTATCATACAATGTATTTATGTTTACAAAATTAGTTTACAAGATTAGTTATGTAATTGAAAGTGTAGTGAATGTTTGTGATAAATGTGTAATTAGTTTTTGGTAGTCTATCATCTCTTTAAATTTTGAAAACATTTTTTTGGTTCTTTTCTAAGCATTTCACTATATTTAATGTAATGTTGTAAAATTGCACCCTTTACAATTTCACATACATTCTTGCATTTGCTTTAGTGTCCACTCCCATATTATTTGTGTAGGTAAAATTGCACCCCTTACAATTTCACATACATTCTTGCATTTGTTTTAGTGTCCACTCCCATACTATTTGTGTAGGCTCATTTTAACCTCTACATCATCCTTTTTCCCTCTCAAGATGCTCAGGACCCCTTTTCAACAGCTACCCTCGCGCGTCAGCTTTGCGTCAAACCTTGTGTTTTTTCCCATTCTCGTCGTTTTGAAGCATGATGTGTTTGGACATTAGCGCGTTGCGCTAGCGTCTTGTGACATTTTAACATTCAAATAACAATTTATGAGTATGTTTTCCACTTGTCATATGCTTTTGTCGGTGGTAATAGCTCAGGACACCTTGTAACAACTCAGGAAGCTTCTTTTCCTTCCTCTTCTCCCTTTAAATGCTATATTTCCAATTCATTTGTGCTTCTAGCTTCTCTCTAGCTTTGGCTCTTGCCTTTTCCTCCTCTCTTGCTCTTGCTATCTTGCTTGCACAGCTCCATATAGCTTGCTATAGCAGCACTCTCAAGCTCTTATAGCACTTTTTGCAACTCCATTGGCTCTTGCAGCTCCATCTTCCTCATTTTGTGCCTACGACATCTTGGGATTTCACACATTCCCTATCTATTGCATCTATATTTTGTGATACGGGTTCTCCTCGAACGGGGATTTTTTTATCACCTATATTTTGTGATATGGGTTCTCCTCTTTGAGCGGAGATTTCTTTTATCACTCTTTTGTTCATTTCTCTTTATCTATTTGGTTGTCTATGGAGGTGGGAACACCTAAACAAGGGTTCGACTGAGGAAAACCCTTATACAACCCCAACATTTTCTCCAAATCTTATGCATGCAAGTATTGAAGACATTCATTTGTAGGAGGTTTCATTAATTGGGTTCTTGTGAATGTCTTATGTCGCTTATCCTCTTTAGTCTTATCATTTACTTCACTTTATCTCAGTTCCATTATATTTTGTTACTTTCTCACGTTCCAAGATTTCTTAGCAATTAGAGTAGAAGTAGACACTGTCATTTTCTGCAACATTCTCAGTTTTATGTTCGTACAAGATGCTAGCACACCTTTGGGACTCCAGCACGCTGCGCAGTCATCCATGTGTCGCACTGATGTCCTTTAATCGATAGCCTGTCAATCTATCTAGAAAATCATTGTAACCTACTCATTTTGATTCTCAAACTCTTTCTTTGTTCCTTGAGGTAGTTTAGGGCAGTTCGCCCCTTGGGAATCTCTTGAGAATAAAGAGACTCATGAGTAGCGAATCCCCTTTTTTTACATTTTGGTGAACCCGACATGAACTACAATATTTTTCAAAAACTAGGAATTTATTTACCCCAACTTGGCGAGGTCATAACTTTTGACTCAGTGCTCATAATTCAGAACCATTTACACCTTTAGAAAGGTCCCAAGAGAACTAATTCAGTCCCTAAAATATTGTGCCTTCGACAACTAAATTTTAGGGACTAACACAAGTTTTGACCCCAAATTCTTCTCCAAAGACCTTTGAAAATGCAAATTACTAGAACCTAAAAAATATCAAAAAAATCTAAAAATATGGATTTTTGTTTTTCTCAGTTTTGTCACCCTCAGATTGCTCTAGATCAGTCGACGTGTCTATATCTCTATTTCAAAATGTATTTTCTATCTTTTTTCCTTCTATCTCTTTCCAACTTTGTTAAGAAGCTTCAAGAAGTTCTCTTACAAGCATGTGAAAGTGAGTTCTTGTCTCCTTTCTTATTATTCTTTGTTGATCCCTCCTAAGATTCCTTCTAAGGATATTTTGGTGCAAGAGGATGAAATCATTGATACTTTTATTAATGTTATTCTACCTTCTCTTCATTCCAATGCACTCTCTTCTAGAGATGATGCATTAGTGAATGATGAATCTCTTCTCTATTCTAGTGCACTCTCCTCTAGAGATGATGCATTAGTGAATGATGAATCTCTTATCTATTCCAGTACGCTCTCCTCTAGATGATGCATTAGTGAATGATGAATCTCCTTCAACATTTGATCCTCCTCGGATCGATGTTGAGAAAATGTCTTCAAATAATTATTCCACTAGTTGTGACAAATCTATAAATATAATCTATGTTTTTGTTGCCCCTCAAACACTTAAGAGACCGGTCATTTATCTGACTCCAGCTAGTCCTCCTAAAAGGATTTGTTCTATTAATGGTGTTCTATTTGATAATGATTCTCTTGATCTTTCTAAGGTTCCCTCTTACAGAGTGGTAGCCCATACTTATAAGAATAGAATGAATAAACAACCAAGTCTTCCTTTGGCTCCTAAACCTACAAGTAAAACACCTGTGACTACAATCTTATCAAGCAACTTCGAGTTACTCCGGCTAAGATCTCACTGTGGGACTTGCTTCATTTTTCTTTGGTTTATCAAGTTATGCTTCAGGAAACCTTGCAAAAGATCATCTTTCCTTCTTCCACTAGGTTGATAGATGTTAACACGTTGATAGCCCATATTTGTGCAGATTCGTCGAATATTACATTCTATCTGCAGGAAATCCCACCTTCAAAGTGTAGAGGCAAGCGGACCCTCTAATGATTATAGTTAACATTAATAACATTTCCATTAGATTTACTCTCATTGATGTTGGTTCAGTGCTCAATGTATGTAGCATTGATCTATTGCCTAAGATTAATATTGATTCATCTTCTCTTAATGCTTCTTCTGTTGACATTCGTGGGTTCGATAATGTCAATCAACAAGCCCTAGGCACAATAGTCTTTCCTTTGAGGTTGGGATTCATTACCATACCCACCCTTGTATATGTTATGTTAGAAAAGTTACCATGTAACCTTCTTCTTGGTAGACCGTGGATTCATTCTATGGGTGCAGTCTCGTCTACCTTGCATAAATCTATTAAGTTCATTTGTAACAATCGACTAGTCATAGTTAGAGCTGACCCTGAGGATATGCACTTATGTGAAATGGTAGCTGCTAGTCAGGTTTCAGTTGTGCCTACTCTTATCCCTTCAGTGTCTTCTCATGTGTTGACGTCTACTCTAGTAATACCTATTATACAGGATACTATTGAGATAGATGTCCCTAAAGAGGATTCTTCTAAAGTGAGAAATATTAAGTTGGCTCCTTCTACATCTTCTCAAAAGAATGCATGTCTTGGTGATGATTGGGGTTCTTTAGAATTTATAGGATCCTTCACTAGAGAATTTAAAGTCGACCCAATCCACTTGGTCCTTCTGATAGCATCATCCAAACCTACTATCGAAGATGGTTACTCTTTTGTATCATAGGGTAACATGAGCAACAATGGTAATGTTCTTAATGTTGATCCTCCCCCTTCTGGGGAAGATGATCATGCTTTTATTAAAGAGGTTAATGTTGGCAGTTTTGTCAAGAAGGATGATAGTGATATCATAGAAGAGTGGGATCTAGTCCATTGTTGGAATAATGCTATCTATGAAGATCCTCCTTCTCAATATTTGCAAACACATTATGGTCCAGGCTTTAAACTTGTCTCTAAATATGGCTATGGGCATAAAGGTTGTGGGCATAATGAACAAGGCATTTAGGTCCCTATAGAATGTGCACCTCATAAGCGCAATTTCGGGCTTGGTTGCTCTAATGAACAATCTAAATGAAAACATGGTTGAATGGCGACATGATTTTCACTCAACCTCATTCTCTCAGATTGATTCATCCTCCATTATCTAATGTCTTCGTGTCTTCTTCTTCTGAGCAATCAAACTTTTTTCCACAAGAGAAAGGGTTGCTTCCTGGTCCCCATTCTTTGTCTGAGCAAGAGAGTATTTTGTTGAGGCTTCTCAAAGCCCACTTAATTACTCTTCCTCCTCCTAAGAAATCTCATAAGCATGATAAAGAAAAACATTCTTTCTATGCATGTCATCGAGTTCCTAGCCATTCCACTAGTGAATGTAAGGCCTTGAAGGATAAAATACAACTTCTTAATTTAGGTGCTATTACTCATTTATTTGTTGATGCACCTGCCTCTTCTTCAAATGACAAGTGATATTGAGGTTTACCTCTGTCCTATATGTTCTAAGTATCTTGCATGGTTCTCCTCCCATGTATGTTGGGGGCAGTGATAACTTGTTCTAGAGATGTGAATCCTTCTTAAGGGCCCCCCTATCTTCTCTATGTATTTCAAACAAAGTGTCCCTTGAGTGGATCCCCCTTTTCTTTTGAAGGATTCTCGAGGGACCCCCTTTGAAAGCTTTTATTTCAAATGAATTCATTGGCATCTAGCTTGGGGGCATCTTGACTAGACCTATCTTTTTTGTGACTGTCTTGCAACGCAACTTGTAGTAGCCACAGGCTTCTTTGATCGGTCTTTCTCTCTAGGACCAAAAGCCTATAGAGCTCCTTTACATCAAGCTTTCTTAACATGTTTAGTTTGTGGATTAACATGTTGCTTTGTAGGTGTGTCTGTGAAGCTTCTTTCTAGTCTGACTCTGTGGATTTCCCTACACTGGGATTCCCTCAAGAGAGAGTACTTGGGAGAATGCCTTCATTGCAAGTCTGAGGACCTATAAAGCACTTTCATCCTATGGGATCTATTCACCATTGGTTTACGGGCCTCTAGTGTAGTTTGTTCAACTCTATAGGAGAGAGTGCCTACAAAGCCTTTTGTTCACCTTCCATAGGTATGCAGATTTGTAGCACATTTATTTCTCTCCTTGAGTCTGAGAACCTATGGGGCCATCTCTCTTGTAATTTTCATTCATTTCTCTCTCTTAAATTTTCTTCTCTCTTTTCTTCTCAATTGTGTAAACTAGATCGAAGATCTGCATCTTCTTCATCTTGAGTATATGTATATGCTCTTTCTCTCTTCGACATTGGTTGCTTCCTTGGCTTCTGGGTGCATTCTTCTCTTGAAGCAATCAATCCTTACACTGTTTAAGAATTCTTATATGTGTTATTGTTTTTAGTTTGGGGACGATGCATGGTACTGAGACAACCTTTTACATTGAGGTCTCTTTTACTTTGCTGACTCAAATCTTTTAGTTTGTTGTGTTCCTGTGTGTATGTGTTTTTTTATATTCTAACCCCGTGATGTAATGGTTTATATGTTCTAACATTGTTGTCTTATGCAAGTCTTTATTGTCTAATGTGTTTGTTTTGTAGGTCTTCAGCCTGGGGGCATGTTGCTTTGGTTCAAAGAGTTATATGTTTCCTTTATAGTATCCTTTTGGCATAATGATGTTATTTATGTTTAGCAGATTTCCTTTAGTGTGCATGCTAGTGTAGATTCATATGCCTAATAAAGTGGGGGAAAAATGTAATGTCATAAAAACGCACCCCTTGTAATTTCACATACATTCTTGCATCTTCTTTAGTGTCCACTCCCCTAGTATTTGTGTAGGCTCATTTTGGCCCTTGTATCAGCCTTTTCCCCTCTCAAGATGTTTGGGAACCCTTTTCAACAACTACCCTCGTACATCAGCTTTGAGTCAAACCTTGCACTTTTTCCCATTCTCATAGTTTTGTAGTGTGACGTGTCTAGACACTAACACATCATGTAGACGCCTGTGCACCATGCTAGTGTCCTATGACATTTGAATGTTCAAACGACTATTTTCGAGCATTTTTTCCACTTTTCGTATGCTTTTTTCGGCGGTAACAGCTCGGGATGCCTTGTAACTGCTCGGGAAGCTTCTTTTCCTTCCTCTTCTCCCTTTAAATGTTATCTTTCCAACTCATTTGTGCTTCTAGCTTCTCTCTAGCTTTGGCTCTTTCCTTTTCCTCCTCTCTTGCTCTTGCTATCTTGCTTGCACAACTCCATACAACTAGTTACAACAACACTCTCAAGCTCTTATAGCGCTCTTTACAACTCTATTAGATCTTGCAGCCTCATCTTCCTCATCTTGTTCTTGTGAGCATCTTGGGATTTCACACATCCCCTACCTATTGCATCTATATTTTGTGATACGGGTTCTTCTCCTCAAGCAGGGATTTCTTTTATCACCTATATTTTGTGATACAGGTTATCCTCCTTGAGTAGGGATTACTTTTGTCACTCCTTTGTTGATTTATCTCTATCTATCTAGCTGTCCGTGGAGGTAGGAACACCTAAACGAGGGTTTGATTGAGGCAAACCCCTATATAGCCTCAACATTTTCTCTGGATGTTATGCATGCAGGTACTAAAGATATTCATTTGCAAGAGGCTTCATTACTTAGGTTCTTGTGAGCGTCTTCTATCTCTTATCCTCTTTAGTCTTATCATTTGCTTCACTTTATCTCAGTTCCATTATATTTCGTTACTTTCTCACATTCCAAGATTTCTTAGGAGTTAGAGTAGAAGTAGACACTTTGTCATTTTCTATGATATTCTTAGTTTTTTGTCCATACAAGATGCCAGCATGCCTTTGGGACTCCAGCGGGTCACGTTTTCATCCATGTGCCACACTGACATCCTTCGACCGAGAGTGTGTCAGTCTGTTTAGAAAATTGTTGTGACCTACTCATTATGATTTTAAAACTCTTGCTTTTTTCTTTGAGGTAGTTTAGGGAAATTCACCCCTTGGGAATCTCTTGAGAATAAAGAGACTCATGAGTAGCAAATTCCCCTTCTTTAAATTTAGATAAAAGAAATTTATTCATTTGAATTTGTATTGATTAGAAGTGTGTCTTGCAAAGTATGAGCAAGATTTGTCATCTATAAAATGAAGTGAGAATATAAAGTACTAGATGGCAAAATTTTGAGGAGATATATTAAATTAGAAAAAAAAGGAGCGAGAGAGAGAGAGAGGGGGTTCAAATAAACATAATAGATTTCAAAAAAATTGCAATACAACAAAGAAATTAGTCTTTCATTATTGGTCACAACATCAAGCTTGCAAATTATTTTATGTAAGGTGTGATAAATATTACTTATACATTGGTGAGGGTCAAACCTATAATAGATAAGTTAAGTCCTCTTGAGGTAATAGACTCAAGTTTTTAGCAAGTTAATTCTTGTGCTTTTCAAGCTATTGAGGTTGAGTTTGAATACATTATTGAGTTGATTCCCTAACTCTATGTTCATTTAAATTGAATCTTACAAGAGGAAAGAGATATTCACCATGTAAAGGAGGTTAGGTTAAAGCATTTATGGAGAGACTCCATACAATAATTTAATATTAAAAAACGTAGCCTTCCATCTCAATTTCTAAAGATATTTAATAATGTTTTATCAACAATTTTTTGAAATTTAAGTTGTGAAAAATTAAGATATGACAAATGATAGATTTTCATAATAATGTTGTAATGCCCCACTCAAAAATGAATCATTGAGTAACATATAGTATAGAATTTAATTATCACCACCAAAAGGAGTGGTCCAAGAGCAATAAGCAATAAATTATCATAACTAAAAAATAATTTAGTGAAAAGGTCGAAGAGCATGAAATGAAAAGTCATGTCAATTAAATAATAAAGGGTATATAAAGGAAGGAAAAAATGAAGAGGAAGGACATGAATTGTTCAACTCATATTATTTTATTATTTTCCTTGTGGAATATAAACCAAGTTTCTAACAACCTAAGGATGAAACCCCTTTAGGCCTGAAATTAAGGATGAAACCCCTTAAATTTAATTACTAAGTTAGTGGACAAAACCCCCTAACTTGGGCTGAAATTAGAAATATTTTGAAGACATTCATACAAAGAGAAATTGTTGAAAATTGAAAGAAGAATTACAACACGGGCTAAAGGATAAATTTTATATTTTCAAAGATACATCATAAGTTTTAAATTTGACTTTTATAATCAAAATTACTATTTGTAGGATAAATTAATATTTATAATTGACTATGCATATATGACTATAAGTTAGGGTTATTTATTTATGGAAAAATAAGGAGATTCTAAAATGGGATATTACAAAGGGTGTTAGAGCATTGATCCTACCAGGTTGCAAGGTAAAGCTAAAATTTTGGATACATTCTAGTCAAAAAGACTTGAAGGTCTACAAAAGGAAGAAAACATGGATCTTATGCAAGAATTATTGTACAAACTTGATGCCCCTAAAATTATTAACCAATATCAATGTTTGTCAAATCATGCAAAAGCTTGTGTTCCCTTTGATGAGTATTTGGAGGCACTTGGGTACTAGTTTCCCAACAAAAGAGGTCTATATGAATACATAGGAAAAATGGCTAAGGAGGAGATCAAGGAGAAAGATCCAAGAGAATAATTAATTACAGTAGAAAAGAAGTTAGAATCATAATCACAAGAAGTTGCTAAAACCAAAGAAGAAGAGCCAATATTGTGTGTCAAAAAAGTGTCAATAATTACAAATTGTTGGAGTTATTTGGAAAATCGCCTAATAATTAATTAATCATTGATTAATTATTAGGCCCCTTTTACTTTATTACAGTTAAGCTAAACTTAGGAGTTCTTTTTTATTATTAGATTGGGCTATTTATAGGTCAAGTTGTCTCATTGCATAGGATAAGGACTCTTGTCACAATCTAATGAAATCCTCATCTAGGGTTTTCTTTTTACTTTTATAAGCATTAATTATTGTATGTTGTAATCAATTCACATTCATTATTCAATATAAGATATATTTGTGGATCATTCTCTTCTCAAGGTTGCATGAGCAAATCAATGGCTTTTTCTTTTCAAATGTGATAGCTATTTTGGTTGTAGGTGATTTCTAGGAGATGTGGGGTTCACTATCAACTCCAACATGGTAATAGAGTACTAGATATGTGACTTCTTGTCTAAATCTTGAGAGATTTGGCCTTGAGGTAAAATTCAACTTATCTTGGAGTGAAACAAGGATCACCATTGAGTCCAGTATGGCCAAAAACTGGAGAATCTCCTATCAATTCATCAAAATCAAAGAATTTAATTTTTTAGCAAAAAAAATTAGCAGCAAGGAACCTTGCATAGGGATTTGTGCTATCGTACATCTGTATGGACATGCTACCATTACTTCTCTATTATAAGGTATGGGAGTTTCTAATTTTTTTTCTAGTTTTTCTCACATCTTTCCAAAAAAAATTATTAAAAAATATAAATAAAAAAGGGTCAATGTCACAATCGAGATTGACTTGTTCATCGACTACTTCCTTCATAGTCAAGTGACGATATTTTTCCTACTACTTGATAGCCTCCCACTCCCTGGTTGATGATCTAGAAACTTCTAGCAACTTGTCAAACCACTGGTAAAATCAAAATTAACACCAACAAACTTTCTAGCAAACTTTTTTGAATATTTCTCCTTATGTAAGCATATACTAATTGCCCCAGTGAATATTCTAGGGTACATTTTTTCAGTGACAATTTTTTTACAATGATCAAAGGGAATATTTTGGAAAATTCACAACATATTCCATCTATTGACGCCAACTATACCTTACCTAGGCCCTCCTCCAAATGCTAGTTCATGCCTAAAGGAGCAGTTTTTTCTTTTGGCCATAACATGGGCATACGATGTTGAAATCGAGAAATCATATATCATTAGAAATTTGGTTGTGTGTGATTTCCAATGGTGAAGGTCTCATTATCAAATTTTCTATTGGTACATGGTATTCTCAATCTAATTCAAATCATCATTTTTTGCTTTCGAGCTCATAAATTTTCACCTAGATATCAAATTTTCATGATTCTATGGTGTTGGAAAGGTATTTTAGAGCTCTTCAAATCCATTCATGTACTTTTTCTAGAATATAATAAAAGTACATTTTATTCATTCTTTTGTGATTTCACATTCTTCTTAATTACTTGGACATCATGGCACCTAAAAAGGATTTATTTATGTAAGATGACTTCATTTGATTTGATTTACATGTATTGAGGTTATCAGGCTTTGATTCATTTGATAAATTATCATGGGTTTTTTTCGTTTATCCTTATGTGGTCAACCTGGAAAAGGATAATTATGAGTCTTGGAAAAATGACATCCTAACACATCTCAAGTGGCTTGATCTTTTTCCTTATCTTTATATACTCATACCTACATCAAACACATTAGGCAGTAGTTCAGCTTGGGGTATTATCAATGATCATGTTGTAGGAGTGATTTTTTCTACTATTGATTCTGACACTATGTGTGTTGTGTTAGACATGGTTTTCCCCACACACTTTGGATTTGACTTTGGGAGATCCATGGAGACCCTCATATCTCTTCATTCCTAGAGGATCCTGTTGTAGATTATCACAATCCTCTTGCAGGTACTGATTGCACACCCTTTGATGATGATACTTTAGAGGAGCTTGAGTATATTGTAGGTCTTGCATGTTTCGATGGTTCAGATACTTTTCTTCATATCCTCAATCTTTATACCGAGACCCAATCTCCATCTTTTGTTGTTCCCAATCAGGTTGGAATCACCACATCCTTGGCCCCTATTGGTTCAATGCAATAAGACATCCATCATCTTCTATACATAGCTACTTAGGATTCATATCTTGTAAACATATCATCCTTATTTTTGGAGTCTCATATTGTAGATTTGGAAGAGTAATTTGAGGACATTCATCTCCTTTTTTTTGATAGCCACATCATCGTTGTTGGCCCATCATCTTCATCATATTTGGAGTTTTTTCTACATCATTATTCACAGGTTCTTGGATTGACATCATCTCATTTTGACATGTGGACATTTGAGAAATTTTTAGAGGCACACATCACTTGGATTTGGATTCCCTAATCTTCCATATTTTTGGAATGGCTTCTCCAATCACCAATGGATCTTTTTCTTCCTAAAGGCTGAAATGTTGTTTCCGGGTAGTGGATCTTATTTTATCTGGGACATCTATTGTACTTGTGTGATAGAAGAAGTCCTTGGGGGTCAAATCAAGTCATATCCTTATTTCACTAGTGCAATTATTTCATTTTCTCTCTTTTGGAGAGGAGGTTTTTCCTATGTGGTTTTCTCCTTTTCCCTAGTTATGAGAGATTTCATTTATTTGTACATGGTTACCTCATCACGATTTATATTTGAGACCCATCCATGCATGCATCATTGTATTCTTCATCAATTTTTTCTCTTCTCCTTAAGTTGATCTTAAGGGGGGTGTTGGAGTAATTTGGAAAATCATCTATTAATTAATTAATAAACTATTAGGACCCTTTTACTTTATTACACTTAATCTAAACTTAGGGGTATTTTTATTATTATATTGGGTTATTTATAGGTCAAGTTGTCACATTTTATAGCATAATGACACTTGCCACAATCTAATCAAATCATCATCTAGTGTTTGTTTTCTCTTTTACAATCATTCATTATTGTATATTATAATCAATTCACATTCATTATTCAGTATCTGATACATTTTTGGATCTTTCTCTTCTCAAGGTTGTATGAGCACATCAATGGCATTTTCTCTACATATGTGATAGGTGTTTAGTAGCAAGTGATTTCTCGAAGTTGTGGGGTTCAGTATTGAATCCAACACAAATTATGTCCAAGAAAAATCCATCCAATTTTTAGGTATGAAATTAATTGATCCATGTAAAAATGATTTGCAAGGTATGAAAATGATTGGACCATGCGATGATGATGTGAAAAATATTAGTTATTCTATTACGAAGAATTATTTGTCTAAGATTGACCCCTATTAGGAGGAATCACAAATTTATCAAGAAAATTCTATGATAATACAAATTGACTACATGAAGGTTGACCATGAAATATTTGAACTCTTTGGTTTCAAGATCAATGAGCACATTGAGGGTTTAGTTTGTGGTAATGAGAGGGATACTTTTGACTTGCACATGATGGGTCTAGGAGAGACCAACATGTATATTAAAGGACAATAGATGCATTTACCAAGTTGTCATCCCACCACTCTTGACGATAAAATGGAGATAGTCAACTCAAGGAGTTCAATGCTAAATGAACTAAATGATACAAATTGTAGTAAAGGAAACCTAGAGCCCTTTACTCAATAAAAAAATGGATTTGCATAGAGTGGGATCTAGGTATTCATGACACTCCTGCAATTCATCATAACAAAGGATGTAATACTTTGTTGTCATTTTGGATGTCAACAATGACAATCAAGAGTTTGTATTCATTGCCTAGGATCTTGAGTAAAAATAGAATGAGAGATCAAAAGATTATGAAAATGAATGATCTCATTTGATGTGATCATGCCAATATTTCTTGTTTCCTTTTGAGGAAATTTTTTACTAAAGATAATACATATGCTCTTATAGGTGTTTTCCAATGGTAGTTAAAAGAAATACATAATGCAAGATATATGAATGAGAATTTTTTTATAGGACTTTGGTTAAAAAAAGTATATTATTTCATAACCTACATCTAGCACTAGAGAGAGGATGACACATGAGAATGTATTTTATTAAGCAAGGAGTATCTTGGGAAAGCTCCCTAGCTGCTATAAGAAATGGCAATGATACAAAAATTCTCATCTTATTATTATGATATTCATTAATGAAACTTTTGTAACATCGCCCCAAAAAAATCACACTAATGCATATAAGCTCATATAAAAATGGGCAATTAGTTTATTGGATTATAATAATAAGAACATATTCATACCACCTATCTATGAAGGGACTCTATTACAAAATGGAAACATTTTTGTTATAATTGGTAATGAAGAAAATGAATTTATATTCACCACTATTCCAAGGGAACTAGTACCACCTATAGTGAATAACTGTAATGCTCCTATGTTTTAAATTTTGGATAAGTGGGGAGAAAGCCAAGCATTGATAGAAAACATCACATTGGTTTTTAAAAATTAAATGAAAACCATACTTCACACTAATCTAATCATACTTTTCCAATGTCATGAGGCTGAAATGGAATGCCTAAAGACACCCAAAGAATTTAGGGAAAGTAACTAAAATTTTCTCATACAATTCAATATTATATAGAAGTGGATTTCCCAATATACGAGTGTTTGTTTAATTTTTTCCATATTTTAGTTTGTGAATAGGATGGTTATACTCTTGAAACTCAGGGTGATAATTTTGTAGAGCAATATTTAGAATTGGAGAATACAAAAAATGAAATTACTAGAACAAGAAACAAATTTTATGATAACCACCCCATGGATCTTGAGTTTCCTAATGAAAGGAGAGAAGAATTTTGGTATATTTCTTGTAACTCTCTGATTGGTCTAGTTACAAAATGCGAGAATATTGAAAGTGGACCAAAAAGATATAAAGTTATTTCAGAAAAGAACATTGAATTTAAGGTCATAGAAGTGTGTCAAGACACTAATTCTCATCTTAATATATGGAAAGATCACTTTCCTAATTTTCCTCAAAGAAATATCCATGAAAATGTGTGAATATTGGGCCAACCCAAGTGATTCTTTGCAAATACAGTTGATGCCAAAGGGGAAGTTTATTTTTGGATTGATTATACCATTACTTGGTTTCAAACTATGTTATTGGAAGATGTATTTTTGTTTCTTCTCTTCGAGGATACGAGAAAAAATATCTTAAATTATGGACCTTACCATTTTCTAACTCTTGGTTTTGTTGTTAAGAGTTATTAGGAAATATAAGTACATAAACTAGAAGTATATTGGACAAAAAATTATCTTCATACTTTAGAGGATGGTATCGACCTTAGGAAATGAAAGAAATATGTCGGTAGTATTATTGAGGCAAGTATACTAAAAATCTATAATATTATAAAATTGCACCCTAGGGGAAATTCAAATTTGCGAATTTGGCCCTGCATTTATTGCGCTTATACGCATTTATGACAAGAACCTTATGGGTCAAAATTTCATGATTTTGATGCCACAAGGACAAACGATGAAGTGACATCAATCTACCACCTCATTTCTCAAAAAATGATGATTTGGATGCCTGCGCAATGTGCGGATGTTCATGCAGTGTGCTAACATCCTCTTGCTTTTTCGCATTTGAAATGTGGAATCTCTATATTTTGACTCGTGAAACATGTCCCTGCAGTCATATTTTTGAGTGTAACAACTCCTCCCACCTCTTGCAGTAACAAAACTCTCCTTTCCTCTCATTTTAGAGGGGGTTCTTTCACTCTAACACTTTAATATCTCAATCTCACTCTATTCATTGCCTCTTGATCTCTGGATCTTGCTTCTATAGAGAAGCTCTTGTTGCAAGTATGAAGGTGTTGTCATTGATGTCAACAAACTTTTATTGTCATTGGTGATAGTAGTTCAATGATTGAGAAGAGATTGTTGCTTTCATTAGTTACATTATGTTGTCATCAGTTAAGTTGTTGATGTCAACCTCTGGTGTTGCTTTGATAAGCTTCTATTTATGATTTAGATGTCAAGGATATTGAGAAATTGATAAATAAGGTCACAAGGTGTTGCAAAGGTGTTCTAGTTTGAAGAGGTGTTCTAGTTTTTCTTCGTATTTCTTTTGGGTTGAAGATATGATTTTGTGGTTTAGATATGTTGGTTAGAGATGTTCAAATTTTCTATATCCATAATTTTGGCTCTTGGATCGATGTTCAGATGAAGTTATGTTCACTAGTGTGTGAACTTCCTTTGTAGTGATGTGTACAGAAGTGTCTGGGAGAAATTTATTTGCTCTACATTTCTCCGTAGTTTGTTTTTAGGACTTGCAATTCTAAAGAAGAGTTGATGATGTTGTTCTCTTGCCTATGTCAAGATGATTCATGGTTCAACATATTAGAAGAAGTTCTTTGGAGTTACAAAGTATTGTAGTGTCTAGAAGTGTTGTCTAGATAAATAAAATGTTTATAATCTTCAGGTGATATTTGTTGTGAAGGAATTTGTTGGTTGTCAGGATGTTCTTGGATCATGTTTAGGTGAAGTTTTCTATCCAAAAGTTTCAGATTGTTCAAAGGGGACGTGTAATTCAAAGTTTAATGTGTTTTCATGGGTAATGACTAAACTAGTGTTTACACTACATTCAAATATGTTCAAGTGTTAATAGAGGCATAACATGGCATGTGAGAGTTAATCTGGGTCTCAGCTAAGTTTTTTTGGTCTAGTTTCATTCCTATCCACTGCAAGAATGTTTAGTACTGACCTAATTTGAAATTGCAAAGTGTGAAGTGTGTATAGTTAACCTTGGAGAAATTTTTCAAGGTTGAGGATAGTATTGTTAGAGTAATCATGCATTAGCTAATAATTAATTACTCTTTAATTGATTTTTTGTCTAATTTATTCTCATGCACTTAAGCTAAAATTAGGAGTGCTTTTATGATTTTAGGGTTTTGCTCCTATATAGCACTCAACCCTCATTATAATTATGACTCAAGCTTTCATATCTTTATGATCATCTCTTTCTTTTGTAGCTTTTTCTTGTTAAGGAATATAACATATATTGTTTACAAATCTCTTGTATGGAAGCTGTATTTGTTCATTGTTTGATCCTGTGGTCCATGGTTTTGTGGTTTTTCACAATTCTAACATGGTATTAGGGCATGGATTCATCAAACCCTTCTCAATTTATGGGTTTTTCCTTGAACAAGGGTTACAGGCTTCAAATCTGAATCCCCTTTGATTTTTTTTGTAAATTTTGGGGGTGGGTGAATTTTTGGTACATTTTGGCACAAAAAAAGACCATGCCATTAGATTCAAAGCCATCAAGAAAGTCAGATTTTCCTTTTGTTTGGCCTGATTTGGACTCCTGAGATTAGATGTATGAGGGTTTGAAGTGGTTGCTTTTTTTTGGATCCGAAGGCTAGCTACATTTTCGATGCATTTTGGCATGAAAAGGACCTCATCATTGGATTCAAGAGGCCAATTGCACGAATTTTGACTATAAATTTGTCCAATTTGGTCGTTAGAAGCTTTTGAGGAATTTTTTTTTGCCCCAAGTGTTGTATGGCCCCCAGGGCAAGAAAATTAAAAAAAATTAGAAACAAAATCTGTCAATATTGTTTTTTCTAATTTTTTGTTTTGAAATTAAAAAAGTATATATATAAAAACTTGAGGCCAAACTCATTTATTTTAAGGAAGCCTATTTATTTCTTGGGTGCATTTATTTAAGAATGCATGCAGGGTACATAAAGTACCCTAGCGGTAGCTTTTTTACCACCCCAGTGGGCTCCACTACTGTTGGTGCTCTTTTTTTCAGACACAATGACTTTTTCAATGCATTTTCAAGAATATTCTAACATAACAACAAATATTTTGTCAACAGTTCTTTTGCACAGGGGCCAATTTTTTTTCTAACCAAGGGGGAATATTCCTGTGAATATTTATGCTAACATCAACATGACATCATCTAAATGGATTGTTGACATTGACATGATGTCAACCATATGGATGAATTGCCTAGGCATCTTTGACCCCTTCTTTGGTTGGCAAGAACAATTTTTTTCTTTTGGCCATAACTTTTGCGTATGATATCATTTTTCAACAAAGGACATATTGTTAGAAGCTAGTTCCACCAAATTTCTAGTGGTGTGGGTCTCATCGCCTGTTTTTACTGCTGGTGCATCCTACAACTTGCTGAAGTTACAGGTGTTTTTTCAGTCCTAAGCTCATAAATTTTGACTAGTTTCTCCATTTTTAATGATTCTAGTAGCATTGGAATTTTCTTTTCGAGCTCTTCATAGCCATCCATGCACTTTTTCTAGATCACTCTTCAGGTAAATTTTATTCAAGTTCTCTTGTTTTCACACTTTGGTGAATTACTTGGATGTTTTAGCTCCTAGGAACTTGTTGTTTGCATGGGATGACTTGTTTTTGGTTGTTCTTCATGTATTTCTAGTATTCTATCCTATTTGGATATTGTAGACATCTTTTCATGCACTTCTTATTACACGCACTGAGATAACTTAGTGCCATTCTAGTGTATATTTTTTGGGGATTTTACACATCCTGCTGTGTCTTTTGTATCCGCACTATGATATAAAGTGCCATGGATGGGTTGATGTTTTCCTTTGGTTTTCCATCACACCTTTGTCAAGTGAGTGTCCCTTCCATGAAAACAGTGAATCCTAGTGATTCTTGCCTCATGCATGTGTGCCTTAGTTTGCACACCCTTTTATTTGTAGGTTGTCACTCCTACATGCAACTCTTGGTTTCACATAGTTTCAATGTACCTATCATGGCTCTCCCTTTTCAGTATTATGAGGGGGTTTCTATTGTTGGTGCTAATGCTTCCTTGGTTTCACGTTGGAGTGATCTACATATCTAGTTCTTGTTCATATATACTTTCAAATGCAACGCACATCAACGGTTGGTTACGTGCATTTCAGTGATTTGGAGCATTTACCATATGGACATTCTTACATTCTTGTTTATGGAGGTGACCTTCCATTTTCATTTGACTAAAGACTACTAGGTACCTATATTTTCAACTAGCATCTTGCATGTTGAGTAGTGTCATTAGGGTCACTCATGCAAATTCATGTACCTTTTGTATCTTCGAGTTCCAAATGTTTTCCTTTGTTTTCCATATGATTTGAGTAGTTTCATTGGGGACACTCATGCAAATTATTATCTCTCTCATGATCAATATTCTTTAGACTATTGGTACTTGTATTTTTGAATTGCATCTTGCATGTTGAGTAGTGTCACTGGGGTCACTCATGAAAATTCATGTACCACCTATATCTTTGACCCAGATGTTTTCCTTTGTTTTCCATCTAATTCAAGTAATGTCATTGGGGCATTCATGCAAATTATTGTCTTCCTTAATCCTAACATTTGTTCGAGTTCCAGATTTTTTGCCTTTGTTTTCCATCTAATTTGAGTAGTGTCATTGGGGAACTCATGCAAATTCTTGTTATCTTGATCTTGATCATCATTTTTTTTAGAGGATCTTCATTTCAACACCATATCACTCATCATTCGACAATAGTCTATAGATTCATGCTTCAAAAATGTTCTACATGTTCCTTTTTCAAGATATTTATTTTGGTTGGAGGCTTCTCAGTCCTTCACACCTTGATTTGGAGGGTTTTTTAGTCCTTCATTCACCTTTCTCTCTTTTGGAGAGGAGTTTCTCCCCTAGGGTTTTTCTCCTTTTTCTCCAATTTTTGAGATCTTTTTTTTTGTACATGGGCACCTCACTAGGCCTTGTTTGTCGAGACCCATTTTGCATTCTATTTTTAGAGATTTTTATCTACTTCCTAAGTTCATCTTAAGGGGGGGTGTTAGAGTATTCATGCATTAGCTAATAATTAATTACTCTTTAATTTATTATTGGTTTAATTTATCCTCATGCATTTAAGCTAAACTTAGGAGTGCTTTTATGCTTTCAGGGTTTTTCTCCTATATAGCACTCAATCCTCATTGTAATTATGACTCGAGATTTCATATCTTTTTCATCATAACTTGATTTTGTCATTTTTTCTTGTTGAGTAATATATCATATATTGTTTGCAGATCTCTTGCATGGACGATGTATTTGTTCATTGTTTGATCTTATGGCTCGTGGTTTTGTGGATTTTCATAATTCTAAAAAAATATAATTATGAGTTGAGATGTTGAAGGTTGATAAGATAGAAAGGATAGATGTATGCAATACAAGTGATGCAAATTATTGAGGAGTAGAGTGTGAGTTTGAGCAGAGAAGTGCAAACTTCAAAGTGTTGGACTTCTGAATGCAGTGAGTTGAAGGTGTATGCAATCATTCAAAGAAAATTGTGAAGGTGTTGGTGCTACTATGGTGGATTCTCTATTGCATTGAGAATTTATTCTCTGTGTAACATTTCTCTTCTATCTTCTTTTTCTTTATGTGGATGTGAGCCTTTGTGGATAGTGCATCATATTTTGGTAGTGAACCTTTGTACCAGTTTTGTAATTACTTATATTGTGAGCTAATCCTCATTGTGGTTTTTCCCTCATTCTATTTTCCATGTAAATTTGGTGTTCTCTTTTGTATGGTGTTGGTTGTTTCAGTTCATGTTATCTGCTTTTCATGGTTAAACATTATAACAAATTAAGGGTTTAATGAATGCATGTGAATCTGATTACTATTGAGGGTTTCGATGTTTTAATTTGGTACAACTAATTCACCTCCACCCTTCTCATTTGTCTTGTTTATTTAACAATTGGTATCAGAGCAAGGTTTCTTGGAGAAAAGCTTAACTGCTTGAGGTAGATCTAGGATGGAAAACAAGATAGAGAGCCCTAAGTTTGATGGCCAATACTATGTATTTTGGAAGATAAATATGGAAGGATATCTAGCATCCCTTGGATATGAGATTGAAAAGGTAATAAAGACTCAATATGTTGCACCTCCAAATGGTATGAGCACAAGTGATGAGATCAAGACACATGAAATAAATGGTAAGGAAAGGTTTATTCTTGTGAATAGTCTTCAAATTTTGAATTAGTAAAAGTTATAAATTTGAAGACTACTAAAGAAGTTTAGGATAAGCTAGAAATAATTTATGAAGGAGATGATAAGGTTAAACAAGTGAAGTTGAATTTGAAGGCACAATTTGAGACCCTATGAATGTTTGAAGATGAAACAATTACAAGTTATATGTAGAGGGTTGATGAGATGGTAAGTGCAATGAGAGGTATTGGTGCACAATTCAAAGAACCTAGAGTGGTAAAGAAAGTTTTCAGATCTCTTCCCAATTCTTATAGTGAAAAGGTATCTGCTATTGAGGAAGTTGCAAATTTTAATACTTACTCTAGAGATTAGTTTTTAGGTACACAAACTTCCTTTGCAATGAGAAAACATGGTTGGAAAAATGGTACAAAAGTGGAGACTGCTTTCAAGGCTAGAAAATCATAAAATGTTGAAGATCTAGATGAAGAAGATCTTGATGATGTGGAAGCTAACTTTGTAAGAAGAATGAAAAAGGGCACCGATAAGTAAAAGGGTAAACTACCTTTAAAATGTTTTAGTTGTGGAAATATAGGTCACTATGCTTCAAGATGTCCAAATAGAGTTGTGAACAATAAAAGTAAGGAGAACAAAGGAAATATGATTAAAAGAAGATACTATGTTAGAGAAGATGTCAGTATATTTGATGATGAATCTAATTATGGAGATGATGATGAATGCTTGTGGTTGGTTTTAAAATATGAATCTACTTCCACTAACTATGAAAGTTGTGAGAAGGAAAGTGTTCCAAAAAAGAAGGATAATATTGAAGGTACTTTGGTATCTACTTTTCATGCTAGACAAGAAAGAACTATTGTTGTTGATAGTGGCTGCTCTAATCACATGACCAAAAAAAAAAAAGTAAGCTTATTAAACTTGAAAACTATAATAGAGGATTAGTTAAATTTGGAGACGATTCAAGAGCTAATATTTGTGGAATAGGTTCAATCAGTTTTGATGGAAAGCATAATATTGAAGATGTTTAATATGTTAAAGGATTAAGGAATAATATTTTGAGTGTTGGAAAATGCATAACAAAGGTTTAAATCTTGTGTTTCAGGATGATGGATGCGAGATTAGAAAAGGATCTAGAATTGTGATTGTTGCTGGTAAGAGGACAAATGGAAATATCTATCAGCTCAAGGGTGTTGATGGTCATTGTTTTATAACTCAAATTAATGATAGTTGGTTATGACACTGGAAGATGTGTCACATGAATTTTGACAATTTAGTTAGAATCAATTTAGTACAAGCAGTAAGAGACCTACCAAGAATCACAAATCCCATCAATGCTATTTGCAAAGATTGTCAATTCAAGAAACAAACAAGGAGTAGTTATAAAGGAAAAGAGCAATCTACTACCAGACTACTAGAATTAATACATATAGATCTTTGTGGTCCTACAAGGGTGAGAAGTCTTCAAGGTGATAGGTATTTCATGCTTTTGATTGATGATTATTCTAGAATGACATGGGCTACTTTTCTTAGAGAAAATTTTGAAGCTCTAGATAGATTTAAAGCATTTAAAGCTATGGTTGAGAATGAAATGGATTTGAATATCAAATGTTTGAGGTCTGACATAGGTGGTGAATTCACCTCCAATGAGTTTAACATGTTTTGTGAAGATCATGGCATAAAGAGACACTTTTTTTCCCTAGAACTCCTCAGTAGAATGGAGTTTTGAAAAGAAAAACATAACTATTCAAGAAGTTGCTAGGACTATGAGGAAAGAAGCTAAACTACTGAAAGTCTACTAGAGAGAAGCAATTCATACTACTATTTGCATACTTAACAGAGTTCAAGCCAAAGCTAACATCATAAAGACTCCCTATGGGTTGTGGTATAGAAGGATTCCTATTGTCAAGTACTTTAGAGTATTTGGAAGAAAATTCTATATCAAAAGAGATGAAGAAAACTTGGGAAAATTTGATGTAAGGTCTAATGAAGGTATCTTAGATATTCTACCAAAAGTAAAGCTTACAAATGTTACAAAAAAGGGCTAAGAAAGATTGTTAAAAGTGAAAATTTCAAGGTTGATGAAGATTTGTAGAATTCATCTATTATAGATGGATATGTTTCAAATGAATGTGCTTGCGGAGAAGAAGAAGAAGAAAAATCTAAGGAAAAAGAAATGTTGAATGGAGAGGAAGAAGCTCTAGAAAAGACCCCTAAGACCCCTAAGTATGTGCAAAGAAATCATTCTGAAGAATAAATTATTGGAGACAAGAAAAGGTGTATTGACAAGAAGAAAAGTCATTGAAATTGAGGTAAATATGTGTTTGCTCTCTAAAATTGAACCAAATACAGTGAGGCATGTAGAGATGAATATTGGATGAAGGCAATGCAAGAACTTATGCAAATTGAGAAAAAATAGACTTGGAAATTGGTTCCTAGACCTAAAAATAAGAATATAATTGAAACTAAATGGGTATCAGAAACAAGTTGAATGAGAATGTAGAAGTGGTAAGAAATAAAGCAAGGCTTGTGTGTAAGGGTTACTCATAAGTAGAAGGAATAGACTTTGAGGAAACATTTTCCCCAGTGGCTAGAATGGAAGCAATCATAATGTTCTTGGCATTTGTAGCACATAAATACTTAAAAGTTTACCAAATGGATGTGAAATTTTCTTTCTTGAATGGAGAGTTGGAAGAAGTTTGCATAGAACAACTTGAAGGATTTTAGTTATCAGATCAATCAGACATGGTTTGTAGGTTGAAAAAGGCATTATATGGATTGAAGCAAGATCCCAAAGCTTGGTATGCAATATTGGATACATGTTTGATATAGCAAGGATTCAATAAGGGTACCGTAGAGAGTAATATTTACATTAAAGTTGAGGAAGATCAAATCTTGATAGTGTTTGTGTATGTGGATGACATTATCTTTGGGGGAAATGAAAATATGTGTAAGAAATTTGCAGAAGATATGTAGAAAGAGTTTGAGATGGCTATTTTTGGGGAGATGAATTTCTTCCTTGGGCTACAAATCAATCAAACAAATAAAGGCATATTCATTTCATAATAAAAGTATGTTAAAGAGATACATTGATGAAGTTTGGAATGGATGAATCTAAACTAGTATGTACTATGGTTACTAATTGCAAATTGAGTAAGGATTATGAATCACCTAAGGTTGATCAAAGCAAGTACAGATCTATGGTTGGTGAACTGTTATATCTAACTGCTACTAGACCAAATATCATGCATGCAGATTTTCTTGTGGATAGATTTCAAGAATATCCTAAAGAGTCACATGTTGTTGTAGTAAAAAGAATATTCATATATTTGAAAGGAACTTTAGATTAGGGCTTATGGTATTTTACATATATTTATTTCACATTAAGTGCATACACATATGTAGATTGGGCTAGATGTGATGATGATAGGAAAAGTACAAGTGGTGGTGCATTCTTTCTTGGATGCAAATTGGTGGCATGGCTAAGAAAGAGACAAGATTCAGTTTCTTTGTCTAGTATAGAGGCTGAGTATATTACACCAACACCTTTTTGCACACAAGTATTGTGGATGAGATAGACATTGAAGGATATTACAGTAGTGTATGATGAGCTTATTTCTATCTTTTGTGATAACACAAGTGCAATTAACATTTTAAAGAATTTAATGATGCATTCAAGGAAAAACCATATATCAATTAGGTATCACTTTTTGAGAGAGAAAGTTGTGGGGAATGAGGTAAAGCTTGAATATGTACCTATAAAGGATCAGATTACTGACATATTCACTAAGGCTCTTCCTAAGTATACTTTTGAGTATCTTCAAGAGAAGTTGGGGGTTATTGCCCCTCCTTCCTTGAACTATATGCATATGGAGATGCATTGATCCAATGGATCTATGGATTAATTCTTTGTTTGGAATAATGTTGGTGGCTACCTCTCAAGTAGAGTAGGTAATAACATTGTTTTAGTATAAAATTTATGTTGTCATTGTGTAGAGATTGTTGAGTTGACTGTTGTGTACTCCTAAGGGGGGTATTAAGATCATTTGCAAGTATATTGGTTATATGTCAAAGGGGGGTAACAATGCAAAATACCTTATCCTTTTCTAGTGATGTCAAAAGGGGGAGAGAAGTCATGTGAAAAAGGAAAATGAAGTCATGAGAAAGTGGCAAGTATCAAGGAGAGAGAGTGTAATGAGATAGTTGTGAAAGGGGGAGAAAAGAGAAAAGGAAATGAGTATGTCCAAAGTTGTTGTGTCTTTGATGGTTTTTCAATGGAAAATGGGGAGATTATTGCAAGTATGAAGGTGTTGTCATTGATGTCAACAAGCTTGTTTTGTCATTGATGATAGTAGTGCAGTGGTTGAGAAGAGATTGTTGTTTTGATTAGTTGCATTATGTTGTTATCAGTTAAGTTGTTGATGTTAACCCATGGTGTTGCTTTGATAAGATTCTATTTATGATTCAGATGTCGAGGATACTGATAAAATTGATAAAATAAGGTAACAGGGTGTTGTAGAGGTGTTATGGTTTGAAGAGGAATTCTGGTTTTGCTTCACATTTTTCTTGGGTTTAAGATTTGATTTTGTGGTTTGGAGATGTTGGTTAGAGATGTTCAGAGTTTCCATATCCAAAATTTTGGCTTTTGGAACAATTTTCAGAGGAAGTTATGTTCACTAATGTGTGAACTAGTTTTGTAGTATTGTGTATAGAAGTGTCTATGAGAAATGTATTTTCTCTGCATTTCTCTATAGTTTTTTTAAGAATTGCAGTTCCAAAGAAGAGTTGATGATGTTTTTACCTTTCCTGTGTCAAGAGGATTCATGGTTTAGTGTATTGGAAGGTCTTCTGAGTTACAAAGTATTGTAGTGTCTGGCAGTGTTTTCTAGATAAACAAAATGTTTATAATCTTTAGGTGAGATTTGTTACAAAGGAAGTTTTTGGTTTCCAAGATGTTCTTGGATCATGTTCAGGTGAAGTTTTTTGTTCCTAAAGTTTTGGATTGTTCAAAGGAAGCGTGTAATTCAAATTTTAATGTGTTTTCATAGGTAACGACTAACCTAGTGTTTACACTACATTCAAAGATGTTCAAGTGTTAATAGAGGTGTAGTGTGGTGTGCGAGAGTAAATTCAGGTCCCATCTAAGTTTTTTTTGGTCCAATTTTGTTTCTATCTACCCTGGGAATGTTTAGTGTTGACCTAATTTGAAATTGCAAAGTGTGAAGTGTGTATAGCCGAACTTGAAGAAAATTTTCAAGGTTGAGGACAACATAAGTATGAGTTGAGATATTGAGGGTTGATAAGATAGAAAGGATAGATGTATGTGATGCAAGTGGTGTGAATTGTGTTTGAGCAGAGCAATGCAAACTTCAAAGTGTTGGACTTCTGAATGTAGTGAGTTGAAGGTATTCGTAATCATTCAAACAAGACTACAAAGATGTTGGAGCTACTATGGTGGATTTTTTGTTGCATTGAGAAGTTGTTCTCTATGTAATATTTCTCTTCTATCTTATTTTTCTTTCTATGGCAGTGAGCCTTTGTGGACAGTGCATCCTATTTTTGGAAGTGAGCCTTTGTACCAGTTTGCAATTACTTATATTGTGAGCTAAGCCTCACTGTGGTTTTCCCTCATTGGGTTTTCCATGTAAATTTGGTGTTCTCTTGTGTATGGTGGGTGAAATCACAATACTGTGTCTCACTTTTTTCCCAAGATGGACTTTTACATCAATATTTTTAACTGAATCTTCATCTTCTGAGACCTATAGCAACTAAACCATTAAGAATTTGAAGATGATGTGAACTAGTGATTTGTGGAAATTTGTGTGTAGATTCTAAATATTTTTTTTCCATTTTTTTTTGAAATAATTAATGAAACTTTCAACGTCTACTTTAATAACTAGTTTAAACAGAAAACAACATTTTCAAAAAGTAACGTTTGTGTCGTACAACATAAATTTTTTTCTATAAAGGATTAAATTCTAATTTTTGAAATATAGATTCTCAACATCAATATCTAGGGAAAGGCCATTTTTTCAAAAAAAATTATTGAATATTTAATTTTAAATTAATTTTTGAAGTCACCGTAACTAAAATTTGGACATACATGTGTGTCATACAACATAACTTGTGTATGTATCGAAATCCAATTTTTCTTTTTAGGCTGAAACAAGGAAATTAGTACCTAGGGAATGAGTATTTTTTGATGTTTACTATTTTTCCACCTATGCACAACAAAGAGCTTGATGTTCAGAGAAAAGCCTATGTTTAGTAAAAATTAAAAATCAAATACATGATAAAAGGAAAATATATCAAAAATATACTTGTTGGAAAGCTCGTTTTGAGGGCTACAATCTTGCAAAATATAATTTTTAAATGATGTTATTTAATCCATCTGTTATCACCTGAAATTGCACCCTATTGAACCTGATGTTCAACACCTCAGTGTAACATGGGAAGACCTCTAAAGATGTGGGTTTCTTGTAAGCAAAGGTCTACCTCTGGAGAAGGCCAGTTTCCTATGGTGTCACCTAACTACTGATCTTATAAATGGAAAAGGTAGAAGGAGAATATATAAAACTAATGAGAACACTATCTCTTTGGTGATGCACCAAAATTTACTAAGAGGACGTATAACACAGTTTACACACACAATTTCAGTCAATGACAAGAGCTTTGTCATACACAACTCAATCACATATGTTTTCTGCATAAACATTTCATGAAAAGTTTCATATGGCTAGACTCTTAGAAGGAAGAAATAACTTCACAACTAGAGAGTACTGCATTATAACACATTTCATAACCTACAAAAATACATATTTTCTCTACAGAAAGGTGCTGAAATAAGACATAACCACAAGGAATCATATAGTTTCACAAGCAGTTTCATCAATTATACAAATGCACATAATTTAATAGAGAGATTGAAAAGGTAAATCACTTATATTCATTGATTTCAATGGTGAACACTAATATACATGCCTATCATGAGTTACAAAACATAGCCTCTCTTCTGCAAAGAACTCCACAAGTTACAAAAAATAGAAAAGCACTAGGTAAGAACTCCCTACAAAAAAGGAAAAAATGCCATATATATCAAAACCAAAAGTGTCGCCCCTTTAGTTTTTTTAGGGTTTACAAAATATTGGTCTTTAGAAAGATCTCCCCTTGGATCCTTTTTAATGAAGTTAATGTTGCATCCCCTCTGTCTATGTCGGTGAAGAGTCACTCCAGGACTTGCCTCCTTGATCTTTTGCAACGCATTTAATGTGCCAACCTCTAGCCTCCATGTTCACTTTCGAACTTCCCTGAAGAGCTATCTCGAATCCCCTAGAGCACTATCATTAATGTCTATCTGGCTTTTGCCAGTAGATCTCACAGCTGTCCCTGAGACTGACGGCTTACTCTCTCTTCGACCTTCTTCCTATTCAAGATCTTCTGCATGTTGACTTCTTCTTCACACAACTTTAGACTTTCCCATTAGATCCCCACACCATCTTTCACCGAGCTGCTCTATCGACCTTTGATCTCAGAACAAGTCTGTGTCACTTTCATTTTGTTGATCTTGTTCACAGGGGGAAGTCAAACAGTCAAACGGCTAATGGTTTCCTTTAGTTCCTTCTGATTGGTTGAACACATGCCACACAAGATCCCTGGCGGTCAAAAGGTCATTCAGCCAGAATCGCTTGTTGGTGTGACACTGGTCGTGTCTCCCCGATGTGAGTACACCTCGTAGCAACTATCGGCATGACACGCGACAGTCGGCAAGACCCTATGTCGAATGCGAAAGTCATACCGATCTCACCCTCATCATCGCCGAGACTATTGTTAGAGACACATGGGGTCAGCAAGAGATCTTTAGTCGGCAGGAGGTCATAGCGAACGCTGAGAGTCCTATCGATATCCTTTTCCATGTCAAGTTGATCGCTATCGACAAGACACAATTCTTTCGATAGGACCTCATAGCGAGCTCCCTTTCTCTCCCTGAGCTCATTCTATTTTGGCGGGACCTTTCTGTGTCGGTGAGACCTCTCGCCGAACCTAAATCTTTTAGCAGGACTCTGCTTGGTCATCGAGACATTACGGTGAACTCCTATCCTCCACCAAGAATTCTTTTCTTGTCAGGAAGACATCCCTCGGTCGCCAAGACCTTTCTCCAGGCTCAAATCTTTCCCCAGTGCTACTTCACTTCAGCAAGAGTCCACCCTGTTGGTGAGACTTTACCCTTCGCTAGCCCCTGTCACCGAGACCTTACTTATCAGGAAGACTTCTCCCCGAAGCTATGCCTTTTCACCAAGACCTCAACCGTCGCCAAGACGTTACGCCGAGCCATGAACCCTCAGTGAAACCTTTCCTCTTTGGCCAGACCTTTTGCCGAAGGCAATATTTTTCCTCCCCACTGATGGCCTTGCGAACAACTATCAGCGAGACTTTCATTTGTCAGCAGGACCTTTCATCAAAGCCACCTCATTACACCGAGATCTTACCCTTCGGTGGGACCTCACCGGGTCGGCAAGACATCACCCCGATGCCTGCTATTTCGGTGAGACCACCACGGTCACCGGGACTTCGTGCCGAAGGTCTCATCTCTTGGCGAGCTCGGACCTTCTTTCAAGGAGACTTCCACTTATCGATGAGACATCTTGGTGGGCCCAAAAATTTCAGCGAGAGCTCCCTTCAGTCGGCCAGACTACGATTGACCGGCAAGACCTCATGCCGATGATGTCTCTTTTCTCCAATACATCCCCTCCTATCGGCAAGATACTTCCCATGCGAAGGGAGATAAAAAATCTCACAGTGATTAAAATGTTTGGCCGATCAAGACATTTCAAAATGAATAGAACCCCTGCTAGTCGGCAAGACAACTGGAAGGTCTTTCTGACTTTTTCCTTAGAGGAATTTTATGCCAAACTTGACTGAGGAAGACTTTTCAATTGAGCTCCTTGAGAAATGCATTAGGGGTATGATTTAATCATGCACAACAATGTCTCCATTTGGCCTTCATGAACACCTGAAACACAGATTGCCCTGCCTGATTGAGCCTGTAGGTGAAAATCGGGCAACACCATCAAAAGGTAAAGAAAGAGTGGTTTTTTGCCAACATTTTGATAGGTGCAAAGGAGACTCCATTGTGGGTATGATTTAATACTAGATGGGTTCTATCCAAGGGGGTTTGATCTAGGGGGGTCTTATCTATCCCTCTTCAATTAAATTTATTTAGATGGAGCCTCCCAAGACTTAAATCATTAGTTTTTTTCTAAAAATAGTGATTTCAAGAAAAAATCAACATGTCTCAAAAGGGATACACACTACTGTGGTAACACCCTAGTGTTGGTTGTTTCAGTTTCTATTATCTTCTTTTCATGGTTAAACATTATAACAGATTAAGGGTTTAATGAATGCATGTGGATCTAACTACTATTGAGGGTTTTGATGTTTTAATTTGGTACAACTGATTCACCACACCCTCTCAGTTGTCTTATTCATTTAACAACTTTGCTAGACTGAGGTACCCACAACAACCAAATCTCTCTTATAAGCTTTCAATTGTACATCCATACAATCAAGAGGGGGTCACGAACTATTGAAAATGCTCTCTTGCTTCTTGTCTATTTAAAAATAGATACTTTGTTCATTTTATATCTTGTCATACAGGTTCTCCTTCTTGAGTGGGGATTTCTTTTATCACTTTGTACTTGTTTACTTTTTCCACTTTTATATCTATTTGGTTGTATGTGGAGGTGGAAACACCAAAGCGATGGTTTGACTATAATAAGCCTTGAAACAACCCCAACATTTTTCCTTGTTCGTCTTGTGTGCAGGTTGTCCAAGTGAATTTGGGGGAAAAACTCAAACACAGGACCTATTGTAAGTTTCTCCTTCATTCTCCTTCGTGTTTCTTCATCTTTTATTGCTTTCTATTACTTTGCATTGTTGAACAAACCTCAAATCTGAACACATTAATAGAATAGTTGTATTTTTGTCTTGTGGTTTAGTTATCTATCCACACAGGATGCCAACACATCCCTTGGACTCCAGTGTGTTGTGTTGGCATCCTGAACACACACCATTGTCCTTTTCCTGAGAGTTATTCCTCCTATAGCAGAAATCTATTGAATTTTCTCTTTCGGTCTCCAAAGAAGTTTGTCCATAGTAGAATCTTGATATTCCATTCTTTGCAATTTATTCATTTGGTTTCCTAATCTGATCCAGATAAGATTGAGGTATTTTAGGGTATTTCACTCCCTAGGATTCTCTTGAGAATGAAGATACTCATGAGCAATGAATCCCCCTTCTCTACACAACCATTCTCTAGGAACCTCATTGTAGTACACAATCATATTTAACCAAGATAATAAGAGAATAATCACTTGAAGTAGAGTTTTCAATTCCCAATTATATCAAAATATTGCAGAAGACACTAATCACATTACAAGGAGGAGCAGTATCTAGGAATTATAAATCTACAAGGTTGATTTGGGATCCTAGTAACTCCAAAAAGATTCAATCAATTGGAGAAGAAATTATTTAACATCCTAGTTATGATTTCTTTAGGACAAACAATATTAGGAAGGGTGGACTATAGTTCTCCACCCAAAAATGAATCTTTGAATAACATACAATATAGAATTCAATTATCACCACCAAAAGGAGTGATCAAGGAGAAATAAGAAATATTATCAAAACTAAAAATTAATTAATTTGATGAAAGTGTAAAAGGGCATGAAATGAAAACTCTCATCAATTATTTATTAAAAAAGGGTATATAAAGGAAGGAAAAAATGAAGAGGAAGGTGTTGTATTGCAAAAGGGATCTCCTAGACTAAGTAATACATTAACCTAGATCAATCATTCTCTCATACAACATTTAGAACACAATTTACCAAAGACTCAAGGCTTGGCTACTACCCTCAAGGAAGATACATGTTGTTTGGTTGGAACACTATTTCTAGTAAGGCTCATAATGTCTCCCCTCCAAAAAAATTATAAAGTGATGAACAAATGAAAGAGGCCAATCCTAAAAAAGGTCAAGATGCAGAGGAAAAGGCAGTGGAGAAGCAAGATGCTTATTGTGGGTACTGGTCTAGCGTCTTCATCTTCAAATTCTTTCAAGGACCTACTAGGGATGCAAATGCAGTTCCAACATATGGTAACACCTCAACTTCTATAAATCCACACACATGAAGATTAGATAGATCTATCAAATATTTCTCCCCTTCATAAATTATAGCTTGGTGACATCTTGCATGCTTCAACAAGAAAATAAATTCTGCAAGGAAAAATAAAGAAGATTGAAATAATAGATGTTATTGTAAAGATAATTCAAGAAGGTTTACCAAAGGTAAACATAGATTCCTCTTTTCCTTTGAAACAAAAATTGAATATTTTAATGGATTATTTTAAGGATCATTCTTCACACATTGAGTAGAAGGAAAAGCAAGAGGCTTTGAGAAAGACAACTAATAAAATATTTTTTGAGGCATCTAACCGTTGTGCTAATGTGCACAATAAATTGTTGGAAAACATAGAGATATTTAAGAAGTGTGTTGATGAAGTCATTTCACTTTATCAATTTTGTTTGAAATGGCCTATTTCCATCAATAGTATCAAGGATTAGATTGACTCCATTGAGTCACAAATAACTCAAATGGGTGGGATTTATGATGTGTCAAAAGATAAGGAAGGATCCACTAGAGCTCAATTAGAAAATATTCATGTGCAAATGTCTTTGCTTCAGGATCAAAGAGATCAACTAAAGAAACAATTTGGTCAGTTGAGGGAAATATTCAACTTGATACTAGATTCACTATATGTGATGTTTATGGAAGCAGAAGAGATTGTTCTAAAGATAAAGGCCCCAAGTAGTATAGATGAAGCTAAGGACTTGTGAATAAAATTTGAATGTCAGGATCATATTCTTGTCTCAACAAAAGAAAATTGGGTTGCACCTCTAGTAAACCTTAAGGTAATATATAAGAGTATTCTACCTAAGGAAGTTGCAAAAATATAGATAAAACATTTTTTAGCTCTATAAAGTTTTGTAGATGTTTGCAATATCTTTCTAGTTTTTATTGAAGACATATAGCATCAATTTTAAGGCATCTTCATCTCAAGGGGAGTATTTCCTTTAGAATCATACAGTTAGGGAGAGTTTATATAGTTTTTGGTTAATAAAAATAGAAGATATTATGCCCTTTTCCCTTGATGTCAAAAGGGGAGATACGAATTATAGATAAATGAACACACTTGTTTCCATCAATGACAAAGGGGGAGATTGTTGGCAATATGTGTTGTCATTAATGATAAAAGTGTATGTTGAAGGATGTACCTACTCTAAGAATTGTTGGTGTGAATGGTGATCCTATACCTACACAAACATGAATAAACACAACATTAGTCCAATATGCAAGTTAGAAATATCATTCCCCATGAAATTCATTTGAAATATCAAGAACAAGAAATAAATGAACATGAATAAAAACTATCTAATACTACTCCAAATAAACAAACTCTTAATCCCATGGATGAATTGGTGCCATTTTGATGTGGAAAATGGCCCTTTCCCAATTCCTTGCAAGCTTGATGATCAATGGTGAAGATTTGATGCTCCTTGATGAAATTTCTCCATAACCTAGCTATGAAATTATAAAAATGGATGAAGATTGCTCAAAACAATGGAGATGATAACTTTGCTCAAGTTGTGGATGAGAATGCCTAAGATTGTGGATCCAAATTCAATAAGAAATCCTTCTATTTATAGAAGAGAATGATGGAGGATGAGTCAAAATGGATGAATGTGGGATCAAACACCAACCAATAACATAATACCACTGGTCAAGATGTGAGTGGACAAAGATGGAGCACATTTGGATGAATGTGCACATTAATGCAATAAGGTGGAAATTCAAATTTGGAGAAGTGACAAGTTGGAGGGAGATGAAGAATGAATTAAATGCCACTTGGCTCAAGAAAATGACATGTAAGAGGCCTTTAATGCCTTGTTGGATGGACAAGTACTTTTGGGGGGAGATTTCAAATTTGTGAAATATTCCATCCTTTGATGCCTTTTTGAATGAAAATAGAGATTTATAAATGAATTAAAATGATTTTCATGAGCAAGCTGCAAAAGCTAGAGGATTTGATGGATTAAGATTAGCATTAATCAAGATTTGATTAATTTAAATGAAGATTAGTTTGATTTGACATTTGATTTAGATTTTAGGATTTAAATTAAACAAAATGAGAAGAATAATGATTTTAGACTTAATTAAATAAAGTTTGATTTATTTAATTAAAGAGGATGATATTAGTTTTAAATCAAATAAAGATAAATTTATTTAATTTAAATGAGATGACTTTAGAGATTAATTAAATAAAGTGAATTATTTAATTAAAAGAGGGACTATAGGATTAATTAAATAAAATGATTTATTTAATTAAAAGGAGATGATGACTTAATTAGATAAAATTGGTTTATTTAATGAAATGTGATGAATTTAATTAAATAAAGGTTATTTAATGAAATGACTAGCAAAGGAGATGATTCAAGATGAAATGGTGTTAGTAAATCAGGATCAGGTGTATAGGATCAATCAGTTTATTTTTCGTGTCTACAGTTGGTATGTAGAGTATATGTTAGAAATGATGTATAAGGTTGAAATGGTGTTCATTATGGTGTCTAAGTATGTTGTAGAGGCGGGTACACAAGTTTTGATATGTTTACAAATTTTTTATATTGATATAATCCTTATTTGGTGTACCGCACATAATGATAAGTTGCAAAAGCTTTGCTATGGTATTCACTATGACATAGTTCATGGCTTTTTGGTCCACATCCTTTCATAGAATAATTTCTTGTCTTGTGGTTTAGAAGCTAAGATGGTTGAGTTGTGAAAGTTCTATTTCCAAGAGTTCAAGTCTTTACACCTTTCTCAATAAGAGTTGTAGTTGACTATGTTCTTATATGTGCAATATAATAATGAAGGCTTGTTGGAATGCTCTCCATTCCTCTAGAAGTGAAGTGTTGTCCTTGCAGTCCTATAGACATAATAAGTGATGTCTAATGCATAGTACTTTTCAACTTTAGGTGTTTTGGTGGTTCACAAGATTATTTTTTAAAATGACAATTAGCTATAGTTTGTATGGAATGCTTTGTTCATATGTTTTCAGTAGGTTTCTTCAATTGCACCAACATTTGATGATCAGACACTTCAGAAAATGGTTGAAGAAATATTGTGTATGAAATACAATGCTTGTATCTTAGTCCACATAATGCTTTTGGTATCTCTCTAATAGTGTAAAGTTAAATAGTTGGCAATTTTGATGGTGTTGTCATTAATTAGGCCAATAGGTTTGGTTCCTTCATTTGCAGTTGGTTCAAACCAATTAAGTTTGATTTGGAGGGTGTTTTGAGATGTCTTTTGATCTTGATGTACCATATGTTGATCCGCAACTCTTTTTCTTTTCATATTGTATATGTTTGAATCCGACTAGTGTGATATCATACATTTCTTCAAAAGGTTATTTGGGAGTTGACCTAATTAAGGTTTTGAATTGTTATGGATATATATATATATATATATATATAAGATCAAATTCATTTTGGTGGTTGTTGGTTGTGAAGGAAGTGTGACTGAGCAATATGTTGAAGATGAAGTGTGTGAAGGGCTAATTGTGTGAAAAAAGGGATTGCAACATCAACACATATTGGATGCTTCTTCATAGTAGTGTTGATGCCAAAAATTGGCAAGGTAACAACCTTACGGGAAACTCAGTTAATGGGGGACCAATTGTGCTAAATTGAGTGACCTCTGAGTTTTTAAGAAGCCAACTTCTTCTGTAATTGGAGTTTTTTGGAAAGGGAAACAAAAATAAATATAAAAATAAAAAATCTAACTAAGGCAATGCGCCAAGATTTAGATATAGGCATGGTAAATCTATCTTTTGGGATGCAATTTAAGGGCTCGATCAACAATCTACAAAGTCTCAGAATAATAGAAATCAAAGACGAAAACCTGAATAATTTATTCAATAACATAAAATAACTCTCATATAGGTTTACTAAAAAGAAGAGTCAAAGACATAGTCTAAACCAACAAACTTGTATTAAAATCATAAAAGTTCTACAAAAAAACAACTCAATACAATAATAGCACAGTGTTATAATGTTTTATCAAATAGTTTAAGAAAATAGAAAGGCCAAACAATGGCACAATCTAAGAGTCTTATACAATAATCTAAAAGCAATACAAAAGGCCTGGTGTCTTTCACAATTTTTTTTTGTATCTTCCAAACTCAATTTCAGAAGGAAGAAGCAGTATATATAGATAAAAATCCCACTGCCTGGTAGGTTGGTAACAAAAAGATTCCCCCATCATGAACAATGATTCCCAGAGCAATGATCTTCCCTGGCCATTGCAACAGAAAAAGATTTGAGCCATGAATGTGGTCATTTGCGAACCAGATGCATCCCCTCCAAATGATGGCAGTGGTCCCAACAAAACATAATTTCGACATGTGTCGCCTACCCATGGAGGCAATTAGGACACGTGGCAATATGGCAGGGCACATTTTTTTCTCCTTCCTTCTTCTCGATGAAGTGCCCACAAAAGAGACACGTGGTGGAAAATCGGGGCCTGTTCTTGATTCCTCCTCCTTGTGATGAAAATCCCCCGTAGTGAAGACATGTGGAGGAAATCTCTACCACCAACATTGACTATGGGGTCTGCCAAAAAGTGTACGTGGATGGATGTTATGTGGTATGCGGATGGGGCCCAATAAGGAAAAAATGGGAAGTGGCTCTCAAATGCTCATGCTGTTGACATGTGGAATCATGGTGGGGGCCAGTAGGAGAGTGAAGGAAGAAGCCTTTGCAAGGAGTGCTTGGCAGACATATGGAGGCAGCAGACGAAGTTTCGCAAAAGGGGTTTGGGAATATATTTAGTGCGGGATGAACCTTAGCAAAATAATCCACATGAAGGGAGCTAGAGTAAAATTATATCCACAAGTAGTTCATATTCGTATTTCTCATAATAATTTTCATGTATCCTACTCTGAGATAGTGAGTCTCATCAAGTCCTTTGTATCTCTCCCTAAGGTTCCACACCTTAGTTTGCAAATCCATAGGTAGTGAGACTTAAACAACATTATAATTCTTGTTGGCAATGAGCTACATATATTGTGAGTTAATCCTTACCATGTTTTTCCCTCATTGGAATTTCCAAGTAAAAATCTCAATGTGTTTTGTATGGTGCATGTTGTCTCTTCTTCTCTTCTTCCAATTTATGTGATGTGATGTTTAAACTACAAATGATAATGATTGTTTTAATATATGTTGATTCACCCCCCTCTCGGCATTGCATTATGTTTAATAGCAAGCACGTCTCATGCAAGCGTGCACGAAAGAAAATGAAAAGGAGACTTCTCTAGAGAAAGAGGAGATTATTATTGTGGAAGAGGATCTTTTGGAAGAGGTAGAGGAAGAGGGTTCAATGGTACTTGTTTTCAATGTGGAGAAATAGGACACCATGCATTTGAATGTTCACAAATTTAGTAAGGTGGTGGAAAAGGAAAAGAGGCAAGAGTGCATATAGCAAATGCTGAAAATGAAATTGAGACTTCACTAAGGCATGGAGAGAATCTTGAAGATGGAGAATCATTAATGTTGTGAAGAATTTTGTTAAATTTGGACAAGGAGAAAATAGAACCAATCCAAATAAGAAATTTATTTTGAACAAGGTTAAGGTGAGTGGGAAATGTTGCAAATTCATTGTGGATAGGGATAGCACCGATAACATAGTATTCAAAGAAATAGTAGACAAGCTAAAGTTAAAGAGAATCAAACATCCCAACCCATACCAAGATTCGTGGTTTCAAAAGGAGCATCTTTTTTTGGTAAATGAGTAATATTTGCTGTTTTTTAAGATTGGAAAATACCAACATGAAATCATGTGTGATGTGATGCCAATGGATGTATTCCATATACATTTGGGAATATTGTGGCAATTTGATAGACAAGTTGTTTATGATGGTAAATTAAATACATATGCAATAAAGAAGGATGGTAAAGAGTGCACTCTAAATCCATTGAAGGATAGAGAAGAGGAAGTGGAGAACATCTCCAAGATATGTTTTATTTTTGGAAAGAAAATTTAGAAAGACTTGAAGAGAGAGGGAACATGTTTTGTAATCATTCCACAACTTACAGTAGTTGGGATAGCAAACAAATGAGACGATATACCAAGATAAGTTCATAACATTTTGGAAGAATATGTTGATATATTGATGAAGGAGGTGCCAATGGATTGCCACCCATGAAAAGCATAAGCCACTATATGGATTTGATTCTCGGTGCAAGATTAGCAAACAAGGCACCATATATAATGACACCTATGGAGAATGAGGAGATAAATAGAAAAGTTCAAGAGTTACTTGATAAGGGGCTGATTAGAGAAAGATTGAGTTCGTGTGTTGTTGCAGTAATGTTTTCTCCCAAAAATGATGGGGAATGGTGGATGTGTATGAATTTTGGAGCCATAAATAAGATAACTATCAAATATTGGTTTTCATTGCTATGAATGGATGATATGATGGATTGCTTGAGTGGGAATAAATACTTCACAAAATTGATTTGAAGAGTGTTTATCATCAAATAAGAATAAGAGAGTGAGATGAATGGAAAACTTCTTTCAAAACTAAGGATGGGTTGTACAAATGGTTGGTGATGCCATTTGGATTGACGAACGCTCCAAGCACTTTCATTAGATTCGTGAATGAAGTCTTGAAGCCATATCTTGGTAAGTTTGTAATTGTGTATTTGGATGATATTCTCATATTTAGTAAGACAAAAGATGAACATTTTCAGCATGTTAGATTAGTTTTGTAAAGGTTGAAAGAAGAGAAGTTGCTAGTGAATTTGAAAAATTGCAGCTTCATGAAAGACGAGTTAGTATATTTGGGGTTTGTTTTTTTTAAAGTGGGTTAAAAATGGATCTGGAAAAGGTGAAAATAATTGTGGGCTGGCCTTCACTAAGGAGTATATTTGAAGCATGAATTTTTTCATGGAGTAGCAAGATTCTATAAGAAGTTCATCAAAAAAATTAGTGGGATTTACGCTTCTATTATTGAAACTATGAAGGGTAATAGAAAACAATTTGTTTGGACAACAACAATAGAGAAAAGTTTTAATATATTGAAGGAAAAAGTGATGGAGCAACCCATGTTAGCACTTCCCAATTTAGGAAGTCTTCCAAGTTGATTGCAATATAAGTGGGACATCGATAGGGGGAGTTCTAAGTCATGAGGGAAAACCAATAACTCACTTCAGTGAGAAGTTAAATGAGGAAAAAATAAACTACTTTGTGTATGATCTATTGTAGGGTGTGTGCCCTTGGTCTCCTTGTGTTGTGCAACACAGCGCTTGGGTTCATGACATGGCTTAACAACCTCTCATGGATTCATTAACTCTAGCGGTTGGAATCAGACATTAAAATGTTCAATGTATTGGTGCAATGACAACCATCTTTCCAACAATTGGTATCAAAGCTTGGGTCATGTGTTCAAACCCCTCACTTGCATTGGGGGGATTTTTGTAAGGTGTGCACCCTTGTTCTCCTTGTGTTGTGTAGCATAGCGTTTGGGTTCATGGAATGGCTTAACCACCTCCCATGGATTTACTAACTCCGATAGTTGTATCAGGTATTAAAAGGTTGATCTTTTGGTGCAATGACAACCATCTTTCCAACATGATCAAGAGTTCTATGCAATCATACAAGCACTCAAGAAGTGGAGACATTAATTGCTACTGAAGAAGTTCATATTGTACACCAATCATCATGCATTACAATTCATAAACAACTAAGGTAAATTAAATCAAAATCATGTGAAGTGAATTAAATTTCTTCAAATTTATTCAAATTTTTTTAAACATAAAAATGAAAAATCAAATTGAGTTGTTGATGCATTAAATAGGAGGAGTTTATTTTTGAATGAATTGAGAGTGAGTGTTGTTGGTTTTGATTGAATGGGGGAGTTGTATGAGGAAGATGTAGATTTAAAAAAAGCTTGGGCATCATGTAAGAGTCCAATGGAAATAAATAGAATTCCATTGTTGGAGTATTTTATTCAAGAGAATTTGTTATTCAAAGGGAAGAGGTTGTGTATACCTCAAGGATGATCAATGAGGGAGAACATGATAAGATTGAAACATTGTGGGGGTTTGAGTGGACATTTTGGAATGGACAAAACATTGACACAACTAAATGAAAGTTATTATTAGTCAAGGATGAGTGCAGATGTAAAAAAATGGTGTAAGGTTGTTCGATATGTCAGCATACCAAAGGAGAGACAAAACATCATATTGTAAAAGTGATTACCAATATTGAAGAGATCATGGGAATACATTAGTGTGGATTTTGTTTTAGGGCTGCCACAAACACAAAGAGGTAATGATTCAGTTTTTGTTGTGGTGGATAGATTTTCCAAGATGGCTCATTTAATACCATGTCAAAAGAGTAGTGATGTTTCCCACTATAGTGTAGAAAAATGTATCCCTTTACATTTTTACACTTGTTTGAGCCCTCCTAATTAAATTAGACTTAATAATGCTTTAATTTAGTGTTGATAAATGTATCCCTTTACATTTTCACACTTATTCGGGCCCTCTTAATTAAATTGAGCTTAATTAGGCCTTAATAAGCCCTTTTATTCATTTACAAGCCTAATAAATTACATTGGAAACCTAACAATAATTAATGCCAATACATAACACTTTACCTTGAGCAATGTATGTTTTAGAAATAAGTGTATGGGACCCATTCGCCCATGCTCCCTAGACCTTTGAGCCTAAATTTAAATTATGTTTTTGGCGGTATCTTAACATCTCCAAATTCATATTTTAATGTCGGCTTGTGATATTTAAATTTCGGGAAATTAAGGGAACATACCTATAAATGCAAGGTTATTTCACTATGTTTCACCTAGCAACTTTATGAGAATTTTATGAGCATCTTTCAAACATTTCAAGAGCAACCAAAGGCATTCAAGAGTATATATATCAGAGATTTACTGCTGCATTCAAGATCTATTCATCATGTCAAAATTTTCTTGCATCATGCATGTTTTTGGAGCTAACATTATGATGTATGTTTCAAGATCAAGTTCAAGCATTCAAAGCATTATTTCAAGTATCAATATCCACATCCAATTGAACCATTTCATGCAAGTTGCAGACCTTTCAAGATCTCCATTATCAAGGTTTGATTCAAGGGTTTGTTGAATGGTAACATAGCTTTGTTCATTCTTCATTCCCGAATTTATATTCCAAATTTTGATTGTTCATTGAAATGAATTTCGATTGGTTTTTTAATAGATCGACTATCACAATAAAATGAGTGTTTATCAGTCATCTTGCTGCCATAATCTCTTCTTATTGTTTCATTGTTAAATTGATTTCAATGAAGTCCTAAAGTTAGTTAGCTTTATAACATTAAAAGGTTTTTTTTTTTAAAAAAAAAAAACTTTAATTCAGTGTGGCAGTGTAATGGGAGTGTCGCCAGGAAGAAAAGAAATTCAGCACAAGAAGTAAAGTTTGGCAACCAAAATACCAGAATGGGAAGGGGGAAAATAGACAGCCACAAAGAAAAGGAGTCGTATGGCATGTGGGGAGTGTGTGTCAACGCAACCAAGAGATGTTAGCTCGCTATGTAAATGGAAGATTTCAGCAAATTAAATAAGAATCAGTGCCAAACAAAGAAGACAAAGGGTCGCGCATGAGGTGAAAAGGCATGTAAAAACAAAAGAAAACCAATATGCCACGCAGCTGTAAGATAAAAAATAAGCTAGGAGGAATAAGGAATAAAATGTGGAGGAGGAAATAAAGGGCAGCGGAAGGTGGAATGAACAAAGGAGAATAAAAAAAGTAAAAAGAATAAAATGCCACGCCACAGTTGAATAGAAAGGGGGTACGCAGGAGGAAAGAAGTTGCCTACAGATATAAGGAAGTGATATACAGAGGAAGAATCGGTGCAGAATTGGACGCCTGAATAGAGTTTTTTAAATTTTAAAACAAATTAAAATTTGCAGATTGTAAATGCTTGTAACCTGCGGAGTATGAAATAAATGCAAAACACACTGAATTGCCTCTGAATTTTGGTGTCGTTTAAATATGAATTTAAATTGAATTATTTAGTTGCTGAGTTTCAATCTTGAAAATCGAATTATATTATTTTACATCTAAAAAAATATAAGTAATTGAGAAAAAGACAATGTCTCACAAATTCACCACCAACAATTCATCGCCAAAAAAGACACATCTAAGAATGAAGGTGTCATTAGATGAGTTAATTTAAATGGGGTGTAACTAGAACAATTAAAGAACTAGTAGTAAATGTTTAAAAATCAAAAGGTGATATCAATAGAGTTTCAAATGCCTATGGTTTTATAGCAAACATGGTTAATGTTGATCTACTAGAAAAACAAACATTGATAGACGGAGACAAGACACATTTGGTGATTAAATTGAAGGATTACCTAAATTTGTAAATGAAGTTGGGGAAGAAGGTGCTAGTAATGATGGATTCAAACTGTTAGATTGATTAGCAACACACACTTGTTGAGCTCATTTATCTGACTAGCTAATGTATTTTTTGTAGAAGACCAACCTCTTAAAAAAATAAAATAAAATAAATAGTATGGAATGACTAATTATCATTAGATTTTGGGTGAGTAATATAATATTTAGACTCCCTTGGGATACCTTCCCTTAATGGTGAACACATCATAACAATCTTTATAATTTAAGACAATCAGCTAAAGACCATGAAGGTGATTGATTTCATTGACTCTCTGCAAAGTGTTGGCTCCTTTAGTATCCCGTCAAAATCATGTATGGGGGAAGAACATGGATGACAAAGACCCTCCTGGCTCTACTAGCACTGCTTTGGCCACTTAATGGCCCTCTTTTATGTTTTGTAATCTTGGACTTCTGGGCTCGGCCCATGTGATCTTTTAGTTTTTCTAGGCGCTGCCCATATGACTCTCAGGGTGTGCCTTCCTACCACTCATCTTTTTTTTGTGAATCTGTATCTTTATCTTAATTTAATATAGATAGCTGCATATTCATCAAAAAAAAAAATCATGAACATACTTCTTATATAGCCCAACCCACCAACCATTCTATGACACTTCTCTTGCATAAGTGCCCAAAACCATATCCTCCATCTGACATATTTGTTGTATTTGTAATTTATGATGTTCAACTACAAAATGGTCACCAAATTTGGTCAACTTTGTGTAATGGATGGGATTTGGCTTGCAATAAAGGGACCCATTCTTGGAATGGTTACAAAAGTTCATGGTATAATCCTTTCAGAATAATGTTCTATAAATTTCAGTGGTTAAAATTTTATTTTATTTTGAATCAATATCTTTCCGAGGATAGACCCACTTCTCCCCCATTGCAGACCACACTCACAACAAGATCTTTTCGCTCTCCAAAATCATCTTTGATATAAGAAAGTAGTTTGATCATCCCTAGTGTTTCCATTATCAGTCTGAAGACTCATAAATCCATCCTTAGAAATATCAATCAACTAATAATCAATATGATTAACATGAGGAACAACACAACTATGAGAAGATGGAGTGATATCTTCAAGCTTTTTCCACTAAAGATATCAATTTCAACTTCGTGATCAAATTATTTCATGCTTAACATAAACTACAATTTGCCAAATTATTAAAAGACATTTCAAAGGATGAACTGCTTTGAGCTATTAAACATGTGGAAACTATAACTCCTAAACTAGCCTCTCAAATCATAGCAACAACATCATCTTTTTCCTCTTGTACTCGAGACAAAGAAACATTCTCCTTAACTGCTACATCTTCATAATGTTTCTCAAACACCTTCAAATTGCTGCAACTCAAGTACCATTTCTATAGTTCACTTTCAAGGTGAACAGGTTCTTGCCAATGTGATTCACTAAATATGTCGCTAACAGTCGGACAACTCAAAGTATTTGTTTCCATATAAATCATTATTATCAAGATCTCGATAATTTCAAGGGCTACAAGACTGCTAATATTGCGAGGAATACTACTAGTTAATCCTTCCTTTGATAAATTTTAAGCGTGGTAATGTATCATCATTAAAAATAATAAATCTTTTGAATAATGTTAGGGTAAGTATGGATCACCAAAATAAATATAATTTAATTGGTGTTGGACAATGGGTAATGCCTTCAAATCTTAAGTAAAAGTTGAAAAGAAAAACAACACAGACAAACAAATAAATCATATAACTACTACTCGGAACACACATATTCCTTGTTCATCGTGTTTAATTTATAAGCAATTTATATATTATTATTTAATAATTTATGTAGCATAGCAATTGGTTGAAGTATTTATGATGGATGGTGAGGTGAGTAGTGGTGAGTGGCATTAGGCAATTGTAGGTGGTTGTGTCAGCAATAGTTTGTGCTGAAAATTTATTAATTAATTTATTCTAACATCCCCCATAAATTAATTGTATTAATCACTTTTAAATATGTCTAATAATCTAGAAAAGATGGGTCCTGGTACAAAGTCTTGTCAAGTACCCATTTACAATCACTTATTCACTACTAGAATGGTAGCCTTTCACAATGATCCTCCCTAAATAACAACCATCAAATATTCATGTGACTTCTCATAATCCTAAAAGAATTCTATGATATACAAATTTAGATTCACATAAAGCCTTGGGGAAAAGATTAGCTATCTAGTCATCTATGTTACAATATTGGAGATGAATCACATGTTGCTAGATGAGATGCTTGAAGTAATGGTGATATACCTCTATATTGTTTGTTCTGGAATGGAACATTGGATTCTTGGATAAAAAAATGACACTTTGATTGTCATAGTAAAGTGCGAAAGGCCCTATTTGATATTGTTTGAGTACTAAAAGAAGGATATTAATTACACATGGTCAAAGTCCCTTGTGCATATCTTAATATCCTCTTTTCTACCATCCAATGTGGAATCTTAAGAGAAACCAAAAACCTTGAAACCGCATCTATTGCAAAAGAAACATCTAGTTGAGTGCACGAGTCAAGTACATAAGCTACCAACAAGTTGCTTGTATAAGGTAGGATCAACATCCTCACCTTTCATATCCTTAGCAAACTTCAATCCTAGAGTAAGTGGAGTAGAACCACTCTTACTTTCTTCAATCCTAAAGGCCTACTCAACAAGTTTAAAGCATACATGGTTTGATAGATATAAATTCCATCATCTTTTTTCCATACCTAGATGCCAAGAAAGTAGTGAATAAACCAAGATCTATCATCTCAAATCTATCTTTCAATTTTAACTTTATACCACTAGATTTTTTCATTATATATTCTATGATGATAAGATCATCAACATAAAATACAATAATAATTATTCCCATTTCATTAAATTTCGTAACATACAAGTATAGATCATGAGGACTATTATGGAAGCCTCGAGTTTTGAAATATTCATCAATCTTAGCATACCAAGCCCTTGGATCTTGGTTCAATCCATAGAGACAATTCTTAAACTTACAAATTGAGTGTTCATATCTTAAAATTTCAAATCCTTGTGGTTGAGTCATACATATCTCTTCATCAAATTTTCCATTAAAAATGTATTCTTAACATTCATTTGGTGAAGAGATCATTTGAAATGAGTTGTTAATGTTATAGTAGTCCTAATAATATTAATCTTTGTCATTGGAGAAAAATATTGCGTACCCAATTCCCTCCTTTTGTGAGTACCCTATGACTACTAATCTTCCTTTTGTTTTTCAATGCTTCCATTAGAATTGAACTTATTTTTTTACACCCACTTATTATTGACCACACTCTTGTTGTTGGGAAAATCCTCCAAACTCCAAGTTCTATTTTTTTTATCAAAGAGTCATATCCATGTTGCATAGCTTGTTCCCATTTTTTTTTTCCTTAGCCTTATCATAGGTTTGAGTATCATTGGCCTTAATTATGATGGTCATAAGGAAATAATTAAGTTGTTGAATCTTTTGATAAATTTATTGAAGAATCTTGGTCTTTTGAGGACTAGATTCTGCAATTGTATTGGGATTTTCCTTAGAAATTTAATTTGTTTTAAATGCACTATAGGATTCATCATCATCTTTTTCCACTTGTGGGATAGATGAGGATTTTATGATATCCTCAAACCCTTCATTAATCTTGGTATCCCTACTTGTGAACACATCCTTCACACTAGGATCATACAACCTAGATATCCTTCCCTTTGATCATTGTAGCCAATAAAGATGCACTCAAAACTCTTCTTATCAAATTTATTTTCTCTAATATCATTAGGTATGTGGTATTATTCTTCACATCCAAATACTCTAAAATTCTTAACTTTTGGTTTCTTACCACCCAATGCTTCCTCAAGAGCGATTTTCTACAAACAAGTTGTAGGAGAATTAATCAAGACATGAGATGTAGTATTGACATCCTTAGCCCAAATAAATAAAGGAAGATCATTGGATTGTAGCATGCATCGCTCCATTTCCACTAAGGTCTTATTCTTACTTTTAACAACAAAATTTGTTAGGGAGTATATCTATTAAATATTTATCTCTTGAGCCTATGACATTCACAAAAATATTTGAACTTGTTATTCATATTTCTCCACCATTATCTTTTCTTATGCACTTGGTATTTTTTCCAATTTGATTTTCCAAAAATTATTTAAACATTTACAAATTTATAAACACTTCATCATTTTTCCTATGGAGCTAGACCCAAACCTTCCTTGAAAAATCATCAATGAATGTAAATATGTACCTAGCTCCTCCCCTTGATAGAAAATTCATAGGACCACATACATCACTATGAACAAGTTCAATATATTTACTTTCCCTCCATGTAGACCTTTCAAAATTGTCTATGTTCTTTCCTAGTCATGCATCATGTACACACATTTGTGTTTATCCTTATCCAAGGAAGCCCATCAACCATATTCATCTTTGAAAGCATAAGAAAACTTTGATAGTTTAGGTGACCAAATATTTGATGCTACAACTCACTTGTGGAGGAACCTATATTAATGTAAGTTTTATTATCAATATATGCTACATATTTGTAGATTCCATCACTCTCAACTCTTCTAGGGCTCAGGATTTTGAATCCATCATTAATATTATTGATTAGATGCTTATATGAATAGAATTTCACCTCATAACCATTTTGAGTTATTTGACTTACTAAGAGAATTTTTTTTTTTTTTAACTTATGTACAAGATTCATATTTTTTATTTCCAATTTCTTAACATCATGTCCTTTCATTAGAATTGAACTTATTCATTTAATTTCATGTGAACTATCATCCACAAGAAATATCATTGCACATTTTTCTTATTCTAAAAAATTAAAGAAGTTTTGTTGTATTTCATATGTTGGTGAGCTATTAAACCAATATACCATGTGTTATTTGAATTTCCTTCAGTAGTTAAAAAGGCTATTAATATATTATGATCACCCTCATCTTGAGAAAAATTTGATTGCTTATTTTAATAAAAATTTCTTTGCCCCATGTGATTTACTAGGACATTGATTACTTTTATGTTCTTTTGAACTTCACAATTTTAACGTATGAAAGTTTTTTTATAATTGTCTTTGTGATTTCTCCATTCATTTTGTGTCTTTTGAAAGTTATGCCTTTGTTGATTGTCCATTGGTTTATTCCTTTACCTTTGATTATTTCTATATTGATTCCCTTGATTTTGATATGGTTTTTAAATTCTAATTATTATATTTGCTTCTAGCCATAAATGCCTAAGAACTCTTACTAGACTCATCTATGAACTTCTTAAAACTATCCTCTTCATTCAAAAAAAGAACCATATACTTCTAGTTTGATATTGTCAATTTTCCCAATTAGCTCCAATGTGCATATGAAGTTATGATACTCATTTTGAAGGCTTTAAATAGAATATATAATTTTAGAGTCTTCATATTCAAACTTCATCATTGCAATTTTATTTCTCAAGTTCTTCAATTTTTATATTGTGTTCATGCATGTTATCTCCTACCTTCATTTTCAAATGAGTTAATTGTTTATTAATATCTAATAAATTTTAATTTTCTAGTTCTTTCATACATTGTTTGCAAAGTTTCCCATATTTTCTTTATTATTTTTAAATCCTAAACATGAGGCCTAATCCCTATATTTATTTTCCATGGAATAGTAGCTCGTGCATTCATATCCATTTTATCTCAGTGTTCATGCTTGCCTTCATCTAAAGATTTATCTTATATTGCTAGATCCCATAAAATTTCATGTGTAAAATTAATTTCATTTCACATTTCCAATTTGTATAGCTTTAAATATCTAATTTTGTACTAAAAAATAATATTAGAGATTTTAGATGAAGTCATGGAAGGAATAAAAATAAACTCCCCAAGAACACAAACACGAAGGCTTTGAAAATGATGCCCCAACCAACACACACAATTAATTTTTTTCATATGGTGCCTCAATATTGGCATTTTTATAAATTGAACAAAAAATCTAACTTCGTAAAAAATTATGAATTACAAATATGCAAAATATTTTTATAAAATTTTGACTTCAACAAGAAATATCAAATATCACAATATGATAATTTATTTACCTTTCACTTTAGACTTCATGAATTTGTATGAAGGGTTCATATAATATGAACAAACACCTTTCAATTTACACTTTCGCTATAAATAAAGAAAAGAGTTGTGATACTCATATAAAAATACCTTCAAACATTGTATGAAAAACAATCATATAACCTAGGGCTGAATTTCAAGGATGAATAATACATATTTTACTTGAAACTCCCATGCAAGATTTAAAATAGCATTCTCCACAACACAAAAAAAATAACAAATATATGCTTTAAATCTTACAACATTGATAAATATTTAAATAATTTAAAGGAATAATAGCACTTGATGGTTTGCAAATGTATTCTTATAATTCACAAGTTCCCATAAACCACACAATAATTTTCATCTTCTAAAATAGTTATAATTTCTCATTGCAATGCACATTAACGCATAAGGAGGTTATCTCCAAATATCTCAACTATTTGCAATGAACAAAAGATTGAAAGAGGTTGTCACTCTCTTATTCTTTAATGGTTTCTCTACATTCAAAATCAACTTCACACAAATATATATATATATATATATAACACCATCTTTGTAATTTCTCATTCACAACTTCAAATGGAAAGGGATTTCAACATTGAGTAACATCTCAATGATGCCCACATAATAGAAAATGGGATTTTTTTAAATGGCTTCCCTAGCTCACAACCTACACAATTGACACTACATAACCCAAATAACTCTAATACCATAAGAAGGAAAATAACACAAAGAAATAAATAGATCACATGGCTACTAATTAGAGTAAATAAATTCCTTGCTCAGTATAATCAATTTTTAAGAAGAATGCATCATTAATTTATAGTTTATGTAGCACATCAACTATTTGAAGTATTTATGATATATGGATAGATTATTGATGGTATGAAACATTGGGTATTTGTAGGTAGTTACTTTGTCAATGGTCTATGCTAACAATTCATCAATTAATATATTTTAACAAAAGTTCATTGTTGATGAACATTGAGCACTTTGATGGTATATCTCAACAAATTTTGTTATTGGAGGGAAAGTGGGATGATTTGTTTCTTCCAAGTAAAATTACATATTTTTAGTAACATTATAGGGAATGACGGTGAATATATTTGATTTTTAATAAAAATGTGGGTTGTATTGGACCATAATTACACTTGTTATTCCAATAAACACATTAAATCCTCAAAAAAAATCAAATTAGTTTTCAATTCAATAAGATACATAAAAATTTAGAGATGCTATTTTTTTTGTCATGCCAAGGGGTAAATCTATTATTGAGGGAGAGTTAGGCTAGCTAGTTTCTCTTGTTTGCTTGATGAGAGAGTGAGGCTTGTCATGAGCCATTTTTAGTTTGACCAAGATGAGGTGATAGAGATACCTTCACATGTAACTTAGAAGATCAACACATACATAGAAGGAATAATCTTGATGACATATTAATTAAAAATCATGAGATTTTTTAAATTTGTAGAGGTCACAATTATGGAGAATGTATTCAAATTATTATCTCAATTTTAATCAATAAAGTCTATATTTGTATTCTAGGTTTGTTAGAAATATAAAATATATTAAATAACCCAAAGAACTTTTTAAGAGAAAATCAAAGTTACATAAATTGAAAAAACATAAGAATGCAAACCGGGACTCCAAGAGATTATGCAATGTCGATGTGACAATATTGCATTAAGGGATTCCAAGCTGAAAAGATCAATACAAACTATCTATGCCAAAATATGCAAATACAAGCTAGGTAGTGAGTTTATATAGAACTTAGGAGAGGATGTAGGTGGAAAATCCAACCAACAGGAATCAACCACAAAAAGTGGAGATGAACCACCAAAAGTGGAAATTGTTTCCACCCTTTAAGGAAGGGGGCACCACATCACTTATCTCCTAGTAATAAACTCACTTTATTATCCTAAGAAAGCTTAATAAGGTGTAGGAAAAACCTAGGACTAAGGGAAAATAAATTAACCCACTAGGAAAAAAAACCTACACCAACACCCCCCTTTAAGCATAGCTTAGGAGGACGTAAAAGATGATGAGTCCTAACAAATGAGGCCATGCTAGGTACCCATGTACATATCAAATTCCCCCCAAGGAAGAAGAGTCCCCCCCACAAATAGAGAGAGAACAACCCCCAGAATAGAGAGAGAAGAAAAGGACTAAGTAGCCCCCCAAAGAGGACACCAACCGCACCCCAAGCAAATCTCATAAATGAAGGAACTTGATTTTAGTGAAGGGTTTGGTGAAGATGTCTTCAGTTTGATCTGATGTCAAAAAGTACTCAAGATCAATGATCTCACCATGAATCAACTCCCGAATGTAGTGCATATGGATCTCGATGTGCTTGGTCCGTTGATGATGGATCAGATTGTGAAAGATCTAAATCACACTCTGGTTGCCACAATAGATGACTGTAGGATTTTAGAAGGGAAGGTCCAACTCAGTGAGAATGTTCTAAAGCTAGATGGCCTCAGTAGCAGAATTAACTACTCGATACTTAGCCTTTGTAGATGAAAGAGAAATAGAAGACTGCTTCTTGCTCAAACAACAAATTGGACCAGAACCAAGGGAGAAGCAATACCCCAGAATAGACTTTTGATCCTGAGAATCGCCTGCCCAATCTGAATATGTGTGTCCCACCAAGTCAAATGCATGCCCAATGCATAATGAATCCCATAATTATGAGTACCCTTGATGTAGTGAAGAATCCTATTAGTTACTTTCCAGTGCAACTCATGTAGTTGTTGCATTAATTGAGAGACCATGCTTACTGCATATGAAATTTTGGGCCTTGTATGAGTCAGATAGATAAGACTGCCAAAAATTTATCGATATAAAGTGTCATCAACCAAGGGTGAAGAACACTTAGCCTCAAGTTTGACCCCTGACAATAATGGAGTTAGTGAAAGCTTACAATTAGTCATGTGAAACCTCTGGAGCATATCAAGTGTCTACTTAGACTCTGCAAGAGTGATACCTAAAGAAGACCAGGTGATCTCAATCCCCAAGAAGTAGTTCAACAAGCCCAAGTCTGACATCAAAAATTGATCATGAAAGGTGGTTTTCAATACCTGAATGATGAATGAGTAACTCTCTGTGATTGAGAAGTCATCAACATAGAGAACTAGGAAGGTATGAGTATCATCTTGCTATAAAATATAGACATTAGGATTAGAATGGCATCAAGTGAACCCCACTTTAAGAAAGAAGGAGTTCATCTTGGCATACCAAGCCCGAGGGGCATGTTTGAGACCATAAAGAGACTTCTAAAGATGATGTACACAAGTGAAGAATCCTGAATGAACCCTTGTGTCTACTCCATGTATATCTCATCTTGAAGATCACCATGAAGAAAGGCACTCTTCACATCCATCTAATGAACATGATCACATCTATGTACTACAACTATAGCAAGAACAATTCAGATGGAATTCATTTTGGTGACTGGTGCAAAAGTATCAGAGTAGTCAATCCTTGGAATTTAGGAGAATCATTTGGCAACCAAGTGAGCCTTATGCTTTTCAACTAAACCATCTACTACATATTTTGTTTGATAGACCCACTTTCATCAAACAAGTTTTATTCCCTTAGGAAGTGGGACAAGATCCCAAGTGTGGTTCCTCTCCAAGGAACTAAACTCTTCCTGCATGGTTGCATCCCACTCGGGAACACTAGAAGCTTCCCAAAAATTTTGTGGATTGGAAGCTGAAGCAAGGAAGACATGTGGAGTATCTTGAAATTATGATCTTGTTCTTATTTTATTTAAAGGATCCCCTACCCAATCACCTATTGACTGTAATGTTTGGTGAGACCAAAGAGGCCCTATGACTAGACACAAAGAACATCTTTAAATGTGGCATTCCCATATCAACAGACCCTCTCCCACACACCTCAACTGGAGTTTTCTCACCCATCAAAATGGAAGGCATAGTACATGACTCAATTGATTCAAGTTCATCTTCAATTGAAGCCATGTGGTGTGAAGCACTCGAATCAAGAACCCATGTGTATGGTGGAGAAGCAACTCATACAAGGGCCTTGCCCTTTCCTTTCCCCTTGTTGTCTTTGGCCTTGTGAGAACCCTCTTCTAAACTCAGTTTGAAGGAAATCAAGAACATTGAGATTATCCTTCTTCAAACATTTATACTCATCATGATCGAGTTTCTTACAATAGGCACATTTAACCCTCTCTTTCTTAGGCTTGTCACCTTTTGAAGATGAAGTCTCATTACTTTCTTTTGGAGTAGTTGATTTTTTATTCTTCTTCTCTTTGCTATTCTTTTTTTTCTTATCTTTACTAATAATTTTCCATCTTTGTTCATTTGTGCCAAGGTTGGTAGCCAAGGCATGTGACTTAGAAGACTTAAGAGTGCCCATTTGAATTAGCTTATCCTGTTTCCATGTGAGAGAAGCACCAAAATATCCAAAGATGGCATCTTGAATTGAGACCCAAGTACATCCTTAGTAGCATAAAAGGTAGAAACAAACATTGAATATTCAAAACTTAGCTTTGAGAGAATACTTATAATCCATTTTTCATCTTTCTTAGTGATTCCACATTGTTGCAACTGTAGCCTTAGTGATTTCAATTTGGTGAAGAAATCCTAAATTGTGTTGAAGTTGCCTAGATTTAAACTGATTAGTTCATTCTCCAACATATGACCCCTCATAGAATCTTGTGTGCCAAAAAATGATTCTAGTATTTTCCCTATTTCATTTGGATTATTCAAAGATTCAATGTGAAAGAGTAAATCAAGAGATACAGACACACACAATTCCTCATATACTTTATCACATTTGTTAAACCACTCAGGATTATCTTCATTTTTTAGCTAGTTTATTTTATAGTCCCATTATTTCTCTATGCAAACCAAGTCTTCTTAAGTGAATATCTATTTTTGATTTCCACTCAAAATAGTTGTATGCAATTAGAGTAGAAACTGTTATTAATTCCATGATGAAGAAATGCAAAAGGAAATGCGGAAAGAAAGTGAACACAAGAATGCCAAGAACACCCCCACCCTTTTCACTAGTATCAAAGATCACCCCCCCAAAAAAAATATTATAAGGTTGGCACTTTATAATTCAATGCATTTACAAAGCCTTTTCCAAGATACAATGCTCAATAGGCTCAAAATAGCCAAAATTACAAATTCTGATACAAATGAACCTGGGAAAAAATATGGAAAAATTAACCTTGTGGTTGTGTAGTGCTCTTCAAGACCTTTCCAACGCCTTTTTTTTTTTAAATCGGATCACCGGGGCGAAAGTTATGGCTTGTTGAAGGAATTAACACAAGACAACTTCAACTTGAAATATCTGGTACAAAATGGTAGAAATTATTTTCAATACCTCTATGGATGGAAAGTTTTCATCTCCAACTTTCTAAAAATATCTTGTTTTCCAAAAATAAATACCGTGGTGAAAAGTCATATTTTTTGAAAAAACTGGCTTAATTTAGCCTACAGTGATGACCACCTGACAAAATAAAAAAATTCCAAAAATAAAATTTGTCTATAATAGACAAAATTTATATGAGAATAGGGGTTTTTGGGCCTTCTGAATGCAATGGCAAGGTCCATTTGGGCTGAAAATTCTCTACTAAAAAATTGTTCTCCAAATCTAAGCTTCAAACCCATGTTTGCAACTTTGTCAAATGATCTCTAATTTGGATGAAACAAAAGCCAAATCTAACTTTCTCGAGCCTTCTAAATGTGTTGGAATAGTAAAAAATGCTACCAGTATAACCAAAAATATTCAATCACCTAGATCTCACAAAACACATATGCATTATGAACAGGTTATTAGATCTTTTCAAATCTTTTTAGATTCTCTAGATCATTCAAAACGCAAGAGAAGAGCACACAAGAATTTACAAGATCTTTATAAGAAACTCAATCTTTCAATCAGGAATCTATAAACTTATATTTCTCAAAAAAAAACTCTGATACCATGTTAGAAAATTGAAATAGATTGAATAACCCTAAGAACTTTTTAAGAGAAAAACAAAGTTACATAAGCTAGAAAAACATAAGAATACAAACCGAGACTCCAAGCAATTATGCAATGTTAATGTGACAATATTACATTAAGAGATTTCAATCTAAAAAGATCAATACAAAATATCTATGCCAAAAGATGCAAATACAAGCTAGGTAGTGAGTTTATATAGAACTTAGGAGAGGATGTAGGTAGCAAATCAAACCAACATGAATCAACCACAAAAAGTGGAGATGGACCACCAAAAGTGGGAAGTGTTTCCACCCTTTAAGGAAGGGGACACCACATCATTTATCTCCTAGTAATAAACTCACTTTATTATCCTAAGCAAGCTTAATAAAGTGTAGGAAAAACCTAAGACTAAGGAAAAATAAATTAACCCACTAGGAAAATAAAAACCTACACCGACAAGTTTTAGATCTACACATAGGGTTTAGATCAACACATGCAAAGGTTATTTTCATAGTTGTGGAAGTGAATCATATTAGTACAATAAATAATTACTAATAGAGGTAGTCATCTAACATCATACAAGGCTATAATAAATTGGTGAATACTTTTAGCACATTAAATCTAAATCAAATTTATATCAAATACCTTTGTCTATTTATTTGATTTCAAGTATTTATTTTTTAGTAACACAATGAGTCCTAGCTCATTAAATTATAGGGTTAATTGATTGTCTAGCTTGATTAATTACTTATCATAAAATAGTTTAACAAGTAATTTATTTTCCTTTTCATTATGGCGAGCCTTGAGTTTCTTACATCCCTAGAGTGTTGTCCTTAAGATTTATTCCTTCTTCATTAAGGTTTCAAATCTACACTTTTGGTTTATTATCATTTATTTTATATTTTATTAGGGTTTGGATCCACTCTAATTTATTTTTTAATTATTTATCTTTCTTAGGGTTTATTTTTATATTCTTTGATACTTTTTTTATCAATAATCCACCTTTATTTTCATCCCTAGGATTTTATTATTAAATCAACTTTAGATATAAGTAATTGTTGATTTTTAAATCTTATTATTTTTTATTCTTTATGGTTTTTGAATTATGCTTATTCCAAAATATCATTTTCATCCTTATTTCCCTTTGAGAAATACTCGTCTCAATTCTCCATACCTAATAGTTTAGTTGTGCAGCATCATAGATTGTTGTTGCTTACAATTTTACATTGGGTTTAGCACTTAGTTTGGCATGTGTGTTTAATTTTGTTTGCAATTTTCTTGTTTCATCACCTTTCTAGAAAATTTGGTTAATTGCTTTATTGTTGGTCCCTTTGAGATTAAATTATGCCTAGACACTAGTGTGGTGCACTAGCATCCTAGCCATTCACACCAAAAAGATTGAAATTCAAACTGTGGCCTTAGGGAATTAAAGGAAGTGGCTTGCTTGTTGGCCTTACCAAAATAGTTAGTCAGGGATGTGCTTAGTTTCCTATATAAATAAACTCCCCTATACATTATTCCTCACTCAAACTTCCTAACTCTAATTATAATTCTCTAGAAATTTCAAAGTCTTACAAGTGTTATTCTACTACAAATTTTGATTCAATATTGTGGATGTGTATTCCTTCATCATAATAAAGCTTTTTTGGATGTTATTTGTTCATGATTATTATTATTATTATCGTCATGTAGACTAACACCTACAAGATATTAATCAAAACACCTACAAGATCTCAAGGAAGCCTCTTCTTCCTCTTTGTGTATGATTTTTGTTGCTACATTAGTCCAACAAGGGTTTCAAATCCGAATGGTAAAATATATCATTTTGTTGATTATCATTATCATTGGTGTATTTTCCCTTTGCTCATTGTGCGCACACACTCTCTATCATCATCATTGTTGTCGTGGAGGTGGTAACACCAATATGGGGTTTGAGTGAGACAAGCCCCTATACAACATAACCCTTTTCTTCTTTCCATTTTGTAAGTGTCTAGGTTTCTTTTGTGGAAGGAATATTTGACATCTCAACTCATTTGGAGACTCTTGAAAATATATCTATTTTCCTTACTAGTTCATAATTGATAAACTAGGACTTCTTAAATATTTGGGAATATTCATACACTAAGTCCTAATATTCTTTGTCACTGGTGTGCAAACCATTTAAGATCTATATCTTAAATTTTCATCCTTGACAATTTCACTATATGTTTTGGTCCCCCTAAATTATTGAGCCTAATTGGGCCCCTAATTTCCTAAATTATGCATTATATAGCCCGTTTGTACCACATTCCAAGAAATTGCAAGCATTGAACAAATGCATCCAATTGTTATTTTGACATCAACACTTAATTTCCTTGAAAATAGGGCCAAGGCCCATTCACCCTAGGGAAAATGGGTCCCCCTATTTTATCAAGGGCCAATTTTGGATATGTCAATATTGGCATTTTTTAATATTCAAAATTCAAATTGCAAATGTCGGCTATCAAGATTTAATTCTTGGGAAATTAGAGAAATGCCTATAAATACCTAGTTATTGCATCATTTAAGATCTAACAAGCACTAAACATAAATTTGGAGAGCAATTATTATTATCAAGAGCAATATCAAGCAAGTCAAGAGTAGCATTTTAGAGCTTTATTACAACAATTCAAGATCCTAACATCATGTAAAATCCTATGTGAGTTTTTGTGTGTTCATGTTATCATTGTTTTGTGAAGGCTAACACTTTTTTAGATCTCCAAAGAATTCAAGTAATCCAGCAAGCAAGATCCAAGACCTTGAGGTAATTTGTATGACGTCAATCCTTCAAGGAAGCCATTGAAGGGTGGTGAGTTGCAACACTTTGTGATTTCATCATTCCTTCCTATCCATTATCATTTTTTCATTGGTATTACCATTATGGAAGTGGAAACACTAACACCGGGTATGACCAAGGCAAGCCCCTAAATGGCATAACATATCTTCTCTTTATGAATGTGAAGATCTCATATTTGAAGAGAATTGAAAGGAGTTTGAAGAAAAATTATTTATTGTTGCATTTGATGCCCTACATCTTGTCAAGCCATGAAAACTCACCAAATTATCCGACAATGTTCCAAAAACTCTACAACCAAAAATCAGAAGCTCGGATCCATCATCAAAGGACCCCAAAAATAGATCAAAATAAGGTTACAAGGACCCATTTTCCCCTGGGAAAATCAATCCTCCTATAGTGGTCAAATTCAACTTTCGGTGGCAAGTACATAGTACTCTACACTTCTCAAATCTACCTGAAAGTTGTTATAGTCTGTGTATTATTGGATTCTTGCATTTTATATATTAGGTCATATATCTAATTAGGTCAATCATAGCACCATCATTCCAATCCATTCTAAATCCCAATAAGATGTAGGTCCAGTTTTGATTGGGTCACTTTCATGGTTGAAAGTCAATCTAAATACTTTGTTGATCTGCATCTTAATGTACTGTGGAAAAAGGAGCAAAATTGAACCTTAGGTTTACACATTAAACTTTAAGGTTCACCTCATTTTTTTTCACCATTACATTTTGGTGAGCCTGATTTGTTAACATTACATACCTTCTAAAAATTCATTCTAGATCTAAGTTTTGCATTGCATTCTTTTGCATCTTTCATTTAGGGTTTCATTTTTACAAAATAAAAAGTCATAAAAGATTCAACAAATTGTATATCATTTTGCATCATAAGTTGCATTAGGATTCATATTAGTCATTTACATCATATCTACATTGAAAATTACATTCACAAGTGTCACTTATTGTTGCTTATTATTGCTTTTGTATGAATGTTTAATACTTAGTTGCAAATTTGTTTGCATACAAAAGAAAAACCTTTAGATAGTATAATAAACATTCAACTTTTAAATTTTTAGAACCCCTATCAAGGACTCAGACACCCCTAGGTGCCTTTGTCCTTCTAAAATTGTCTCAGAAAGCTTTTTTACAATTTTCTATCTTTGTCTACTTAGTCTGTTTGTGCTTGCAAATCTCTATTTTGGAATTCATAATTACATTTATTTAGGCATATTTGATATAGTCCATAAAAGTGAAAAACATTTCATTGTGTAGTTTCAAATTTGCATCAAAAATTAGCATTTCTAGGTGGCATAGTACAATCAGTCATTTGTTGCATTTCAAATTTCAAATTTGCATTTTAAACTTGATTAAAACATTTTAAACTTGTTGCATTTTGCACCAAATTGGCATAAATTGAGTAAATTTTGGAAAAATATTCACTATTCAAACTGTTTGCAAGTAGATTCAAAATATTTAAGCAATATCATACGTAGTTAGAATTTGAATTTTTGAAAAACCTGCATAGAACAAAGACGCTTTTGGGCACCTCTATCCTCCTTTTGTTGATTCAATCAACTTTTACATAGATCGATATTGAGATATCCTTTATCTACTTTTTTTGTTTGATTCCTATTTTTGGCTATTTTATTGTGTTTGTTTAGTGTTCATCTTCAGTACACTTAAGTGTTTTGAAACTCGCATGAGCTTCATGACTTGGTGTCCTATTTTCAATACTTTAGTGGGACGTAGTTCTAGATTTATGGCATCCCATGGTGTTGTTACATCCGATGTGGATCCTAAGTCTTCCAACTCTTTCATGCAAAGTGTTGTCAATACTCAACCCATTTTGGACTCTATCCCTGACACTACTATACCAATGATAGCCTTACAAACACCTATTTTTATAGATGTTGAGACTATAGTTGCCCATGTTTCCAAAGATAAACTGAAAAAATTGGGCAAAGATTTAGAAGGGCTTCAAGACTATGTGGGTACTGAATATCTAGTTTTTCTTGCAGTCCCTATGTTAGATAACATGAGGAAATTGATTAGTGATGCTCATGGATTAGATGTTTTGTGTGGCCTAGCCCATATAGTTGATGCTAATGTACCTATAATGGCTAGTTGCACTCAAGCTTTGGGATACACTTGAAGTCAAGGAGGAAATCAAGTCTCCCTCCCTACAACCATAGCCTCTATCCCTACATACACAAATCCAACTATCACCTCAATGATACAACAAAGCATTGGCATAAATCCAACATTAGGTCTTTCCACTAGGAAGCCTTATGGTTTTGGGTGCTCGCATGTGACACCTCAAGTTTCATCCCCTCTCATAAACTTGCAACATAGTAGTCAACCAAGCACATACACAATTCCACCATATTCACCATATTCCCAAAACATTTCAACCAATGACTTAGTCATTAACCAACTATTGCAAAACATAACCTCGCTTAAACAATAAATCTCCTTGAGTCAAAACCAAAATGGACAACCATTGCAATATGTAAAGAGGAGCCTGTTGTCACTTGAAATTTTAAAAACACCAATGCCAAAAATATAGAGATACCTCTATTTGACAAGTACAATAGTAAAGGAGACCCTAGCAATCATACATTGGCATATACAACCTTTTGTAGTGACTTCATTTTTGAAGATAAAATCTTGGCTAAACTTTTTTCCTAGGTCATTGAAAGACATGGCCTTAGAATGTTTTTGTTCATTGTCAAATAACTCAATTCACTCCTTCAATGAACTTGTCAATGCCTTCCTCCAACATTTCCAAGTCAATATTGGACCTAAAATTACACTAACTAATTTAGTGTGATGCAAACAAGGAAAACATGAAAAAGTGATAGAATTTATAAGGCATTATCAATTGGTTTATTCACAAATCAATCTTACTCTTCTTGATGTGGATGTTCAAAGAGTGTTCATTGAAAATTTGCAACCTGACATAAGGGATAAAATATTATTGATGAAATATCCTTCCTTTATACATTTATGTACGACCCTTCGTGATTACCAAAATTGGTATGTTAGTATTAAGAAGCATCTTCAACTACTCCTACTAGGAAATCTGAATCCATACCTCAAAAAAACTATGAACATTTCAAGAAATAAAACAAGAACTTTATCAAGATATGTACACCTCAAACAACCAACCACATTGACCCTCACATTGCTGCCATAAGTCAAACCTTGTACCAATTTAGACCAAGAGATAGACAATTTACCCAATTAACTATCACCCTCCATTTGGTCATGTTACAAGCGTTGAGTAATAATGTAATTTGATTGCTTCCCATTAGACCTGTGGATACAACCAAACGCATACATCCAAGTTACAATCCAAATGTCTTTTTTTAATATCATCGTACAAGTGGACATGATACAGAATGATGCATGCATCTTAAACATCAAGTTCAAGACCTCATTGATTCTAATCATATCTAGTTGGATGGTGTTAATGAGCAAGGGAATAAGTTTGTTGCCCCGCCTAACCAAAACTTGCAATTTTTTACCAATCCAATGTCAAACCATTCATCCAACTTTGTGCAAGCTTTTGATGATATGAGTGATGATAAGAATGATGATGATAATAACAATGAGAAGTAGATAGCATGATTGCTTTAATAGATGTTCAACATTTTAAGGGCCAAACCACTGTGTTACCCAACATTACTTCCACTAACAATGATGCATCCATGCATGCACCCAATGTTCTTCTCTATATTGCCAGACATATCAATGATAAACCTATGCAAGGAATACTCATCGACCATGTGTGTGTAGAGAATGTGATCACCAAGGAATTCTTATTTGTCAATGAGCTTTATCAAGATTCTTATAAGCAATCGAAAGCATGGTTGAAAACTCATGATGGTTTTTCTTGCCTTACGATAGGTTTGTTCACTCTTCCTCTTAAATTTGGACCAAAAAAATTAGACATATCATTCTCCATCACCTCAATGTTGGGCTAATTTCATGCAGATCTAGGCTACCCATGGCTACAATCCATGAATATCGTCTCCTCGGTTATTCACAAGTGCATAAAGTTCCCATTTGGAAATAATATATTTACAGTGCATCATAGTAGGTTTAATCCTTTGTCCTCCAATGGAAAATTTTCATTAGATTTATTTTTACCTCAACTTATGGAACCTATTAATCCTCGTAAGGATTTCTTTTTCAGGTCATATCAAAATTTTAAGGTAACGGACAAAGTAGAACCATCCCTTAGCAATATTCCACATGAGGATGATAGGACTATGGTCATTCCTCCTACCCTGCTAGTTGTGGATGAACCTATACTTGAATCAATTGCCCTTCCAAGTGACTAAGGTAAACATGTTGCAGTTCCTCCACCCATCTCTTATAAAATACCAAGAGAATCGAATGATTCTTTTTGTGCCTCAAAAGATAAAACAAGTGTATAGACCTAAAGAGAACAATTTCCCAACCCCTATTGGTTCCTTTAGTTCCTCCCTTAAGGGAAAAAAATAGACCAATGGTTGAGAAACTTGCTCCTACACTGTCACAAATTGAAAACTATACGAGAAGAAACTGAAATGCTAAAGAGTGTAGGCTTAGACGTGATGTTATTTCTCATCAATTGGAAGAAAATAATAAAATAGTGCAAGATGATCCATCACCTATACAAACAACTCAAGAAGAATTACAACTTTCACCAAAACAAGACATGGAACTAAAATAAGAAGTGAAATAAGAACATAAAATAGACATTGTCATAAAACCTCCCATCATGATTAATTTGGATGATGAAGATGAAATTGCTAAAATTGATGAACAAATCCATAATGAACTTAATGTTTTGTGTTCAAAGAAAATGAAGTTAGATGAGGGAAACCATGATGATCCTCTTGATGAGAGTGACCCACCACATGTTGAACCTGGTGATGTTTCTATTACATCACTTGGTGTAGTCCCTTTGTCTATTTGTCTACGTTCTATATATGATGAGCATGATTGGGATGTGAACGACCTGCTTTAGGTTGGCTCACATGTGTAGTACTCCTTTGTGTTTTCTTTATGTGTTCTTTGTTTTTGTATGCACGTGATGTGATCCCACATGTTGTGATGCTTGGTGTGTCTTTATGTTTGTGAGTTTTTTTTGGATGACCCTTGTTGCCCTTTTGGTGCAAGGATTCAAAGAGAACGAATCTATCGTGACATTCTTCTATTTGTATCTCCATTCTTCAATATGTCATAAACTTTGGCTTTTATTTTTGTCTTTTGTTTTCCTTTTGGGGATGATGCAAGGCGTCAATACATTTAAGTCTCTTCCATGTTGATCCAAACAAAATTTGGTATTCTCTCTCTATGTGTCATTCCTCCATTGTGTTCGTTGTTCCACGAGTATTTTAGGAATGATGTATGTTCTAAGCTCTATTATATCACTATAAAAAAAGACATATAGTGACCCTAGATCTGTGGATCCCTTATGTGTTCATATTCTATGTTGATTGTTACATTGTATTTGGGGGCAACCCTTTCTCATGATGTAGCTTTATTTGGAAACATATCATTGACATAGAGATTTGCAAATAAGCTCTTGTGATCCTTTGTTGCATGGCATTTATCATTTTTTTGCCTTAAAGTAATTGCTCATAACATGATTTTTTGCAATTTCTCTAAGGTGGGGGCATGCATTTGCATTGTTTGCTTCACTTTGTTCATAGGTGTTGGACTTAGTGATGTGTTGACATTGACATTGATATTTTTTTTTCTTCACTTTATTCATAGGATTTGAACTTAGTGTTGTATTGGCATAGAATTTTGACCATTTTGTAGCACCTTATCAGAGTTATCAGGGAGTATAACTCTTGGTATGGTTGACATGGGTGCACACCTAGTGAATAACAAACTTCACTAGACCTAGTGTGTTTCTCATTTTTTTCCTAGGGGCTCACCTAGTGAATATCGGACTTCACTAGCTCGTATGCCTTCCTGTTTGTGATTAACCTAGAAAATATCAGACTTTTCTATTATATGAGTGATGGACACCTTTGGTATGGATCTTAGCATAACACAACTTGCTACCCTGTGCCCTCCTTTTTCATCTCATGTTGACATTGTATGTTTGTGTATGTTGTTTTGTTGCATTTCATACATGTGTGTTCCTTTGTGCTTATGTTTGTTTGTCATGGGATCTTAGATCCTAGGGGATTGATCAGCTCCCTAGATCCTTTGTCATCCTATCTTTTCAACATTTAGATAATTGAACCCCTCTTGATGTAAATTCTCTACTTTAGTGTGATTCTAAGCATAAGTTCGTACTCTCACTAAAGTGGGGGCTAAATATACTGTTGTAAATTTTCATCCTTGAAAATTTCACTTTATGTTTTGGCCCCCTAAATTATTGAGCCTAATTCGGTCCCTAATTTCCTAAATTATGCATTTTCTAGCCCATTTGTACCATTTTCCAAGAAATTGCAAGCATTGAATAAATGCATCCAATTGCTATTTTTCCCTCGACACTTAATGTCTTGGAAAATAGGGCCAGGACCCATTCTCCCTAGGGTGAATGGATCCCCCTATTTTTTCGGGGATTGATTTTGGATATGTTAGTATCAACATTTTAACATTCAAAATTCAAATTTAAAATGTCAACTATCAGGATTTAATTATCGATAAATTAGAGAAATACCTATAAATACCTAGTTATTGCATCATTTGAGATCTAACAAGCACTAAATAGAAATTTGGAGAGCAATTATTATTATAAAGAGCACTATCAAGCAAGTCAAGAGCAACATTTTATAGCTTTATTGTAGTAATTCAAGATACTAACATCATGTCAAATCCTATGCGGGTTTGTGTGTGTTCATGTTATCATTTTTTTTTGAAGGATAACAATTTTTGTAGGTCTCCAAAACATTCAAGAAATCTAGCAAGCAAGATCCAAGACCCTTGAGGTGATGTGTATGACTTCAATCCTTCAAAGAAGCCATTAAAGGGTGGTAATTTGCAACACTTTGTGATTTCATCATTCCTTCATATCCATTATTATTCTATCATTGATATTACCATTGTGGAAGTGGAAACACTTACACGGGCATAAACTATATGATGCTTCTCCATAGCCTGTATCGTGTGGATTAGGCACCCATTAAGGTGTGTTCCTCATCCATCAGGTGCTAGAGCTAAGGTGACAATAACACACATAATACATTGAATCAGTAGAACTATAGCATGTAGAAGCCACTTAAGCTTGACACAGTCACTAGAGTCATAATCTATGTAGTGGTCAATACAATAGTGTATATCTCTCCTCATCTCTCGTGGGGTCTAGATCTCATTAAAGTGTATAGCTTCACCTCACATAGGAAATCTAAAGATACAATGTATGTCCTCAAGTGTAACTATCAATGTTCCACCACTTGATGAGTGTCATCAACATAGCATCATGATATCTCATCGGTGGCATGAGATACACCCAAAATAGTTTGGTAGTGTGTAAAGTTTGTTCATCCTCCTATGATTTTTGGGTAACCTGCTCTCAAAGTAATGAAAAAAAGTGTCCTCCTAAACATTGTTGAGCACATGGTGGGACCTGTAAGAAGCAAGATGAATCATTAGTCATAAAGCAAAGTCAGTAATGGAGTGGTCTAAAGAAAAGCAACTGTAAAGCAGGACACTAACACCATTCTAGGACAAAGGTGCAAATATTGGGATAGGGTCACCACTTTGGTACTAGGATGCACAAAGTGGACATTGTCACCCAATTTGGACAGGGATGTCATGAATTCTAGGAAAATTTTGAAAAATACACAAAATAATGAAATAAACTATGGGGAAAAGGAATAGGCAACTCACCATTGGTGTAACTATCCCTTGTGCACTGTCCAATCACAAGATCTCGAGTCTTGAGGGTTGGTATGGTCATCGGCTCAGCATCTTCGCTCCTCGGTGTAATTGTATCTCTCTCTCTAAACCTTCAAAAAGTAAAAGTAAAAATGATGATCAAAAAGATGATTTTGCACTAACATGAAGTCAAATTTAGTACTAACATACCTCATTCAAATAACCACAGTGGGGGCTAGCGAACTCCAATTTTTATGTCGTATGTTGCATTGGATTTGTAGTCCAATCCTCAATCATATCCAATATTTTATGATAGTTGGTGTTATGATCTCATGTCCATATCACAAGCATTTTCATCACCAAGCTTGGAAATTTGATGCAGTTAGATTGCTACCCTGATTCCACCTCTATAAGCAAGTGAAACTAGGGGGGTCATGTACATCTACCCTCTTGGTTCTCTTTAGAAGTTAACATGCTTGTTCAAGATGATATTTGAATACCTAACAAATCAATTTTGTAGGATGTGGTTCCTAACATTGTGGTTATGCAGATGACTACACTAGGGGCTTCATTCTCCCACTCACGAATGATTCATAATATCCATATGAGTATCCTTTTTATATGACATGATTTACTTTCAGTACTTTAGCTTGCATATGCACATAGTGGCATATGGTTGCTAAAGTGGGGGTTAAATGTAGCATACAAAATTATAATCCCTTATAGGTGATAGTACAATTTCACACTTAGTTTGGACCTATTTTAGTGACCCTTGCATTTATGCATTTTCAATATCTCCTAAATAGGCCCTAATCTCCTAAATTATGCATTATGAGGCCTATTTTATCATTTTATGACAAGTTGCAAGCATTAACAAATGTATTCAGTTGATTTTTTTCCCCTGACACTTAATGTCCTAGAAAATAGGGTTGGGACCCATACACCCTAAGGCATATGGGTTCCCCTATTTTGTCGAGAACCAATTTTGGATATGTCAATGTCAACATTTTAACATTTAAAATTCAAATTATAAATGTTGGCTATTGGGATCTAATCTTTGGGAAATTAGAGAAATACCTATAAATACCTAGTTATTACATCATTTGAAATCTAAGTGAAATTATCTAGCAATAAGTGAACATTGAGATAACACAAGCAAGCAATAATTTGAATCTTGGAGCAGCAAGCGATCATTACATTCCACCAGATACATTCCAAGTTACAAGTTTTCAAGCCCATTTTACAGATTTGATCAAGCCATATTCCATGATTGAAGGTTGATGCCAATAGAAGAGCATGATAGATTCTAGGTTTGGGAAATGCATTTGGCTATTTCCTTCAACCTAATGACTTGTTTCCTAGTGTTCTCATCTTCAAGCTGCATCCTACTTGCAGCCTAAAGCAAGGTATTATTATGTAAATTAGATTTCCTAAGGGTGTTTTGACTTCCTCTTAGGTATATCTTGTCATTTTCATATAAGAATCCTTCTTTAACACACTTGAGTAGGATTTTATGCATTTTTAGTTCATAACAACTTTATATGCACTTAAGGTTAGGGCACACACACTATTATCAATTGATTTTATTAGCTATTGTGGAGGTAGAAATACCAAAACAGGGGTTTGGCTAAGGAAAACTCCTATATAGCCACCCTCCCCACAATCTCTTTTGCAGATTTATTGTAGGTTTGGATATGAAGATGAGGTTTTGTAGGGCATACATCAAAGAGTACATGGAGAGCTACAAGATCAAATTTAAAGTTTTGGAAAAGGCCTACAAAGACACATATGCCCCTTGATGACTATGTCCTCCATTTCATGCCAAATCCAACTTTATGTGACAAGTACACATTACTCATCACTTCTTAGATCTTCCTACAAGTTTTTTTAGTTTGTTAATCATTAGAATATTACAATTTCCATATTAGGGAACATAACTTTGAATTAGGTTAATCATATAAAATCAATTCCAATCCATTTATAAGGCTTAAAAGGATTAGATCCAAGTTCGATTAACTCAACTTAATGGTTGAAAGCCAATTTAAACACCTTGTTGATTTGCATCCTAATGTACCTTTGAAAAAGGAGAAAAAATTAATCCTAGATTTATGTACTAACTTAGGGTTCCCTTTTTCATATGTTACATTTTGGAAGAGAATCAACAAACTCCAAATGATGAATTGGAGAGAAGAGGATGAATCTTAATCATCACTCTCAACATCTAAAGTGGAGGAAGAAGACTCCTCATCATAAGGAATATTCCTAGTTGAATTTAAATCCTTTGAAGATTTGTCATCAATTCCAAGTGACTCCATTATTAAAGGAGGATAGGGATAAGTGACATGAGTGGAGCTTGAAGAGCCCTCCTTAAAAAACCATTTCTCTCTCTATGAACAATCAAAGTGTTAATGGGTGGAGACATTGATAACCCTTTACACCATCTAAATACCCTAAAAATATGTAAGGCTTGCTCTTTGGATCCATAGCCTTACTTTTCTCTATATTAATGTGGGCCCATGCAAAATAACCAAAAAAATAAAAGTGCATAATTGATGGTTTCTAATTACTCCAAGCTTCAAAAGGAGTAATTCTTATCAAGGATTGATGATAAACATGACTTTGGATATTGTAAGAGAGGGGGACCAACCACGTCAAGGCTCTAGGTCATGGAGATCCGAGAGTGAAGGGTTGCCCTAACTTACCTCACTCTAAAAGTTGTCTCGAGACAAGAATCAAGAATGATGAGGACTATAATGTACTTTAATCACTTTGCAAATCCTGAACTTAGGTTTGGGCTAGGCGAGCTAATTTTTAGAGTTGGTACTGTGTCTCAGACAACTCTCTATCTGAGGACGGCAATGCAGTTCTAGGACGACAGCGGGATGCACTGGTGTCTTTCGAGTGTGTTGGCATCTGTACGATCAGAAAACAATGAACACAATACAAACTACCTAAAAACTAACTGACAACCTAGCTGATGGACTTTAACAAAAATGACAAGATGATGAAATACAAAAAGTAAATGCATAAATAGTGGAGAAAATATATAAAGACTAAAGTGGTAAAGACCAACTCATAAAAGCACCATTTTGCTAGCTAGCTCCACACATACTTTTACCCACACAAAATCAAGAAGGGGAAAATTGTTGGGGCTATATAGGGGCTTGCCTTAGTTAGACCTCGTTTTGGTGTTTCCACCTCCACAAATAGCCAAAAAGTAATGAAGTAGAATATGCGATAAAGGAATGAAGAGAGACCAATGCACACTACAAAATAATACAATGCTACTTAATCAAATCGCAAAGGAGGGGAGTGAAACATTACCACCTCCACCCAAAATCTCACTATCCAATGGATGAGAATATGGACTTGGAAAGGTCACCACAGCTGCAACTACAATGAAAGGAGGTCTCACAAAACTTGAAGCCCATGCTTCAATGCCTTGCTTCACACTTGCTATGTGGAGTTTATGGAGTGTTGTTGCTGCTGCAATGGAGTGCTGAAAATGTTGCTTGAGAGTGAAGTGAATGCTAAGAGATGGCTTGAGAATGTGAGTAGATTGTGAGAGAGATTGTGAAGAGATGAAATGGAATGAGAATGAATCAATTTGAAGGAAGAATGAGGAATAATGATGCATTTTCGAGTCGGTTGGTTGAAGATGGACATTACAATTCATCCCCAGTTGGGAGTATAACACCTTTGCCAACTTCAGACACAAGAATATGTCAGGGATGGCAACATGCAGCATGGATGTATGTGCACTATGTGTGCTTTCCCGACAAATATTCTCTCACCGATGCACAAGATAGATGCCAAGTGGAAGGAAGGAAGTTGGGTGATGTGGAATTTCTCCTTCGGATTTGATTTTCTAAGGTGAAGGTGAGCAAAAGCAGAATTTGTGTAAGGAGTGCAAATTTGCTCCTATACATTTTCTCCCACTTTAGCGAGCATGAATACTAATGAGTGCTTTGGTAAAGTAGATCAAAGAGTTAGTAAGGTTAGACATTTATACATGAACCATCGAGGAAGTAGACCATGATCTAGCAAACTTGAAAGCATAGGGTAGGCATAAGAATCCATAGGCACTCTCCCTGAGGAGCTTCAAACAAAAGACTCCATAGTCTTGCAGAACTATGAAGTTGCACAAAGTACACTGAAGGCCCTCAGACCAACGATGGATAAATTCCATAGGATGAAAGCATCTTACAGGCCCGCAAACTTGTAAGAAGGAAACTCCCAAGATCTCTCACATGAAGGAAGCCCTGAGAAGTAAGCACCTTACAGGCCCACAAACCTGCAAGGAGGCATCCCCCAAGATCTCTCACATGAAGGAAACCTAATGAAATAAGTGCCTTATAGGCCTATAGACCTACTAGGGAGCAACCCCCAAGATCTCTCACATGGAGGAATCCCAAAGGTGTAAGCACCTTACAGGCCCACAGACCTACAAGAAGGCGTCCCCCATGATCTCCTGCATGAGGGAAACCCAAGAAAGGGGACTCTACAGAGTCAGAAAGTGGCTTCACAGGCACACCTGCAAAGCAACATGTTTACCTGCAGATAAAACATGCCAAGAAACACAAAGCAGCCATGTAAGAAAATAAGCGGACAGTCACGCAAACCATCAATAAGTCGGAAGGATTTCAAAGGGATCCCTCGGGAACCCGGCTTGAAGAGGGGTCCACTCAAGGGATGTAGTGTTTGAAAGTGCAAAAGAGATAATTTCTCTCAAATCAATTCATCATCCAGGAATATTTTTGAAAGATGTTCACTTCATCAAGGAATTTGAAAGGAAGAAAATGCCCCCTTGTGAGGGGAAGGTCAAGACTGCTCCCACCTCGAAGGAAATTTCTCAAGTTCTTTCTTTACGAACCCATGATGAAGGAAACACATTCCACTAGGGGTCCAAGTTGAGAATGTGATTCTTGAAAAAGATTGCAAAGATTCTCAAGAAAAGATTCATTGGCAATGAATGTGTTTTCTGAAAATCAAAGTGTCATAGAAATGGCATTGTCATACATGAAAGGGACAACTCAAGCAAAGAAGAGAGAAAGATAAAAGGAGAGTGAAAAATAAACAATCACAAATAGAAGACACAGGGGTGATCTGATATTTTGGGGTTAGAGTTGCTCATAAATATATATAAGTATAATAATAGTATATAAATAAACTATCATCAACCCCCTTCTATATCAGACCATCTGAAGAATGCATGAGAAGACAAAGTGAAAATAAAAAATAGTTCAACATGGAAGGGAAGCCTAAATGCCCCCAACACTTTGCATCGTCCCCAATTTGTTGAAAATCAAACACAAACATGGAAGAATGATGATACAAATAGAAGAAGGTTCATGACACAAAAATCACTCCTGTATCCAAACACCAACAAGGGTGACAAGGGTCATCCAGGAACACATAGCACAATTATGAGGGAACACATCACAACACACACACATCTAATCTAAAGATAAAGAAGAGGCCTCACCCTAACACTCATCGACCAAGAAGTTGTCTGCTTCCCAATCTAGATCATTGTAAGGGGAAGGAAGACGATCCTACAGTAGTGGAATATTAAGGGGAGGAGATTTCAAATCTCCCACAACAAGGGCTAAGGAATAAGGCCCCACAAGGTCTTCTCGACTAGGCTCTTGTGGAGCTATGGTCAACAATTTCGCAAAGATTGCTGACATGGTCGGGACTTCATCTAGAGAGTTAAACATGCACTTTACTGGAGTGCCATGTGGTACCTCCGTAGATGGAGAAGGTTGTGCTCAAGGTTCACTTCTTGGCTCATCAAATGACTCAGGAGTTGTGACAAACTCGAGGGAAGCTGAGACCAGTTTTGTTACTAAGACAGAACAAGCTAGTGCAAGACCACCCTTCAGAGAAGGTGGGATCCTCTTACACCCTCCATTATTGGGAGGGCCATCCTCTACCTTCTGCTTCATTGGGGGATGTGAACTCCCCATAGACTAGGCAAGAGGTGCAGAGGAGGAAGAGAAAATTGTAGCAGACTCTACCAAAGTATTTGGCATATCCATAGGTTTAGGGAAAGGCGAGATGTCTGGAAGGGACATCAACAAGGAAACTCGACCGAAGGAGCAATAAAAACCTACACCTTTTTAGGGTCAGGTGCACCCACACTCATAGCGGGAGCCACAAGTGAGACTGAACTAGATTGAACAGAAATAGAGGGGAGGAGAGAGGAGGACGCATCAGGAGGCCCTGAAGTAGGGGCAAACGTCTCATCTTCCCTCTTCTATAAAGCAGCTTGCTCAGCTGCTAGAGCCTTTCGTCAATGCTTGTGCTCATGTGCAAGGTGGTTTGTACGACTCTTCGAGCTAGAGATCGGGAGCTGCGAAGGGATGGAAGGCTCTTGCTCAACCATGGGAGTGTCCACTATAACCATTTTCGATGGAGGGACAGGCTCCTGAACGGGAACAGGAGGAAGAGATTGAGAAACAATAGGGGGAGTCGGCTCTAATGCCTCGACAGTGGGCCTCTTCTCATTTACTGCTTTGGAAGTAGAAGCAGTGGGAGACCATGAAGGCCGAGACATGGAGGATTCCCCACGGGGACCTTTTCTTCTGCCATATCGAACAGGCCTAGGCTTAGTGGGCATAATAGGAAGCTCAAACATGGGATGCTTAGGCTTTTGCCAAGCAGGTACCATAGGATTCTCTCACAAATGTGGAATAGAATTTGATGGCACCATGGTGATACGAGAGGAAGCGTCGGGTTGGACAGTAGAAGAGGAAGAAGAGGGATCCTGGGAGGGCTTTTCTTCTTCTCTTCTTCGGGCCTTGGTGGCATCACTATCAACTTTTAAGCAAGCCCTATACGAAACAGCATAAGGTGATGGAGGGTACCTCACTCTAGGCAATAAGCACCCTTTCTTGTACTTTTTATATGTCTGGTACAAGAGGTCCTTTCTAGGCAGGAGAGGACCAATGGGTGTAGGCCATAAGTGAACTAAAGAATAACTACCACACGCAACCGATGGTTTATAACTGATGTCAAGGATCACATGCACAGAACCCTCATGAATTTTTTTTAAACATTTGTGCACAACCGAGGGAATTGTGTTCATAGCTACTAGCCAGGGGATACCCATCTTCACTCTAAATAGTTCAAAGCCCGGGATTATATCGAACAACAAGTTTACGAATTTAGGTTTGACAAGGACTAAAAAAACAATACTACCAAGAGGAGGTATGGAAATTTTGTTATGTGTACAGATGGTGCTAACGGGTGCATCGTACCCATCTTTATGCAGAAAGTTAATTAACATAATCTCCTCGGTTATAATGTTCACCTGAGACGTCGGGTCAACAAGAACACTTGCTACTGTATTCTCATTGATTTGCTTAGGCATATAAAGAGGAGATGGTTCCCTATTAAAGCCCATCGACAGGTCCTACGAGGTGAAGGTTATACCTATACTACTACTCATAGGTTGCATAGAGGGGATAGGTAGATGCAAAAAAGAGGCCATTGCACACACTAAATGATACCCTCACAAATCCCCTCAAAGGTTTGAAATAGGACAGTGACCCAGTTAATGTTTCACTCCGTAATACTTATGATACCTTCCAACTAAGCCTACTAGGGGTCGCAAGCTGGGTTGTAAGGTGAAAAGCCTCACAACACTCACACCTACAACACTCCTAGAACACGAGGAAAGGAGCCTTCAGTACCACTAAACGGAACCAAAATGGTTCACGTCAGGTTCACTAAAAATGTAAGAGGGGGACCAACCATGTCAAGGCTCTAGGTCATGGAGAGCCAAGAGTAGAGGGTTGCCCTAACTTACCTCACTCTAAAAGGTGTCTTGAGACAAGAATCAAGAATGATGAGGACTATAATGTACTTCAATCACTCTACAGATCCTGAACTTAGGTTTGGGCTAGACAAGTTGGTTTATAGAGTCGGTATTGTGTCTCAAATAGCTCTTTGTTTGAAGACAACAATGCAATTTTGGGATGACAGTGTGGCACACTGGCATCTCTCAGGCACGTTGGCCTTTGTACAATTAGAAAAAAGTGAACACAATACAAACTACCTAAAAACTAACTAACAGCCTAGCTAATGGACTTTAATGAAAACGACAAGATGATGAAATACAAAAAGTAAATGCATAAATAGTGGAGCAAATATATAAAGACTAAAGTGATAAAGACCAACTCACATAAGCACTAGTTCGCCAGCTAGCTCCACATGTACTTTTACCTACACACAAGCAAGAAGGGAAAAATTGTTGGGGTTGTATAGGGGCCTACCTCAGTCAAACCCCCATTTTGGTGTTTCCACCTCCATGGACAACCAAAAAGAAACAAAGTAGAATATATGATAAAGGAAAGAAGAGAGAGCAATACACACTACAAAACAATACAATGCTACTTAATCAAATCACAAAGGAGAGGAGTGAAACATTACCACCTCCACCCAAAAGCTCACTAGCCAATGGAGGAGAATATGGACTTGGAAAGGTCACCACAACCGCAACTGCAATGAAAGGAGGTCTTGCAAGACTCTAAGCCCACGCTTCAATGGCTTGCTTCACACTTGATATGTGGAGTTGATGGAGTGTTGTTGTTGCAATGGAGTGTTGAAAATGTTGCTTAAGAGTGAAGTGAATGCTAAGAGATGGCTTGAGAATATGAGTAGATTGTGAGAGAGATTGTGAAGAGATGAAATGGAATGAGAATGAATCAATTTGAAGGAAGAATAAGGCATTTTTGGGTCAATTGGTCGAAGAGGGATGTTACAATTCGTCCCCAATCAGGAGTGTAATGCCTCTGCCAACTTCAGACGCAGGAATCTGCCAGGGACGACAGCACACCTCGTGAACGTTTGCGCTTCGTGCATGCGTCCTCGACAAATATTATCTCACTGACACACAAGACAGATGCCAAGTGGAAGGAAGACAGTTGGGTGATGTGGAATTTCTCCTTCGGATTTGATTTTTTGAGGTGAGGGTGCGTTAAAGGGGAATTTGCGTAAGGGGTGCAAATTTGGTCCTATATAGATATATAACAAGAATAATTAATGTGCTTCACCCAATGCTATAATGCAATAGATCTAGAGTGTATCATTTAGTTTTTCATTTCCTTGAGGGAATTGTTCTTTCATTTTGCTACACCAATTTTTTGAGGACTACATGGAACCAAATGTTGTAAATAAATCCCCTCTAAAGTGCAAAACTATTCAAAATGATGATTGCCATACTCATCACCTTTATCAGTGTGTAAAACATTGATGGATTTTTTTGATTATTTCTTTACAAATGTTTTAAACCCTTTGAAATTCTCAAAGACCTTATACTTTTTTGAAAAAACATCCAATTATATTTGAAAAAGTTATCAATGAATGTCAAAAACTATTTGGCCCTTCTAAAGAAGGGATGTGGAAATGAATTATCCAAATCACTATGAACCAACTATAGTATCGATGAAGCTCTTGATTCCTTGCCTTTGTCAAACATCTCTTTAAGATGCTCACTAATAGTGAAACCTTGGTAAACACCATTAGAAAAATGAATACAAGGCAACACTATAACCATCCTCTAGTTGTTGATTTCTTGCAAGTAGTGATAGTTAAGATGACCAAACCATTCATTTCATAACTTAACTCATCAAAATGAGAGAAAAATAGTTGAAAGAGGATCAAGGATGAAGTGAGAAAAGAGATAGAGCCAATATTGATGATTTTATCTCCCCATTGCAATTGTAGAAACCATGTGCATCTTACTAATAACCACCAAATTGAGAGTGAACTCAAATTGCTTTCCCAAACCTATGTTAGTGATTTGATAGAAAAATAGAAGATTAGTTCACAATGAAGGCACACAAAGAAAATCCTAAAATGTGCCATCCTTCACATCAATAGATCCTCTCCCGCACAACTCAAGAGGAGTTTCATCACCCATCAAAATAGTCAACATAGAATAAGGCTCCAAAGATGTGAACTCATCTTGAGATAAAGTCATGTGGTGTAAAGTACCCAAAACAAGAACCCAAGTGGATGATGTAGAAAGGGCCTTGCCCTTTTCTTTCTTATACCCCTCTTGTGAACTCTAATTTATTGACTCAAGAACATTGATATTATTCTTCTCTAGAATGTGTCAAGTGATCTATCTATTTCTTCAAACATTTATGTTCATCGTTACTAGGCCTTTTACAATAGGTACATTTGAGCTTCCTTTTCTTAGGCTTGTCACTTTTTGAAGAAAAGGTCCAATTGCCTACTTTTGAGGCAACTAGTTTCAATCATAATCTTAGTTATTTCAATTTTGTCAAGAAGTCCTTACTGGTGTCAAAGTTGTATGGGCTCAAACTAATGAGATCATTTTCCAACTAATGGCCTCACATAGAATTATGAGTCCAAAAAAAAACTTTCCAATTTGGTCCATATTTCATTTGGAGAATTCAGAGATTCAAAAACTACTAATCATAGTATTGATAAATAACAACAATAATATTTATAAACATACTAAATGCACATTCAATCATAAATAATTTTTAAAAAACCATAATATAATTAATATATTTTTAAATTTCTCTTGTAAATGAGGTTGGTAGGACAAATTCTACATACAAATCAAGAGAAGGAATAAATTGGATGCCTTCTTCAAATGGTTGGAACAAAATGAATTATAACAAAGAAATAAGAGGAAAACTTGGAATTTTTGTGAAGTATAATTTGGGATTCAAAATGTAATGTGGTTGCCATCACTTCAAAGAAACTAAAGGATGTAACAAACAATGAGGTGGAGGCACAAGGATTAGTCCTTAGTATACAAATCTACCATCAATATGGAGTCAGGAAACTTGAGATTGAAGTTGATTCTATGATCATAATCAACTTGATATGAAAACATAGATCAACAAATTGGAAGATTAATAACATACTTCTACAAGTGTGGTCTCTTGGTCCATTAAATTCATTTTTCATATAGCATGTATACAAAGAAGCTAATGGTGCAACTAATTATTTAGCAAATAATGTTATTGAAATAATAGTGTAATAAGAAACAATATTAATGCTTGGGAATCTTTACACTCCCACATTGGCTCTTACAAAAGATGTGTGCCTAATAACATGTAATGATAAGTAACAAAATGACTTATTCTTGAAAATTTACTAATTAAATCTTACTGGTAAGAAAACACATCATGACATCCCCAACCATAATGAAATGGAAGGGCAAGACAGAATTGTTTGGAATTACAAGCTAATATAATAAACATCACAACACTGTTGGCTCACCAATTAATATGGACACAAGTATGTGCTTGATTGTTCAGAGAGAGAGAAAGCAGAGGGCAATGAAATTCCTAAAACAAGGGATTGGCCTACTGACCAAGGAAGGAAGGAAGGATGGCAATGAAATTCCTAAATCAAGGGATTGTACATATATCCTGTAAATGCTGGCAAGGAAGGAGACACACAGCAACGAACTGAAGATGGAGAAGATGATATTATGAGTGTGTGGCAGTGGGAGATATCTCTTTCCGGATTGCTGCATTCTTTGCAAATGAATACCACATCGCTCTATCCAAGAGACTTGCCTGGCCGTGTTCCATTTCCTACCATGCTGTGTCTTAGCAACAGTTTGCAGCATTTTACTTTGTTTAATGCTGCTTAGTTATGCTGTTCTTTCAGATTATCAGTCTTATTGCAGCAATTTACTTTGTTTCATTTTGCTGTATTATGATGTATTTTCAGATTACCAGTTTTATTCACTGGTTTACATTTGTTGATAATATTTGATTTTATTAATAAATATTTTTTTCCAATAAAAAAAAACTATAAAACATATAAATATAAAACAAAATAAAAGATTTACATGAATTACATACAAAAGCAAAATTATTCTTAAAAGTAAAGTAAACAATATTCATAAAATAAAATAATTCTTAATTAACAATCAAAATTTATATATTTGATATGAATAATAAAATATTATTCTTTAATCATTTGTTGATAAAATATATAAATATAAATATGTGACAACTAACCCGAACTATTACACTCCCTTCAAAGTGCTCAACTATTGGGCCTCCCCATGTCCCCACTATATACATAAATCACAACGAACAATACCGATTTCCACACAGGTGATAAGCGAATCAGATATTCTTTCAAATTTTTGGAAAATGTCACATCAAATCAATAACTTATTAAAAATACTACACACATGAATTAAATACAGCAGATCAAGTTATTAGCTCCGGGGCCACCCTTGGTAAGTGGCATATCCACATCTCATCATAGAATTGCATCCTACAGTAAATAAGATTTCAAAAAATTAAAGTATTTCGACTACCTCGTATATATACGTATTTATGTACATTAATTGGGAGTAGGAGTCCCAAGTTCGAATCCCTCTCTTTCGTTTCACAAAATTCTGTTTGCTACAGTCAGTTTCCAGGCTCGAACCCCGTCAGCCTCTTGTTCTCATGATTATAATGCTGCCGTTTCCTTCCGTGTGAACTTTTGTGCAGGCAACGACAGTTTTTCCAGATAATGCCGACCTGTGCAGAGGTTTTGCCCCTGTACAGTCTTGGACTTGCAGTAATGTAGAAGTGCTCGAGATTTTGTGGTTTATGTCGTTGAGTGTTACATCTCCTTGCACCCCACATGGTTTTATTAGAGCAAAAGGATATGTCACTTTTCCTCTGGTTTTCTGCTTCCCTGCATTGGAGAATTTGACAAATCTTTAAGCTAAAATTCTTGATGTTTTCTTCTTACAAAATAAAAAAAAGTGCGCCGGAATATGATGATCTTTGAGCAAACATGTAATAAAAAGCTTTCAAAGGGTTGAATTGTTATAGAATAAGGAAAGCATGAAAACCTGCTGGAAGATCGCTCAGAGGATTCCCAACTTCTGCTTGTGGTGTGTCTGCATCCGCATCAGACTGTAACAGAGTACAAAATTCTGGAAAAAAACGATGCAGCAAAATATTTAAATTTTGACGTATATTTTGAAATCCCATAAAGAATTCATCTCGCTGCATAAGAGCACAAAATTCCGTAAAAAAAGGTGCGTACAACAAAATCGATCTTTGGTATCAATTCCAGCTCAAGTTTTCTGAAAAATATGTAATTTAAAGTCAAAACTAAAACCCAAGAAAATTGTTATGAACTAGATTCTAGAATTTCTGAGGGATTAAGGACCGAAAGTTTAGAACGCTAACTGTGATTTAAGATCCGATTGTTTCATCTTTGTAGAGTGCAAAATTCTGAGAAAATGTGTAGTAAAGCAACTTAACTTTTAGCTACAGTTTGAGATGCAGCATAAGTCGAGGAAACAGAAAAAACATGAAAGGGATAATTTAAAATTTTAAGCTACAATTTGAGATCCAAGATTAGTAATACAATTTTTCAGGGGAAAAATGCAGAGACAGATTTTTTGATTTTCAAGGTACAGTTTGAGACCCGAATAAGATTTCGTTTTACTGCATCAGCATGTAAAATTATGCAGAAACAGGGAAAATTGGTAATAGAGCGCAAATTTAAGCCAATGCAACAAAATAGTTAGATTTTTAGATTCTTTTATTGTAGATTGAAATCCAGTTCCTTTTGCAACTGGTTGTAGTAGAGTTGAAAATTCTGAAGAAATGCGCAAAGAAAATGTCGATATAAGAAATAAAAAATAACAGTTTCAATTCATTGACAATTTTAGTTGGCTGTAGTAGACTACAAGATTAGGAAGAGCTTCTTAGAAAATGAGTCGAAATTTTAACGTATAGGTTTGATATGCAGTCAACAACTAGTTATGTGAATTGTTACCTGATAAATCGATCTGGTCATCAAATCCTCCTGAAGCATTACTGTTGAACAAACCAACTATTAGCATTTACTACATTTATAGGAATTCTCTCTAAAAAATTGCTCAGAAGACAAATCTGCTTACGGATCGTCTGAAATGTCAGGTATTTCCCCTTCGTTGATGCATCCAGCCATCCAGGTCTCAGAGGAATTTTCCAAGCTTTCCCCAGAGAGATCTTCTGTACGGGAAATCCAGGCAAAGCCGTAAGAAATCCGTTTCTGAAAAATAGTAAAAAAACGTCTAAAATTGCGGACATTTCAAGCAGGTTTAAGCCTTACCATTTCTACAAAACAAGAACGAATCTGCGCCTACTGGATCCGACATTTGAAGATCTCCGCTGTGATCCTGTAAAAATAGCATCGAACATATCTCAAATAACACATAATTAGTGTAGTTAAGACTTTTAACGGCGACATATTCAAGCTAAAATACCTCAAATCTGCTGTCTTGTTTATCGGCGAACCTCACAGCCTCAGAAAATTGAAGCATTCGACGCCTTTTCAATGGCGGACTGTTTCCCGCAAAGCTGGAAGATTCAGGCTCTCTGCTACCTGAAAAGGTTGCGGTAAAAATAAAATCTGAGCCCAAAAAAGGCAACAATTTTGTTTTTTGAAATGAGCATAGGCAGTAAAGCTCACCTTGACTGTCAGCGGAGATTTCTTCAGCTTGCGTCAAATCAAAATCACTCAACAAGTCCGAAATAGCTATTTTAATAGTACATCACATCAGGCGTCACATTACCACCGGCCATCCGCAAACAAGACAATACAAACGAAGATTTTTTCTAAAAAAAGACTTACCGAGAGAGGAGTCACCCGCCAAATCCTGCCATGTCCAGGCCTCGCTATCCTCCTCGAAAGACATTTTTCTTTACAAGAAACAGAAATTCCGTAGTAATTTTTTTTTGAAAAAATAAAAAAAATTACGAACCCTGATCGCTGGCAGGATCGTTTGAAATCGTGGATTGATGAAAAGTAAGTTCCACCGCTATTTACAGTAGTTTTAACAAGCTCGGAAAGCAGGGAATCCACAAATTTTACGAAGCCTTGAAATTTTTCAAGCCGAGCAGGATAAATAAATACTGGAGCCTGGAGGCTTTCTCTTCAAGCAACAAGGAAAGTTGTAGGCAAAATCTTCAGTCAAATTTATTGTTACACTGCGACAAGAATTTATCAGGCTTTGGAAACAATTACAAGAAACAGGCAACTACGCTATTCAGCGACATAAATGCTCATGGATTAGATTATCTACACTTACACCGATGGAATCGAAGTAGTAAATAGGCGGAAAACTAACACGCTATCTACATTCCCTCCAGCTTCCTAATTTATTGTCGTCTCAGCTTCAACAAATTCATAAAGCCGACGTCAAAAACACAATCTGAATCCGGCCGTTCCTCTCCAAGGGTTTCATTTCGATTTCTCCAACGCGAAACCGAAATATCGGGGCAAATAGCCGTTTTGTTCCAACATCAGCAACCAAAACTGAAATCAGGCAAACAAACAAAATTTCCCGGCCGACAGCTCCAAAACGATTGTAACCGAATGCCAGAAAGTTTTCCAAGGGAAAATTTAGATTAGTTTTCCTCTCGTTACAATTTTGACAGTTTAATGGCGAATTCGATACGGGAGAGACTGTGGCGTGTAAGAAAAAAATGCAGCTTTTCCGATTGTCAAGTTACTCGGAACTGGAGCTGGTGGGACTCGAACCCAGGCCTGCAGGTAGCAGAACTATAGTTTGTTGAGGTTCAAACAAGAGTTAAATGTTCTCAAAGGCTGCCAAACCCTAAAGCCGTTAAAAGAACATCACACGCGCGAAGCGGCTCTATCTGAGCCGTCCGCCATGGATGAGGCTAAGAAGCTGCACGACTTTTAAGGCAGCGGATAAATAAATCGTCGGTGATAAGAGCATTCCATGTATTTGGAACAGTTGTGGGACGTTGATTGCATTGAGGTTTAGTGACGCAGGAGGAGCGGGGTTGAACTGTGGGAGTGAGCAGAAAATTAATGATTATGAGTACAGATTTATATTTAAAAACAATTCATTGGTCGCAGTCAACAACGGTCAACAAATTCCAGCGCACTGGAAAAAGAGCAGGGTTAGGTAAGTGTGCATAATGAAAATGGTTTAAGCGAAGTATTTAGTGTTGTAAGGGACCCACCGGGATTATAGTTCAACGGACCATTCCTAACTTCAATAGCTATGATCGGAAGGGGTCTCTGTCTTTTTTGTTTTGTGTGTATTTAAGTCGCGTTTATGTGATTGTTTTCCTTGAAACGAATTTAAGACAACGTAATTTGTTGTCTCTCTTGCATGTTATAATTCAAATGGGCCTCGTGGGAGCCTCTCGAGTGTCATAGCCTAAGCACATGCAAATACAAGGGCGCGCCCATCCAAGCTCAATTTTTTTTTACAATGTCATATTTTCTTATGTGGTTAATTTAATTTAATTTTTTTTCATGCTTGCCAACTAACCGTTAGCACAAAGCTCGGTGATGAATTCATTTGTGGTTAGATTGTAGAACAAGTCTACCTTTAAAATTTGTGTGCTTTGGAATTTGTAGTTTTAAAAAAAAAAATCTTCCTCCTAAGGAGATATAATTAATTAAACAATTTTGCAAAAACATTGTATTTTGTGTTAGTTGAAATGGTCAAATTTTATATTTACGTAGTTTTAAAAGAATAGTTTATTTTGATTAAAGTGTTTTTATGTAGCAATAAGTTTATAAGAAGTATATTCTTATCTAAAATTCAACTGTAATATTATTTTAGTATGTTTCTATCATTATTTAATTTTAATTCTTAGATCTCACATTTGTCATTTTGGATTAGATCCATGAATGTACAATTAATCCAAATTTTCTTTGCATGCATGGATCTAGACCTCAAACTTTTGAACTCAAAATTTATATTTAAATATTGTCCACACCCTCATATCAAGCATTATGAATCAACGTAGTGCATGTTTGTGTGGATTTGTGTTATATTTGTGTTTATAAGCATTCATCATTCATTTAGAAATAATTGAAGCCATTAGAGAGCACTCTCATAGAACATTCATGATAAATAGCCAGTAGCATTATCAAACCACACATCATTTTAAGTATCCATGTATGCTTGCTTGTTGTCTTCAATCATGGTTCCAAAGTTGTTGAATAACCCACCTAGGGGCTTGACTAAGGAGAACAAGATCCTCATTTAACAAGTTCCCAAATGGCATCTATAAACACCATCCCACTTTAGACACAATTGCAATAAGCTAAGACAAATTTGTTATAGTCATTTATTCCCTACTAATTTACTTTAATAGTTTTAGATTGAGTTATGTGAACCAAATCAATTTGGAGACACCAATATGAATGGGTGATAACTTTAAGAAGCTCCCCTAATAAATTATATAAAATCATAACAAATCTTAGCTTGATGCATTAATTTTTGTGGCAAATCTATACCTATTTTGAGGAAAGTTTTAATTTTTGTGATGAGCTTTTGCATATTTTCTAACAATGTTATTTTTCCTAGTAAATTGTAGATAAATTTGTAAAAAAAATTTAAAAAATTGATGAATTGTTGATTGAATTTAAAGAAAGATAATAATTTATTAAGCAAATTATCACATGGTTTAAAAATATTACATAATGTGATTGGAAAAAATATTTTGATGCAAACAAATTTAAAGAGTAATGTGTTTAAAAAATTATCTACTTGAATTATGAACAAGCATACATAATTTGATTAATAGTGAATGTTGACAAATATTTTGTTCTAGGAGATAATCTTACTCATGAACCTTTAGGGAATATGAGATTTTAATAATGTCAAACTTGATAAGAGAATTTGATAGTTTAATATAGAGTGTTAGTTTAGATTTATGTTCATCAGTGAGAAAATTATAATATTGTTTAATGTGTTTGGTAAATTATCAACTTGAATTATGAAAAAACATAGATCATCTAAATGATAATATTTGGTTATTGATGTTATATTCTAGGAAATAATTTGGGCCATGTTAGGTACAATGTACAAATACAAATGCAATCTCTCACAAATGGAGAGAAGGACAAAACCACATATGAGGAAAAAGACCCCCCATAAGAGAGACAAAGAGAAACCATGCAGTCCCCCCTCAATGTTGAGTCTTCTGCAATGATACCAGTAGAAGCTTGACATTGAATGTTGAAGATGATCATTTAACATCAAACAAAGTTCCTCCCCTTAGGAAGAAACAAAACCAAGATGGTATGCAAGGTGTCTTCCCATTCCTAAAAGGAAGATGTAGGAAGACAGATGATGTGAGATGTATCTGAAGAATGCTCAAGTGTCTCCATGTTGATGTTGAAAGTTGTCACCCTCCAAATAGGCATTCTAGGCCACACTGTCAAAGAAGACAATCAAGAATCTCCTAGAAATGATTGTAGAACACAATACAAAGACAAATATACCTCCTTTGAAGACAAAGAAGCCTCCTCCAAATGTTGTCCAAAAGTATCCACACTCATGTCAAACTGCAAAGAATGATCATGTAGAGAATGCACAAGAGGGTCAGAGTGTTCCCTCACAACAATTGAAGAAGGATCATCTCCATCAAAGAGAAGATGAATGCAATCAATGATGTCTCATAAATTTGAAATGTGGGACTCACAAAACAAACATGTAATGTCTGTCAAGTACTCATCCCAAGTAGCCATATCTAGAAGACGATGAATATCCTGCTGTATTGAATTGTGCAAGGAACCAAAATTGTGGAATCACAAGCATCCTCCGGCACAACAATAGATGAAGGAGATGAGATATTAGTGCATGTAATTCGACTACACCTATCATCCCCCATTGTGTCCTCAAAGCATGATGAAGTAAGAACACTAGATGATTTTTTCAATGCTAGATTACAAGAGTCCTTAGCCTTAAGATGTTGACTCATAGATGAAGAAGATGAACCCTATAAATTTGGATTAAGAGCCATCGAAATTGGAGTCTCAATAGAAGTCTCGTTAGGAGGAGAAGGAGAAGGTTCTATGTCATCAAAACTACCAAACCTTTCCCAATGATCAAGTTCTAAAGCTATTTTCTCATCAATGGGTCAAAACTCTGCAAGTGGAACAAGATAATCCACAACAAGACCCTCTGGGAATGGAGGTTCATTTGAGTCTCCATACATCTTCCAAAGTCTTATCATAATGTTACGAGCGATCTCAATACCATCAGTGGCCATTCAAGTGTTTCTTGGTTTTTTAGTGCATCAAATGGTATCAGAGTGGTTTGGTCTTGTTGGGGTGCGAGATGTGTTGAGTATGAGTTTGTTACAGGAGATTTTTTTGGTGAAGAGTGAAGTGGTGAAGCTGCAAGAGAGAGATGTGAGAAATTTTATTTGTTGTAGGTATGAAAGAGGGCTTGTGACTACTACCCTCTAGTAGAGGTAAAGTTGGGTAGAAGGTGTAGAGTTCCTTCACTAAGAGAATGGGTAGAAGAAGCATCTTCTAGAGTATTTGTTGGTTAGAGGGTAGTGTGTTGTCAGAAATTATTTTTACAGAATGTGTGATGTATTGTAATAGTGAACGAGATGGGTATATGCTTGAGGAAGAAGCACATGATATGGGAAGGTTGGAGCAAGTATCAAAAGAGGAGGATTAAATTGATGATTTTGGATATAAATGTGAGGTTGGACAAATTGGAATTACTATAGCATGGAGAGATAGTTGAGAACAATGAGAAGCAAGAATGTGTGGTGGAAGCATGCCTTGATGGAAGAATGAAAAATGAAGATGAATAATATGTAGAAGTAGACATAACAAAGTGTAGAGGAGGTGGATCAGCTTCTTTGAGACCCCAGGTCGCAGAGGGTCCTAAGCAACAAGCTACCCTGATCTACCTAAAGCTTGCTAAATGATTTGGAAAGGTTAAGCGGTTAAGGTCAAAAAGGAAGAGAAATTTGGTTGCTACTAATGCTAACCTAAATGCTTCAGGGGGAAAACAAGCCAATTTCTAGAGTTCAGTCTGTGACTCAGACAGCTCACTACCTGAGGATGGCAACACAGGATACAGATGCCAATACAACGTGTTGGCATCTCAGTGGGGTGTTGGCATCCATATAGATAGAGAATGTGAGAAATAGATAAAAACACTAGGAAACAAACTAATAGATTGACTGATAGATTTTATGCTATGACAGAATGTAAGGAAAGTACAAAAATAAAATACAACAAGAATAATACTTTAACTAGTCTATCTTCGAATTAACAAAGGAGGATAAGAAAGCAAAACCAAACTTCTCAATCCTTCGAATAGCTCCAAGAGAAAAGTACCTACACACACAAGACCAAGGAAAATGTTGGGGCTATTTTTAGAGGACTGCCTCAGTCAATCCCCTACTTTGGTGTTTCCACCTCCATGGACATCCAGATAGCAATGATGTAGAAAATGATAAAGAAAGTGTATTGGAAATGGAAGTACCAAGCAATACACAAAACACAATATGCTACTATGCAAGTATGATAATGCAAAAAAGTGAGTCTTAATGGTGGATATCACCTTCATAGCCACGTGCTCTCAAGGCAGGTAGAGGAAGGCATGAGCTTGCAAGTTCTCCAACAACATTGTCGCAACAATGGAGATGAGGAGCTAAGAAAGTGTCAGCTTGCAACTACAATGGAGGTGGTGAAGCTTGAAAGTGTGTAAGTGAGTGTCTAGATTGAAGCCAAGAGTGAATTGATCCTAGAAGCTCGAGTGAATGAATGTTTTAGCAATTTAAAGGCAAAATGGAGGCAAAGGAGCCATTTTGCATCGATCAAGGGTGAAAGAGGCATTACGGTTCATGTCCAATAGAGGAACATAATGCCTCTACAAATTCCAGAGGCAAGAATCCTATCAAGACAGTAGCACGGTGTGTGCATGTCCCTGACAAAATTCCTCCACTACACAAAAATAGGTTGTTGGGTGGACAAGGAAAGGTGGCGGATGTCGGGATTGCGTCATAAAGTTACGTTTTCTAGGGTGAAGGGTATGAAAATGGGGAATTTGCAAGGGGTGCAAATTCATGCCATTACACAAAGTTTGAAGGTCCTAGGTTTGACAAGCAAGTAGGTGAAGAGGAGAATGAGCTCCTATGGAAAGAGGAGATGAAGAAAATAAACTAGATGCTAGAAGGATATTAGAAAGAAGACCATGAAGAGTTGAATGGTCCATCAAAAAATGAAGGACAAGAAATTGGGACAATGACAAGAAATGAGGTACAATTTGATAATTTTGAGTTTGATTTGCTTGAAATGATCAATATAAAGGAGGATAAAGGATGTAGAAGGAGGGAGATGCATGGAAGATTTCCATTTCCATGAGAATACTGTAGATTTGGTTATTGAAGGTGCTACAATTGAGAGATTTGGTACAATAGTTGAAGAGATAAAGATGATGACAACAGATGGGGTAGATGAAGACCCCATAACAAAGGATGAGATAAAGGTTGCAACTATAGAGGAGGTTTTCTTTTTTCATTTTGTGGTGATATTATTTTTCACATTTGTAACGATGATGGTTGAGAAGTATGCAGAAAAATAGATGGAAACTATTGATTTACATGAAGTTGTAGGGGCATATTTGTGTGTGTATGTTAGAGGCATTGATGTGCATGATGAGGGAATTTGGTGGAGGTGGTTGGATTTTGGTGGATTGGATCCCATGAAGGAGGTTAGGAAAGGAGAGAATCATTGGAGGAGGAGGTTGGTTCGTGGTGGATATAAATCCATGAGAGGAAAGAATAATTGTGAGAAGAGATGTTGGAAGAAGAGGAAGAAAAGACAAGAGGATAAGGAAGAAATATGGATGAAAAAAAAACACAAGATCTTCAAATGTTCATGATTTTTGACTCATGAAACATTTCTCTTACCTAAGTTGTTTGATGTAAGAGCATTTGGGTGCACAAACAATCCTACATACCCAAAAACATTTAATTTTAACTTTTGTGTTTTGTTTTTTTTTCTTGTAAGCACAAATTATTTAAATCCTCCACTCCTCCAGCACAATAAGATATGGGGTGATCCCACAATACTAGTTTATAATTTCTGGGAGATCCTATTTTTTGTTGAAATCATATATTTTTAGAAAATATAATGATTTAAGCCTTGAAAAGTTCCATTTAAAGGATTCCAATTGAAGAGGGTTTGATTAAACCACCTTAGATCAAACCCCCTTGGATAGAACCTCGCTGGTTTTAAACCATACCTATAACGGAGTCTCCTTTACACCTATCAAAATGCTAATAAAAAACCACTTTTGATTTACCTTTTGTGGGATCAAATGAATTCATTTAAAATTTATTTTTTGTAAGTATGTAGTCCTTATTATAAGCTTCCCAAAAAGTATAATTTTAAATAAACTTATTTTTGCTATTATATTTATTTTTATTTCTTGTGAATGTAGGTTTTTCACCGAAAATCAAGCTCTTTGTTCTGCACATGTGGAAAAATAGCAGATTATCAAAAAAAAAATATATCAATGCACTAGATATTGAAGTCCTTGATTTAACAAAAAAAATTGAATTTTGATACATACAAAAAAAGTTATGTTGTATATAGTCCATCTATGTCTGAATTGTAATTGGTTTTACTTCAAAACTTGATTAAGGATAAAATATTCAATAAAACACTATGAAACCAAATAAAAGAACTAGATATCATAGTTACAAATCTAAATTCAAAAAAATAGAATTTTATCCTTCATGGAAAAAAAGTTATGTTGTATACGGTGAGCGTCACTCCTTAAAAATTGTGTGTACTGAAAAAAATTAGTTTTCGAAGGAGATGGAAAAATAAGTGCAATCTGATTCCAAAATTTTTGAAAAAATAATATTTATAATCTACAGAAAAAATGTCACAAATCACTAGTTTGCATCATCTTCAAATTCCTCACAGTTTAGTCGCTATAGGTGCCCAAAAGTGAAGATTTAGTTAGAAAAAATAGTTCAATGTCTAGTTTGGCAAAATATTGTAAACCAGTATTATGAGATCACCCTATGATGTGTTGGAAACATGAGCATGATGATATTTTTATGTGTATTGTGTTGTCATTGATGTCAACCCATTGTAGAAATGTAGAAGTGTTGGTCCACAGAAGGCCAAATGGTGTGGATAATTGGTTGTCTCAAAGTGTAATTTCAATGTTACAGTGAACCAGTCTTGTGGTCTGCATTGCTCTGCTATGCAATATATTGTCATATGATTTTGAGCTGTTGATGATGTGTATTGAAGGTGTTTAGATCTAAAGTTTCAAGGTTGTATGTCTTCCGTAGTTGAAAATAATGTTGATAGAGTATCGGGCTTTATAATGGAAGTGTTATTGGTAACAAAGTGCATATTGGAATGCTCTACATTCCACTACGGATGAATATTATGCTATGAAGTTTTGAGGAAGTGTTTGCATATTCCAAAAGTATGTTTGTTCCATGTGGCAAGTGTTTTGGTGGTCCACGTGTCGAGTTTTGAATGAACCTTTGGTCCATTCAATTATTACTTCACTAGTTTTGCTATGTGGTGTTGACCTAAGGATTTTGGGGTCGTGTGGAGTTGAAGTATGTAAGGAGCGGATTTATGAGAGTGATCATAGGCCATTTTGACCTATTTTGGTGTTATAAACATTTTTGTTTGTTCTGCAAAGTGTGTAGAATGAATTTTTGAGCTGACAGGTTATGTGGTACACAGTTCATGTAATTAGGTCGACCTAATTAATGTTTTGTTTGGTAGCAGTATATATGCTAGGTTGATTCATTGTGTGAAGGATGATGATGAGGTGTGTTTATAGAGTGTGTATGTGTGTGATATCTAATGTAGTGTGAAGTGTGAAAGGTGTAGTGGTGAAGTATAAAGTGAGTTGTCAATTTTCAGAGCTTAATTGGAACTATATCTTCAGCATGTTGTAGATGCATTATTAGCAGTTCATTTTGGTAGTGAGCCACCCTTTCCTCTATCTTTTTCTATTTTGGGAAATGAGCCCTTGACAGTGAGCCACCTTACAATGAGCCATTCCTCCTTTTTGGACAGTGATTCTACCATTTTGTAATCTCTATTATAGTTGGTTATAATATATTGTGAGCTTGTCCTCAGGTCATGGTTTTTCCCTTTCAAGGGTTTTCCACATAAATCTAGTGTTCTTGTGTTTCTTGATGTGATGCATTATTTACATGTTCCTTTATATTACTGTAAGTTTAATGTGATGCTTTGAATGTATGTTTAAATTGATGAAGTTAATGAATTTCAATGAATATTGATTCACGAAGTTAATGAATTTCAGTGAATATTGATTCACCCCCCTCTTAGTATTCTAGGTGTTCAACATGATGTTGGGAGTGTGAAAAATAAATTGATTAATTGATTTACTTGGTATTTGTTTTAAATATGTTTGTAAATTATTGATTTTCCAAAAAGGAAAAATATGCTCAAGCCTATGGGTGGGAATTTAATGTAAATTGTAACTTCATTTTGGAATTTTGAAATTGCATTTGTTGAAAAAAAAATGGAAGGCAGTGTGTTTAGGGAGTGGAGAGAGTGGGTTGAGAAGCGAGAAGACAATTTTTTGAAATGCAATTGAAGGCTCTTACCAAGAATAGGAGAACCCATGCCCAGAAGGTGAAGGGTATGATTTGAAGTTGACTATCAGGAAGAAGAAAAGTCCCACACCTAGATTTCCAGGAGAGGTTTTGATAGGGAAAAGAATAAAGAAAATATGATAAGAAGAATGTAGGAAAAGGAGGAACAATACCTTGTTGTCATGAAGATGAATCTCATGGAATTTGGTGTGTGTTGCAAGTGCTCTTTACTAGTGTGAAGAGTGGTGATCAGATTTTGTATGCATGTAGTTGATAGTTTTCAGAATGTATGAAGTTTGCACATGATCTCTTGTAGCTAGTTGTTGTAGGAATGACATTGTTGTGTAAATTTGAAATCTTTGTAGTTTCATGTATGTTGCAGGAAATCATATTTCAAAATAAAATTTCAGATTTAATCATTTTGTGGTTGTTATTAGTATTATCAAATAGGATTTTAAAGGAATTGGGGAAAAAGGTTCAAGAATTGAGAAAATTTGTTGGAATGGGTAAAAATCCAATGTTTAGAAAATGATTTTTTGAAAGTTTGGCTTGAAAGGTAACATGGTTTTGATGGTTTAAAAAATATAGTGGGCATGTATTCCCATAGGTGAATATGGGAGCTTCCTTTTCACAAGTTTTTATAAGGAAAGAATCTCATTTGCAAGTTCAATTTAATTTTCAAAAAGTGGTTTGTCACAATTTGTTGAGCACATTTTCAAAAGTTCAATGGAATTAAATAAATTTCAATGTGGTTTCATTCCCTTACCTATAAGTATCTAATAAAGTTGAAGGATTTGAGTGGTGGTTGCGAAAATCAACACCTCAATACAGGGTCTGGTTTTCAATTGCATCAAAAATTGACATAATGCATTCTACTTCTTATACATGGAAAGATGGATCTAGTTTATTTCTCTTCTCAAAATTTTTTTTATAGGAAATTAAGAGGTTTAGTTTTCTATAGGCATGGCTAGCAAGAGGAATAGGGACAAAGGCAATGGAATTAAGTATGGAATCTTGGTATTATTTCATCTCTTGAGGTATATCTTTCATTGCGATATTGATGTGGCCATAGGGTTTATTAAAAATTATTAGGTGAGCACAACTTGGAGTCAAGTAACACAAAGAAAATGCTTTATGTGGGAATTTTGTCACAAATTTGGTTATCCTCATTCTTGACATGGGAATCAGGTTTTATTTGTTTTGAGTGTTTTTCTTGACCAATTTGACAATATGGAGGTGGCCAAGTGCACAAAGAATCCCAAAAGGAGAGTGTTTGAAGGAGGATTTAAGGCTAGCACAAGTAAATTTGATGAATTTATATGCAAATATTCTAGACAAGAATGAAAAATTGAAGGCTCTTCACTAAGAAGTGGGCATTCTAAGGGTAACTTGATATGACATTGGGAAAGTTTTGGTGGATTTGAGAGTCACCCATCATAATGGCTTTTTAAAAGTCGAGATATATTTTTTTATTCCATTTTTTGTGGTAATTCTATTCACCATGCTCATTGTTGAAGATAAATACATTTTTCCATTCATTTCTTGTAACTTTTATGTGAATTTTAAAAAAATATTTAGTTGAGTGTTGCTCTTATAGAAATGCATTGATAGAAGAATACTTAGCAGAATATGAGGATGCAATTACCAATAATTAGTAGAGAGAGAGGGTGGTATGAAGTTGGATATATATCATGTTGTTTTGAATTGTAATATATGAATATATAAGATTGGCACTTTTTGTTGTGCATGGTCTTCTAAGTTAGTATGTTTTCTTTTTTTGTGGTTTTGAGTAGCTCTAGTTGTATTATATAGTAATCATGGCCTTTAACATTGTATAAAATTATACCTTGAGGGTGGGTGCTAATAGAAACTCTAAGTTGTCTAAATAATACAAGTTTGTGAAATTTTGTAGTATTTCCAATTCTTGTTTTACACAAGAAATTTAGAAATTAATATGGTATAATTATATTAAATTATTTTAATTTGTACACTTTATATTTTGTAAGAAAATGAGAAGCTACCAAAAATGAGAAGATAATATATAACTATATAACTACAAATACAAATTATCAAAGATAAAAATAGCATCACAAAGTTAATTTTCAATTATTGTTAAACTGATGAAGAAATCTTATAGTATTTAAAAAAAAAAAGTATGTAAATATGATTTGTATTCATGCAACAATGCCCATACAATATTATGTGTGTATAAAATAAGAAATAATAAAACTAAGAAACCATAAACTTGCAACACATAATAGTGTATGTAGGTGGATAAATCCTTTTGAGAAAAAAACTCCATCAAGAGAGACTCAATAATATATTAATCTTCAAGAATGGAATACATATGCAACACTCTAACTCCCTTTCAATTTGATATCATTTCAATAGCACCTGTGTACCTATGAAATAATATAATGAATAACTATATCATACCTCAAATGTATAGATAAATTGGAGAGGAATACCACAAATAGTTTTCCAAAATAATATCAAACCATAGAAAATTTTAAAAACTCAAGTTAGGTCTCAAAATAGTTACTCCACTTCCTAGAACAAATAATACTCACAAGGCTAGGGTTGTCATGTGGGTAAAATAGTTCATGAATGGAATCATGGAGGATCTCAAGCTAACTCAAAAAGAGTGGGTTATATCTTATGCACTTCAAGCTCAGCTTAAACTCAGGAAGGTATTCCTAGAGGTATACCTGAATAGGTATTGTAATCACATAGGATCAACATACTAGAACATATGATAGCCAAACCCAACTAGTTTGATTATACCCTAAAACTATCACTAGACTAAAAAAACTAGCTATCTCTAGCCCCTATATAGTTGATATAACACCTTGGAAACATGTGCAAGGTGGGGTGAGTTTCATAATTCTTAGATAATGGTTCTTTCTATTCCCTAGAAACAATGAAATTAATAACTCACAAAAAAGAACTAAAAAAAAATGATTTTATGATTTTTTTAAGATTTGGATGATTGAAACACATGCAAGAGACTAATGCCTATTCTATAATAAGATGCCTTGTTCTATCCATAATGGCTTAAGTTATAACTTAAGCTACATGTAACCTACGATAGGAAATCAATAACAAAATAGAATTTATGTTCACAATGCCATGATTGCAATAGCCAGGGTTTAACTGATAAACCCTAAATGTGTCTAAGATAATACATAAACCATTTTTGAGCTCATCCTTCAACCTCTAGACTTGCAATTTATGTTTATGAGAAGTTCTCAAAAAATCGACATCAGATATGTCAATATATTCTCATTCAAATGCCTAGAAGCCATTGTGACAACATTTTGACAACTATGCAACATTTACAAAATGTGTTCTTTTGCATTTACAACTGCTCACACACTTCCATAGCTAGATACACATCTCATAATCATCCTCTGTCATCATGCCAACAATCTTCCTTACATGATATCCCCTTTTGACATCAATGAAAACAATATGCCAACAATCTCCCCCTTTGTCATTGATGGAAAAATGAAATGCTTGCTCAACCTATATCATTTGAATCTGATACCAATTCATGCTTTGTACCAATTGTTGAGAATCCCTGTCACAATTAAAGATATTGTAGTCCATGCTCTATACCAATATAATCTTTATGTTCTCCCCCTTGCTCAATTGCTTGAGAATTTGTACAACTTTCTCCCCCTTTGACATGAATGGAAAAGGGAACACTCCCCTTGAAAACATACTCCCCCTTTGATAAGAAATTCAAAGAGAAAGTGGGGATCCTTGAATCTGCAACCATCAAGTCATTGGAAATTTGTAAAACAAGTTTTACCAAACTTGATCTATCTTTACTTTTCTAGGGATGAATGAAGAACCAGTGAAGCCCCCCTAGATTCATGCCCTATCATTGCTATTAGTGATATGATGTGGGAGAAATTACTCCCAAATTCTACCTCAAATATTTAAATTGATCCTTTGAAAAAGGCTTGGTGAAAAATTCAGCCACTTGTTTTTTGGTGGAAACGTATTCTAGGATGACCTCTTTGTCTGCAACCTTCTCTCTAATGAAGTGATACTTTATGGATATGTGCTTTGTTCTAGAGTGCATCACTGGATTCTTTGAGATGTTTATTGCACTTGAATTGTCACAAAGAATAGAGATAGGTACTTTGTACTCAACCTTGATATCTTTAAGTGTTCGCTTCATCCATAGCACTTGAGTACAACATGTTGATGCTACTACATACTTTGCTTCTCCTGTGGAAAGAGTGACTAATTATTTCTTATTGCTCATCCAGGAAACCAAGTTGTTTCCCAAGAAGAATGCTCCTCCATTGGTGCTTCTCCTATCATCTGCACATCCAACCCAATCAACATCTGTATATGCTACCAAAGAAAAATCCTTGCTCTTGGGATACCACAACCCATAATCAATGGCACTTTTGATGTATTTGAATATTCTTTTCACTGCATTGACATGAGACTCCTTTGGTGCAGCCTGAAATCTTGATACCATACATACTACTTGCATTATGTCTGGTCTTGATACAGTTAAGTGCAATAAGCTTCAAATCATTGACCAATAAGTTGTCTAATTTACATCTAGTGATTCATTAGATTTTCTTAGCTCTTACAGCCAATTATCATGGGAGTATTGAATGGTCTACTGTCCTCCATACCAAATTTCTTAACTATTTCCTTAGCATATTTAGTTTGAGATATAAATATCCCTTTATCAGTTTGTGGAATTTGTAAACCAAGGAAAAATGACAACTCTCCTAACATTGACATCTCAAATTCATCTTTCATATGTGTAGCAAATACTTTACACATTTTATCATTTCTACCACCAAATATGATGTCATCCACATACACAACAACAACAATCAAGTGCTCACCTTTATATTTGAAATACAAATTGCTATCTACACATCCTTTCTTGAAACCTTATTGTTGTAGGTACTGGTCTAATCTTGAATACCAAGCTCTTGGTGCTTGCTTTAGACCATACAATGATTTCCTCAATCTCCATGCATAGTCATCATCCTCTAATAGCTGAAAACTGTTTGGTTGTTCTATGTAGACTTCATCTTCTAGGTTTCCATTCAAAAATGCAGATTTGACATCCATTTGATATACTTTAAATCCTTTATATACTAAAAAATGCAAGAAACATTCTAATTGCTTCTAATCTTGCCACTAGTACAAAATTTTCTTCAAAATCAATGCCTTCAACTTGTGCATATCCCTTGCACACTAGTCTTACTTTATTCCTTATCACAACTCCTTCATTGAGCTTGTTTTTAAATACTCATTTAGTGCCTATTACCTTTTTTCTTGGTGGTCTAGGAACCAATTCCCATGTTTTGTTCTTTTCAATATGATGTAGTTCTTCCTCCATGGCCTTCATCCAACTCTTATCCTTGCTAGCTTCAATAAAGTTCTTTGGCTCAATCTAAGATGGGAGAGCAAAATTTACCCGCTCCTTATTCCTTGCTAGTCTTCTCCTAGTCTGAACTCCTTCATTTTTGTCCCCAATTATTTGATCTCCTGGGTGATCCTTCTACACATACTTTGCAGGTGCCTTCTCAACTTCTTCAAATTCTTTTTCATTATTAGCAGTGTTTTCTTCAAAGTTTCAATAATCTTCAATTTCATGCCTATCTAATTTGATATGACTTATGCTCTCATCAATCTTAACATTTATGCTTCCTACCATCTTGTTCAATTTTTTTTTTATAGCATTTATGGGCTTTTCTTTGGGTGGAATATCCTAGAAATATTCCTTCATCACTCCTTGACTCAAAACTTCCCATGTTTTCATCTTCTCTTTTAATATAGCACTTGCTGCAAAATACCTTAAAATATTTAACATAGGTTGGTCTATCGTACCATAGCTCATAGGGTGTGTTGTCACTATGAGCTCTTATTTGAACTCTATTCAAAATATAAACTACAGTATGAACTGCCTCCCTCCAAAACATATCTTCTAGTTCTGGCCATGTCCTTCACCACTCTATTCTTTCTTTCTACAACTCCATTCTACTATGGAGTTCTAGGTGCAAAGAATTGTCTTTTGATTCCATGTGGCTCACAACATTCAACAAATTCACTTGATGTGAATTCTTCTCTATCAGAACTTAAGCATCTGATCCTTCTACCTATCTCCTTTTTGGTGCAGAAGCACTTGATGGATTATATGCCTTCATGAGGAAAATTTGACATTTTGGCTTTATTTTGATGTTTTAATTATGTAATAAGGTCTAATAGATCACATTGAACTTGTTTGTGTCAGTTTTTGAGGTCTAGGTGGTAATTTTTGAGTCATATGTCAAATATTGGAAAATTGTCAATCTTGTGAAATGTTGTTAAAGTGCAAAAATAAGGAGATGAAGAGTCATGAGGTAGTTGGACAGTTGGGGTCAATTAGTTATGTTTGGAAGGTTTTTAAAAACATTTTTGTACATTGGGAATGGGAGAGATTGAGTAGATGAAGTTGTATTGAAGTTAAGAAATGAAATTAATGAAGAAAACTTTGTTTTAATTGAAAAATTCTATGTTCTACATCATGGTACATATGGTACAACCTTAATTATGGCCTGAGACCATATGGAATATATGGAGCCTTGAATACTCTACATTTTAGTTTTGATTTCATGAAATTTCATTACATATTGCAAAAGTTATGGAAATTTTATGATATACTGCCTAAAACCCTCCACTAGGGTATATAGTGGTAAATAAAATTGTGTTTCTCTCATTTTGGCCAATAAAAAATTCTAGTTTTTGGTGAAAAGGCTTCTTTTTGCATATACTTTCATATTTCAAATTTGTAGACCAAAAATATCAAAGTTAGCATTTGAAGAGTTGATGCCCTAGGACTATAATTTTGTGTGATAAGACTGGAAATAACAAAGTTCAGTGAAGTTTTAGTGTTTTTTTGTGTGAAATGGGTATTCTTCTTGGGTAACAGTGTTTGGAAAGGTTGCAAAGATGTATTGTGAGCCCTTCCTAGATAGGGTTTTGGGAAGCTAAAAGCTTTTGTGCCTATTTGATCACTGACCTGTATAGTGCAGACTTGTGACAGTCATATTTTGAGTAAAAAATGGAGGTTTAAGATAGGAGTTTGATGAAATAACATGAATGAAGCATGGGAGAAGGTTTAATTAGTATGTGAAGACATATTTGAACATGTTTTTGGAATTTTAAAAGAGAAATGGGCTTGGGAACATAGAATTTCAATAAACCCTCATAATACAATCATGGAATTGGCATAAACCAGTGTTTAGAGTTTTGATACATTAATGAGTGTTATTGCTAATGAAGTTTGTTGATTTTGGAATTTTTTCACTGGTTGAGAGTGCTTGAATAGAGTTTGAGGGTCTGAGTGAAGAATTTCTTGGAGTTGCTTTGTTAATGTGGCCTAATTGGGCCTAGTTGTTGTAGGACAGTCTATTTTGGAGGGTGTTGTTACAAAACAACCCTATTTGAAAATTTGGTATCTTAAAAGAGGCCCAAATGGGTCCTTGAATTTGTGCTCTATTTTGGGAGATTCACTAAGTTTTGTAAATTATGCCCACTTTTGTCCTTGGGGAATACTACTAGCCAATAAGCTTATTGTGAATGAATGTTTGGAAAATGAAAGAATAGAGTTGTTGAAGACTTTATTTGGCTTAAACTTGTTAATTTGATGTTGTTCAAAAGGTTTTGAAGATTCGGTAAGAGTTATGTGCCCTGTTTGTAGTTTTGGGTGTTTAATAGTTTGGAGATCAAGTGCTTTATGAAGAGTATGATGAGTTAAAAGTGGATGAATAAGAAAGAATTGTTTGAGTTTAGTCAAGTTGTGATTTTTGGAAGGATTTGAACCCCTACCTCTGCATCACTTTTCAACCATTTTCTTGAATATCCTAAATCTTTCAAATGCTTGTGACTTGTATTTCAAAAAGGCTACCCATGTCATTCTCGTGTATTCATCTATTAGCAACATGAAGTATCTTTCTCCTTTTAGTCCTCTTGTCCTTATAGGTCCACATAAATCAGTATGGACCAACTGTAAAGGCTTAGTTGTTGAGTATTTCTTAGTTGGAAAACTAGCTTTGTTTGTTTTCCCTACTGGCATTCTTTGCATATAATATTTGTAGGCTTGGTTATTTTAGTCATGTGTCTTACTAGACCCCTTGAGCTTACTTTCACCAAATTATCAAAATTTACATGCCCAATCTTCTATGCCACAACCATCTTTCATCAGCTCACCCTATCATACCACTCTGACTTTTTACTTCACAACGATTGTAAAGATTGCTATTAGTTTGTAATCCTTGTGCAATTAATTTTCCATTTCTTCTTATGTTGCATCCTTTTGAATCAAATGTGACCTTGTATCCATTGTCACACATCTAACTCACTTAACAGGTTGTACTTCAGTCCCTCAATATACAATACATCTTTTGTGGGATTCTTTCCATCTAGACTCAATATGCCTTTCCCACATATCTTAAATGTTGTATTGTCACCCAAACTCACAGATCCACCATTTCATTTCTTGAGATTGATGAACTTGCTTTTGTCTCCAGTCATATGCTTGGAGCAACCACTTTCTATTACCCATAAGTTTTTCTTTTTAGCATGCAGTGTTGTTTGAATAATCATTGATTGTGTAGAACTTTGTCCTTTTTCCTTCCACACCTTCTTAGGCTTCTTTTTAGTTTTTTCTACCTTTTCTTCTATGATTTTAGATTCTTTTTTTTTCTTAGGAGGTGGGTCTTTCCTTTTCTCATTCTTCACATTAGGTCTTACCATTTTTTTTCTACAATTCTTAGCTATGTGACCATAGTTGTTAGAGTTATAAAAAATTATGTTCATATTAGCTAATGGAGTAAATTGACTTTCACTTACAAAGTTTGAGCTCCTCTTAGGAATGACTCTACACTCTCTAGCCCTATGACTAAATTGATTACATGTAAAAGCAATATCCATAGAAATATGAAGAATAATTGGTCATGGCATTTTGTGCTGGATGAGGTGGCCTCCTTGGCAGTTGTTTCCTTATGTTTCTTACTGTTGTGAATCCACCAACATTAATCCTTCTAACATTCTACCTTCTCTTTCGATTATTTGGAGAAATTTGGTTATCCTTCTTGTCTATAGTAGGATTCTTTTCTTCCTTAGTTTTCTCAACTTCTGCAGGTTTCTCTTTGAGTTCACTCCCTTTGCAATCTCTTTCATCAACAAATTTAGATTTTTCTTCTGCCCTAAATCTTTCATATAATTTTGTTGAAGTGTTTATGAAGGTGATCTTACCACTCTCAAGCCCTAGTACAAATTTTCTTTTGGTTGCTTAATAATTCATCAAAAAAATTGAGCCACCTTTCAGCTTGAGTTCTTTCTCTATTTTCTCCTTTACTTTTTCTAAATCTTTTTTTAGAGCCACAATTTATTCCTCAAGCTTCATGCATCGGTCAACTTTTGATTGTAGCTTGGAATTAAGCACATCTTCTATTCTTTTGTCTTCTTCAAGTTGTAGCTTCAAATATACCACATTATGAGTAGATTCCTCCATATCATTGCCTAATTTGTCTCTTTTTTGTGCAAGATTGTTTTGGCACTTATTTTCTCTTTTCAATTTCTCAATCTCATCTAGGGCACAAGTGATTTCTCCTTCCAAGTTAACCTCTCCTTCTTCACCTTCTTCACTGATATTTTCAACCTTCCCATCCTTCTGTTCCTCAAACTCATTTTCCATGAAAAGGAATTCATTTTCTTTTACAATAAATTCATAATCTTGCTCATCATCTGAGCTATTACAATCATCTGATACATCACTATCCTCCTGGATGTATATACTTTTCTTTTTTTTCTGAAGACTTCTTCTCTTAGTGTATTAGGGTTTCTTCATTTTACTATCCACTTCTTGTTCAGAGTTTCCTTTTTTTTTGTATGGATATTTAGTAGCAAAATGGTCCACTTTTCCACATTTAAAGCATTTAAAGGGAAAATTACCTTTGTACTTGTCAGATCCTCTTCTAATCCTAATGAAATTTGCCTCTTCTTCATTAGTCTCATCATTCTCGAATGTGGTAGTCTCAGCCTTGTCTTTCTTAGGATATACATCCTTCTCCCTATTGACAACCTTGAAAGTAGCTTCCTTCCTGGATGGTTCTACATCTCCCATACTCTTTTCATATGTAGTGAATATACCATGCAACTTATCAAGAGTTATTTTGTCTATTTCTCTTCCTTCCTTTATTGCAAAGATCTTGGGATCATATTTGTTTGTCATTGACCTAAAAACTTTCTGTACAATGACATTTTCTTTCACTTCTCTGTACCCTCTAATAGAGTACTATATCTTCAACTCTTAGAAGATAATCTTCAATCTTTTCCTCTTCAATCATATTCAGGTCTTCAAATCTAGCTCTCAACACTTGTAGCTTTGCAAAATTCCAGCTCCTTCATATATTTTTTCAACTTATTCCGGACATCATATGTAGTCTTACAATGCATAATCTTGTCATGCATAGATCTTGAAAAACTACAGATAATGGCATGCCTTGCTCTTTCATTATTATCATAGTCCTTTTTACCTACAACATCAGTGGGAGGAGTGGGAGGAGTGACATAGTTGATCTTGATAGACATCCAAACATCAGATCCTAGAGATTCCAAATATGCCTCCATTTCATGGCTCCAAAAAGCATAATCTTTTCCATTGAATCAATGTACCTTGTTTGTGGAAGAACCTTCTTGATAGTTCATAGTGTTCACTCTACTAGAATCTACTTGAGTTGATTAAGATTCACCTAGGGAACCTAGGGATTTGATATTGATTGTTGGGACACAACAATCTATTGAGAGGGGGGAGTGAATCAGTAGATATTAAAATTTTAACCCTTAAACACTTTGAGAAGATTAATTCTTTAAACCCTTAATGTGCATATTGAACTTAACATGCAAATACATGAACATGCACACACACAAGCATCACATAACATAAGATGTATGTGGAAAAATGAAGATGGGAAAAACCATGGTGAGAAATGTTGCTACGAGCTACTGTCCTAATCCATCCTCAAAATCCAATATTTAGTTACAATGCTTTAAGGGCACCAACCCTAAGGAGACACCAATCCATTGGTTTTAGGAGCACCCACTCCCTAATATGAGCACCTTCCAAGATATCCAATGGCGCCCACCAATCAAACTTACAATTTAGAGTATTACAATTTGATTACAATTCTATGTTGCAACCTATTTACAACTACACAATGTTCTGCACCCCTCTTCTTTTACTTTTCTTTTCCTCTTCATAATTAGTGCATTATCTGTTCACCTCAAGAAGCTCTAGATACTCTCTGCAACATTTGCACTATATCTTCTGCAACTCTGTTCTCACATCTCTCTTCCATCTTATTCCACACTATTCAAAAATTGATATCGTATACTTTGTATCTCCTTCACCGACTAGTAGTGATTTCCTCGAGATTCTCATCCAAATACAAGATCTTTGTTAGGGTTTACTTAGTATCTTCTTCATCACACAACCTCTACATTGAGCCACATCCACATTAAATTTGGATACAAAGAATTTGCTAAGAATATAAGTCTACAAAACCCTAGGATTAGGTATGCATTTTTATTCTTTTTGTTTATCTAATTTAATCTTGATCTCTTTTGACATGACAATCTGTGTCATCGACCTACAAATTAAATATCCAATCATATTGGTCATTGGAGTAGTTGGACCAATTAAACCTATTTTTTGTGTCAGTTACCAATCAAAACCTTCATTTACATGGACTTGGCTATTAAGTACCTTCATCTTTGGATCTGGGTTGTCGATCTACTTCTTCACACCATGATCTACTGGTTCTATGTTCATTACCCAGCTTTAAAACACAGTCATTAGATAAATGGTCCATTTAATCTCTACTGTCAATCTCCTTATAAAACCGCTTGCTATAGATGGGGTCCACAAAGACACACGTCCAAAGCTCGCTATCCCATGAGCTTTGACAATGAGCCCACTAATTTTAAGTGGGTTGGCAAAGCTATCACTATTTGTCATTGACATTATCACCACACAATTCACAACAACGATGTGAATTGCTATACCGAGCAATCATCCTCTACCATCTAACATCACACATCACCATCCACTGAATTCATCTGGTCCAACCTTCTAAGTGTCGAAGGGACTTGAAATTAATTTCTCTGATATGTTTAAGTCTCTTCGATATAGTTTATAGGTTCGATCACCATTCAATCAACATCATTCAATCTCCACTATTCCCCACTTTCCCGCAAGACTTAGCCGGGACCCACCAAAACACCATTGATCAAGCATTGAACTGATGTGTCAAAGGGACTTAAAACACTGTCTCTTCAAAATTCCATTGTCACTTCGATGCATCTATGAGAGATCGTTTCATCAAAGGGACTTAAAATAGCTCCTACCGATATGGTGAAGTCTCCTTGATGTAGGGCCAAATATTTGTCACTCAACTTAGGAAATATTAAGGTCAACAAACATTAGCTTAGCTAGTAAATTCTAGGAAGGGGGGCCAGTCAATCTACATCCACAATGGCTTAAGTTATATAGTGTAAGCTACCTGCAACTTGTGATAGGCAGTAAATGACAAAATAGAATTTTTGTTCACAACGCCATAACTACAATAGTTATGGTTTAACTGATAAACCCTAAATGTGTTAGATAGCATACATAAACCATTTCTAAGCCCATACTTCAACCTATGGACCTGTAATTTATGTTTTTGAGAAGCTCTCAGAAAACCCACATCAAATCTATCAATAAATTCTCATTCAAATGCCTGGAAGCCATTGTGACAACATTTTGAAAACTATGCAACATCTGCAAAATGTGTTCCTTTGGATTTACAACTACTTACACACTTCTAGAGTCATATTTACATCTCTCATAATCATCCTTTGTCATTATGCCAACAATCTTCCTTGCATGATATCCCCTTTTGACATGAATGACAACAATATGCAAACATACTTGGTTATCTTAGAGGATAATTCTCATTCCCTACTCTTGGTCTACTCAATGGTTTATCATCTGAAAGGTATTTTCCCATTCTTATTTAAGATGTGTTATGTTTCATGCTTTGTTTTCTCATGGGAACAAGTCTTGAGATATTGATTGATTTTTGAGACTCATTTGAGGATTATTTAGCATGAATTTTATTGCTTTATCTTTCATAGATATGGATCTTGAGCTATGGATAGTTGGTTCTAGAGGATTCATTTTGAGGGATGTTTAGCATTGGTATCTCCTTGTGCACAAGTATATTTATGTTACCATCAATTGATGAGGAGTTTTAGGAGGTGTTTATTGGGTTAATTCCTAATTTGGGAATGGATAATTTGAGTTAGAGAGGCTTATATCCATGTTAGCATTATACATGATTTATATGTTGCATTTGATCCATGAGATTGAGTGATTGGGTGTTGAGGATTTTCATTTGGGGTTCTAAGGAGATCATACTTGACACAACATTGCACTTTTGGGTTGTTGGTAGAAGGACATGTTATAATTCATAGGTTTTCTCTCTTCACTTTATGGTTCCTTCCTGGAGGTGCATATTCATATGATTTGGGAGGATTGTGGTGACATGTTGTGAGAGAGTATGCAACTACATGGTTTTGAATGTGTGGATAATTGTGTTTTTCCTTAGTACTTCATGTTTGGATCATTTATCACACCTTGGTATAGTGTTGATTGGTAGACTTGATATGCCTTGATCATTTTTAGATGTGACATTACCCATGCAGTTGGAGTTCTTGGATATGTATGTTATTCATTGACACATTTGATATAGGGAGCTTGTTATTGTGGTTTATGGGTTGGCTACATGTTAGCACGAGTTTATTGATGTTGTTGATAATTAGGAGGTACTTATGGTTCGATGTATTAACATGTGTTTTGGATGCCATTTCTGATGATGTGGGTTTTTGCTTTTGATGGGAGCTTGGAGCCTTTGTTATCACTTGGATTTGATGCTTGTGTTCTATGGATTGTGTTGGTGATTTTTCCAGTAGAGTTGAACAATCCTCTAACAAGTAGCTAACTCCGATGATGAAGAACTGTTAGATTAGTGGCCAACACAATGAGCATAGGATTTTAAAGTTTGTACTCCACTTCAGGCTTTATGAAACCTAGGAGGGTAATCCTAATTGCATTTTCATGCAATATAATCAATTAGTAACACATTTATACATAGATTAATTTCTTTCTATGGTAGATGAAATCACTTTTATTGAAAATTTGGCAGATTTTCAAATGAAGAACTAGCTATCTGCTAGGAATTAAGATTAATTCCACTTCTACTACCCTTGGAGAGATTTTCTATTTTGAGTATTGTTCTTCTCATAAGTCTAGAGCCAGGAACACTATTTGTTCATCTTATGCAAGATTTTCTTATAGAACAACCAATTTCTAATCAATTGGAGCAATGGAGTCAAGTACACAAGAGGATCAATAATTTACAATTTACTCTTTTAAGGGAGAAATGGACTATTTTCATATTGATTTGTGTTTTGAAAACTTATTGTGCAAGGAAAATTCACTTCTTAGTAATCCTAAGCCATTCCTTACAAAGTTTATAACCCTATTCAAGCATTTTAATTAATTCCCTGAATTAAAGTTGAAAACAAAGTAATACATTCAAATGAAATATTTGAAGACAAATGATAACAGCATTGGTATTTCTCATTCATAACTCCATAATGAACTACAAGAGTATAAATTTCTTGACTGATATTTGTTTTGACATCTTTAATTTCTATAGACCTCATTTAAGATCGTTACATACATGACTTCTTCTCCAGGACTAACTATTGGCCTACTTCAGAATTCTATTCTAAGTGCCCTTTATGAACTGAGCCTTTACCTAGAACTCTATTAAGACTTCAAAATCCAACCTCCGTAATAAGCCTTGAAATCCCCTTTATAGGATAAGGGAGCAACAAGCATTAGGCTTAATTACATTTACATTTCATTTCATTTGCACTAGAATTTGAGATATTCTTAGTTTGTTACATGCAATCATTTGAGGAAAATGGAAGAGTAAAAGACCACATTCCACATGCCCTGAATGAAGACATTCCAACTCCTTGAAAAATAGAGTTTGTTGTAACCATGTTGAATCCTCATCCTTGTTGACCAAAGAATATTATCCAATAACAACTCCAACACAAACTTGTATATCATCCGTAAACAACATATGCACTGCCAAGGTTAACTAGTATGGCACTTCTCCTACATACGAGCCCAAAAACTTTCCACCTCAGCACATGAAACAAGAAATCACATGAGTGATGAATAGGAAAATCCTAAAAAAAAGGGCATTGTATCATCAAAAACAAAAATAGGGTGCAATCATCAGTCTTAATCATCAACCTTAAAGGATATTCACCCACATTTTACTCATGGTGGGATTGGAGAAACTGTCACCACCTCTTTATCAAGATTCCTCGATAGTACCAGGGAGAGGGGATAATAATCACCCTCTGATTTAGTTTCACCCTCATTGTGTGAAGGGTTATTAAGTACCTCACATGGAGAATTGTATTCCTTTGGATAAGCTTTATAATGCTCACTCTCTATCCATTCCCTTTTTGCATTCTTCACCATCCTCTTCTCTTTGTATTTGACTAATTCTTTTTAAACTATCTGCTCTCTTGGATGGTAATTTTCCTTGGTACTATACTCCTTGAATTTCCCTAATCCTACTCTTCTTTTTGGCATATCAAGAACTTCATGTATTTCATTTTTATTCTCAAGACCTTCCTTAGGCTCAAACAAACTCAGCCCCTTAGACTCTCAAATCATCATGATAGACCTACTTGCCTAGAATGTCTACACACTCCTCAAGAGAATTCAATTCCCACACACTTTATTAGCCTTCAACCCTCATTCATTGAAAAATGAATTATGACATGGAAAATCACTCAAGTAATCTACATTAAATATGCAATTTGAAGCATGCAAGATTAATGACTCGAAATCTCCTTATGCGAGCAAGTTGATAACTTACAACTCAAGATTGAATCTAATTCGTTGCTTTTAAAGCACTTAAAACTTCATCCATGGTGATATGAGCCTTTCTTTTTCTTTTTTTTATGTCCTTAACAACTTGCCGATGGAAAAAAAAATGCCAACTCAAGTGTTGTGATCTGTCAATTAGCATGTATCACCACCCTAATTCGTGCTTTTATTAATATCAGTGAAGTACACAAGAAAATTTTTTCTTAGAGGGAAAATTTATTTATACACTTCATCACTTCATCGTTGATCCTAAATTTTAATGAAAGCATTTATGTGGTGATTCTCAGTCCATTGGGTTATCCTGCTTTAAAAAACTTTATCAACAATTCCTTAGTCTTCTCGCTACTTTCCTTTTTGCTTTATGCTAAACCTTCAAGATTTTTCCACGTAGCTCGTTCCATGTAGTGACCATCGCTCATCGCTCATCTATTTTGTATTTTCCCCACTCTTATTAGGGATGCAAACATTTTGGTGATGATCTTTAGCCCTTGGTTCCATAGCCTGACCGTTTGTCACACTTATCCTCCTATCGCGTATTGCTAATTCAAATCTCGTACTGATGCTTCTATCTGTGACAGGAAATGCTATGATGGCACCGGCTTTGGACACATACAACCTGCATAAACCAAATGTCACTAAAGACATCGCTCATAGGATCATATCATTTTAGTGAGAAAAATCCTTTAGAGAACATCCATTGCTTATCGCCAATTTAGAACTCAAGTTCTAAAAAAAATTAGCGATGAGCAATGAAGTTATAACATAAGGTCTTTGTTCATCGCTAATTATCCTCATATATTTTGCAAGCAACTAGTGATGAGAATATTTACAACTTTTGATGTCCATTGCGTATCGCTAATGTGAGATTTTACATTCAAAACGTATCCACAATCAAGCGATCACATCGCTCATCGCCATTCCAAGTTTATCTTTTTTATGACCATTAGCGATGAGAAATAAGAACATAAAGATAGAAGTGTCGCTCATCACTATTATCATTTTGAAAACTTAAAAGCCATTAGTGATGAGAGATATTAAAAGGAAAACATTAATCCATCGCTTATTGCTATTACAATTTGTGAATCAATGAAAAATCAACGATGAGTGATATAGCATTGAAGGCCATCAGGTCATAAGTGGGAACCTTTTAAGCACATGCTCATTAGTTTGTTCTTATGAAGGGGAATCCCTAGGACAATAATTAACTTGAAAACCTCTAAGTTATAAAATGCAAAGAGTGTAAGGGCTCAAAGATCCTTACCCAATTTTATAAAATAGAAAGGTCTGAACCTAGGCTAGGAGGATCAGTTACCAAGTGACAATGAATGACTAAAGATACATTAAAGCAACTGGAAATGGGTAATAGGGAGTCAATGGCCCAATATAATATTATAAGCTTTTGTAGATAGCAACTGTATATGCAAATGCAATAAGGGTTTTAACATGGAACAAGGATTTTTTTTTTAGGCTTCCATCAGTGGCTTCGGCTGGGGACACATGCCTCTTGTAGGCATGGTGAGATCTTAGAATTTTAGGTGAAGCAAACCAAACACAAAAAAAAAAGAAAAAGAAACAACATATGTACAAAATTTACACAAGCAAAGAAGACCTGAAAAGGGAGATCCAATCTCCACCCAACCAACATGAAAATTTCAAAGATGCAAACTGTGTTATGCATCCCTCAGTTCAACCAAGTTTTACCCTCCTGATTGGTGGCACTAAACCACAAAAATGCTGAATAAGTTCCTGCCTCTGTCAAAAACCAACCTTCTAAAGGAGCTGATGTTTTTCCATTCACATTTGTGTTAGAGTAATAAGTTATTATGCTTAATTAATTACATCACATTTGATTAATTAATTAAGTCACTTATTCCTCTTTATTACTTAAGCTAAACTTAGGCACATTTATAATTAATTATTAATTATTAAGTGTGCACACTAGGGTTTCATTTTTTTTTAGTTTCTTGATCTCCTTCATAAGGATTGATCACATTGTAATAATTGATTCTCTTAATGCATTTTGAGAGGTTTCAGAGAACATCTTTTTTCTTCATATCTTTTGCATGTGGGTATCCATCTTGCATGCAGGTGATCTTGGATTCTAACATGGTATCAGAGCATGTTCATGATGAAGATATGGCCTCTTTGTGAGTTTCGGGTGCAAGGGTTTTGCAGCAAGTGTAGCCATTTTTTTGGGACACAATGGGCTCAAACGGACAAAAAACCCTAGAAAGTCAAATCATCCAGAGTTGAAGGCAACATATGTACAAAGGCATTTACCACAAGCAAAGAAGACCTGAAAAGGGAGATCCAATCTCCACCCAACCATACATTGAGAATATTTCATAAGATGCAAACTGTGTTATGTCATCCCGTCAGTTCAACCTAAAGTTTTTAGTTTTTTTCTTTTGGCCATAACTTGGGCATACGGTATCGAAATCGGGCAAACGAGATATTCGGAAAGCTGTGAGCACTTTCATTTGGTGTAGTTTATTTTATAGTATTTTTCTGTTTTACTGCATTTATTGCTGTTTGAAGTCAGATGTACTTTTTATGCTTCCGAGCTCATAACTTTTTGCCACGAATTTTTTGCCTCGTTTGAAGCGTAAGGTATTGAGGAGCTCTAGGTTGCTGTCATGCAATTTTTCTGTATCTATCCCAGGTTTATCAGTTAATCCAGATTTTTCCCGATGGGTTGTTTGGCGATTACTTGGATATTTTGGCAGTTGGGAGAGTGCATTTTGCATCTTTGCACTTCGTTTTCAGTAATACATCTTTCAATAATTGCTTGCTACTTCATAGATTCCAGGGTTGTTCCCGTTTGTTTTCAAGTGTTCGTGGCATCGGGTCTGCTGTCACATTATTTTGATTCCGGTTTGGTTTCAGTTGTAGACAGAGATATCTTTCCTTGCTTGTCAGATTGCGGTTCCAGTGTTACTCTACAGAGTTCTTCCAGTGCTTCTTTGCAGCATGTTATCTCATTGTAGGGGGGTTTTGTCCCACTGGGTTTTTCCTTCTCTACTCCATTCTTGCATTGTAAATGGGTACCTGATCAGGCCTCGTTGCCGGGACCCATCTTTGCTTTCATGCATCCTATTCTAGTGTTTTAGCTTCTTCCTAAGTTCATCTTAAGGGGGGGTGTTAGAGTAATAAGTTATTATGCTTAATTAATTACATCACATTTGATTAATTAATTAAGTCACTTATTCCTCTTTATTACTTAAGCTAAACTTAGGCACATTTATTAATTAATTATTAATTATTAAGTGTGCACACTAGGGTTTCATTTAGGGTTTCCCTTTTAGGGTTTCTTGATCTCCTTCATAAGGATTGATCACATTGTAATAATTGATTCTCTTAATGCATTTTTACTGAGAGGTTTACAGAGAACATCTTTTCTGGTTCTTCATATCTTTTGCATGTGACAGGTATCCATCTTGCATGCAGGTGATCTTGGATTCTAACAATTTGTCCTTATTGTACCATTGAAGTAAGAGCAATTTCAATCCTGCCAAAACAAATGTTAGGCCTTTTTTTAACAAGTGAGAGTCTGTCTGATTATAATCTTTGTTATCACCATTTCTCACAACCTTTCTAAGTATAAAATTTCTATTTTAACTTTCATCATCCTATAGTGTAGAGTTAGGCATATGATGCAAATTTTCATCATCACATGGCACATATATGTTATGTTCATATTGAAAATAACATTTGTCATTATTCATCCCATTTTCATGCTTTATCAAAATGCCTTCCCATTGAATTAGAAATTGAAAACATTCATACTCCTCTAAGTAACTGACACCTTGATACTCGACTTTATCTTCAACACCTACATAAAAGGTAGTACGTTCATAAACGATGCCCTTAGGGAGAACATCAATGTGTTGCTTTGCATGCCCAAGACCACATTCTGACCCTGTATCAGATGTATCGTCAAAATCCTCAACAAAGATTGGATTATATATGCACCAATAAGGATCATTATTTCTTATCTTTGGTGAAGATGGATGCTCATTATACAATGGATTTTCCATTACACTCATTCTTGACATATGAGCCTTAGTTTTCTCAACATGGATGTCTAATTCCTCCAAGTCATTACAACATCCAAAATCATTGTAATCATTAGAAGAGCAGATAGACACATTTTCTAATGCACTTATAACATTATCAACAAAATTTTCATCTACAAAAAATGACTCTCTCTCTTCTTCATGAGGATAATCACACTCAATAGAAAATTTATCATACTTAATGCCATCATCATTACTATAGCAAGAGGGCTCATCAATATTGCAACTATGTTTAGAATTTTTAGACATAATGCTTAGTCTTATGTCATCCATAGGAGCATAGGTAGTGGACTCTTCAATAGAACTAAAACCACAACCTTCATTTGCCTCATTGAAGTATATATCTTCAACCTTTGCTCTGCTATCTTCCTCTTCATCTAATATCTCACTATTCGATTCATACAAAGCAACAAAATTATTATCATTGTAATTTGAAGACATGATGGTTTCTTGATGATGTGTTTGGGAATTTATGAGATTACTATCACAAAATATTGTGCAAGCTAAAACACTAGGGGTGCAAATGTTCTTACGTTCATTTTTGACTTCTAGTTTACACCATTCATAAATATTAGGCATTCCATGGCAGTAAACATATGTATCCAAGTGATTCCTTTGCATCCCATATTTCAAGTTGTTTTCAATATTCATGGCTATCCCATAGGACTAATATAAGGTTTTGGGATCTTTATCTCTCAGTAGATAGCTCAATTTTTTTATCAAAAGCTCCTAAATAAACAACCAAACATACTGCATCACTTAGATCCAAAGCATCAGGAACATCCCTTAATGTTTTAGAAAATCTTTAGTTAAATGTTGGGACTAGCTCATCATATTATTTCTTAATGTTCATAAATTTATTGAGCAAATAGCCAACATTGATTCTTTCGCTAAACTTCTCCATGAACACTACTTTGAACTCACTCCAAGAATAGACCGAGCATACCAGTAAATTAGAGAACCAATCTCTTGAATATCCCTTAAGGGACTGAACAAATAACCTCATGATCACATCCTCATGATCTATCTCATAATCATCCATTAAATTACTAAATTATTGCAAATGCTTACTTGCCAACTCACTTTTTGTACCACTAAACTTTGGTAGCTCATTTTTGATTTCAGATGGAATAATATTTGGGTAACCAGAAATGCCATCAAAATTTATGGCCATATACCTTTTGATGTTGAAGCTTCTTTTATTACATGACAAGGCTTGAGCACTATGAATTGTTACATTTGGGTCCACACAGGGATGCATAAGTTGATGATACATTTTACTTACAGCTCTATAATCCTTCTTATATTATGCAATTACACCGGGCAACTCATACTTTTTTTTTACAACCAGATCTCAAGCTTTTACAAATGCAAATTCTATCTCTACTCGCTTAAGATATCCTAAACAAATTCATTGCATACATAACTTAAAGAAATATGTCATTTAGTAATATAGAAGTATGCAAGCCTACTACTATTTCCCCTCCTTAGTGCTTAATCACTCAATAGGGAATCAAAATTTTACAAGACTTATAACTATGGTTTTTATATATAGATTTGTCTTTCTTGAAAACCAAAAACTGAAGAATACCTAGATTTGTTGCAACAAAGGGTTCTCCTTCTTGACTAGAAATGCTTGCAAATATGAAACATTCTTCACATCTTCATCAAGTTCTTTAACAGAGTCACCACCTCTTTTCAAAGGAATGAACTTCAAGCAATATGAAGCTCCTTCAAAGATAAATGTCCTTTTGGATTTTCTCCCACAACAGAGTCACACATATATCTTTTGAAAGTTGCTCAACATGAATATTTCTAGGTTTACTAATTACTTAGTATCTGAACTAGATGTTCAAATTCACCAATTTCCTAACTCTGATAGTCTACAATCAAAGATTCATAGTATGTCCCTAGCAGAGTCGCCATTTCTATTGGTGATTTTTCCAGTATAACTGAACAATCCTCTAAGAAGTAGCCAAATTCCATGATGAGGAATTGTTAGGTTAGTGGCCAACACAATGGGCATAGGATTTTAAAGTCTGTACTCCTTAACTTCAAGCTCCGTGAAACCTATGAGGGTAATCCTCATTATGTTTTCATGCAATATAATCAATTAGTAACACATTTATACATAGATTAATTCCTTTTTATGGCAGATGAAATCAAATTTATTGAAAATTTGGCAAATTTTCAAACGAAGGACTAGCTATCTGCTAGGAATTAAGATTAATTCCACTTCTACTACCCTTGGAGATATTTTCTATTTTGAGTATTGTTCTTCTCATAAGTCTAGAGCCAGGAACACTATTTGTTCATCTTATGCAAGATTTTCTTATAGAACGACCAGTTTCTAATCAATTGGAGCAACAAAGTCAAGTACACAAGAGGATCAATAATTTACAAATTACTCTTTTAAGGGAGAAGCTGACTATTTTCATATTGATTTGCATTATGAAAAATTACTATGCAAGAAACATTCACTTCTTAGTAATCCTAAGCCATTCCTTACAAAGTTTATAACCCTATTCATGCATTTTAATTAATTCCTTGAATTAAAGATGAAAACAAAGTAATACATTCAAATGAAATTTTTGAAGATAAATGATAACACCATTGGTATTTCTCATTCATAACTCCATAATGAACATACATCAGAGAGTATAAATTTATTGATTGATATTTATTTCGATATCAGTAATTTCTATAAAACTCATTTAAGATCATTACATACATGACTTCTTCTCCAAGAAAAACTATTGGCCTACTTCAAAATTCTATTCTAAGTGCCCTTTATGAACTTAGCTTTTACCTCTACTATTAAGACTTCAGAACCTGACCTTCATAATAAGCCCTGAAATTCCCTTTATAGGATAAGGGAGCAACAAGCATTAGGCTTAATTACATTTACATTTCATTTCATTTGCACCAGAATTTGAGATATTCTTAGTTTGTTACATGCAATCATTTGAGGAAAATGGAAGAGTAAAAGAACACATTCCACATTCCCTAAATGAAGACATGCCAACTCCTTGAAAAACAGAGTTTGTTGTAACCATGTTGAATCCTCATCCTTGTTGACCAAAGAAGATTCTCCAGTAGTAGCTCCAACACAAACTTGTATATAATCCGTAAACAACATACATACTACCAAGGTTAACTAGTCTGACACTTCTACATACCAGCCCAAAAACTTTCCACCTCAGCACATGAAACAAGAAATCACATGAGTGCTTAGTAGGATAATCCTAACAGAAAGGGAATGGTATCATCAAAAACAAAAATAGGGTGCAATCATCACTCTGAGTCATCAACCTCAGAGGATATTCGCCCATGTTTTACTTGTGGTGGGACTGGAGAAACTGTCACCACCTCTTTATCAAGATTCCTCGATAGTACCAGGGAGATGGGATAATAATCACCCTCTGATTCAGTGTCACCCTCATTGTCTGAAGGGTTATTAAGAACCTCACATGGAGAATTGCATTCCTTTGGATAGGCCTTATAATGTTCACTCTCTATCCATGCCCTTTTTTCATACTTCACCATCCTCTTCTCTCTGTGTTTGACTAATTCTTCTGAAACTATCTGCTCTCTTGGATGGTAATTTTCCTTGGTACTATACTCCTTGAATTTTCCTAATCCTACTCTTCTTTTTGGTGTATAAGGAGCTCCATGTATTCCATTTTTATTCTCAAGACCTTCCTTAGGCTCAAGCAAACTCAACCTCTCAGACTCTCGAATCATCATGATAGACCTACTTGCCTAGAATGTCTACACACTCCTCGGGAGAATTCAATTCCCACACACTTCTTTATCAACCTTCAACCCTCATTCATTGAAAAATGAATTATGACATGGAAAATTACTCAAATAATCTACACTAAATATGCAATTTAAAGCATCCAAAATTAATGACTCAAAATCTCCTTATGCGAGCAAGTTGATAACTTACAACTCAAGATTGAATCTAAGCCACTGATTTTAAAGCACTTAAAACTTTATCCATGGTGATATGAGCCTTGTTGTTTTTTTTAATGTCCTTAGCAACTTTCCCATGGAAAACAACCATGCCAACTCAAGTGTTGCGATCTGTCAATCAACATGTATTGCCACCCTAATCCATGCTTTCATTAGTATCAACGAAGTACACAAGAAATTTTTTTCTTAGAGGGAAAATTTCTTTATACACTTCATCGATTCATCACTAATCCTAAATTTTGATGAAAGAATATATGTGGTGATTCTCAGTCCATTGGGTTATCCTGCTTTAAAAAACTTTATCAACAGTTCCTTAGTCTTCTCACTACTTTCTTTTTTGCTTTATGCTAAACCTTCAGGATTTTTCCACGTAGCCAGTTCCATGCAGTGACCATCGCTTGTCGCTGATCTATTTTGTCTTTTCCCCACCCTTATTAGTGATGCAGATATTTTGGTGATGATCTTTAGCCCTTGGTTCCATAGCCTGACTATTTGTTACACTTATCCTCCTATCGTGTATTGCTAATTCGAACCTTGTACTGATGATTCTATTTGTGACAGGAAATGTTGTGATGGCACTAGCTTTGGACACATACAACTTGCATAAACTAAACATCACAAAAGGAATTTCTCATATGATCATATCATTTTAGTGAGAAAAATCCTTTAGAGAACATCCATCACTTATCGCCAATTTAGAACTCAAGTTCTAAAAAAAATCAGCAATGAGTGATGAAGTTATAACATAAGGTCTTTGTTCATCGCTAATTCAACTCATATATTTTGCAAGAAATTAGCGATGAGAAGATTTACAACTTTTGATGTCCATCGTGTATTGGTGATGTGAGATTTTACATTCAAAACATATTTGCGATCAAGAAATCACATCGCTCATTGCCATTCCAAGTTTATCTTTTTTATGACCATTAGCGATGAGAAAAAAGAACATAAAGATAGAATTATCGCTTATCGCTATTATATTGTCAAAAACTTAAAAGCCATTAGCGATGAGCGATATTAAAAGGAAAATATCAATCCATCGCTTATCGCTATTACAATTTGTGAATCAATGAAAAATCAACGATGAGCGATATAGTATTGAAGGCCATTGGGTCATAAGTGGGAACCTTTTAAGCATGTTCTCATTACTTTGTTCTTATGAAGGGGAATCCCTAGGACAATAATTAACTTGAAAACCTCTAAGTTATAAAATGCAAAGATCGTAAGGGTTCAAAGATCCTTACCCAATTTTATAAAATAGAAAGGTCTGAACCTAGGCTAGGAGGGCTAGTTACCAAGTGATAATGAATGAATAAATATACATTAAAGTAACTAGCAATGGTTAATAGGGAGTCAATGGCCCAATAGAATATTATAAGATTTTGTAGATAGCAACCCTATATCCAAATGCAATAAGGGATTTAACATGGAACAAGGAATTTTTTTTTGAGGGTTCCATTAGATTGGTGCATCTTCACCTTGGATTATTCCTTTTCTTCTATAGGTGGAATGTTTGAGGATGAGAGGAGTTCTTGCTTGAGATGGTGTTCACTTTTGTTTTATTGCAAGTATCTTGATGGAGAACGAGAGAATGATGGAGATTCATGTGGTCTCATGTATGGCTATGATGATTTATTTCATTGATTGACCCTTATGCAATGTATATAAAAAGTGGTATAATGTTAGGATTTGGTGTTGTACACTATTACATAAATCCATTTATTATAATTTTCTAATTAAATAATTATTTAGTTGTGGTTCACCTAGGAGGTGTGTTTAGCTACATTAGGTAATTATTTGGGGACCACTTGTAAGTTATAATCTAACATTGGTTTGTTATTTTATGTGTGGGAGACATAGGATAATTAGTACCCAATATAAAATGAGGGTTCAATGATTTTATGTTCACGTTGTTTTATCTTACCACTCGGTTGTATTTGTGAGCTTGTATCTATAAAATAAATCATGTGTTTAGTGGTTATGGTTGGCTGGGTGAGTGGGATATCATTATCGAGTCTTTTTGAGGAGTGCATATGTAAAGAATGGAATGGGATGTGTGGATTCATGATTGGATACATGGAGGATGCATTGGAGAGGCTTGATGCTTTAGAAGTATTCATGGTAACTTCGTACTTGTCCATGTATTATTTTATTGCTAAATAATAGATGGAGTATGGATGCTATTGAAGGCTGGGCTTTTCCCTCTTGAGGGTTTTCCCAAGGTAAATCTTGTGTTAAATCATTTATTTTCTATTATAATAGATGAATTATGGTTATTTTATAAGCTTGTATGCATGCTTTTCTCTCATGGGTTTATGTACGAAATGGATTAAATGAGCTAGACATTGATGAATTATTTCCTAACAATAACAAGAAAAACCCTAGGAAATATCACTATGGTACCATCTAAATGGTGTTTGATAAACTTTACCCCCAAAGACAATGCATCATATTGATCAAGGGCATTTGCAATAACTTATTATGGGTGAGAGAGTGATGCCATCAATATAGGTAGATGAAACACAAGTGTGGCCAACATTAATGACAGTAGGTGAATTTAAAATCTATAGATATAAGTATCAAGTGTCAAAATACCTACCAAAAGGTGTGTCATAAATTATTGTTTGATGGATTTGAAATCATCAACAACTCTTTAATTTAGAGAGAAATCATCCAAGAAGCAATTACAAACCAACATTGTAAAAATTGGAAAATTGGATCACTTTACAACTTAAAATCATGCAATATAGGACGAAGGAGGCCATTTGGATCAATGTGAAACTTTCATGATTATTTGGATATAATTCAAATTAGTAGAAAATCCCTGCATGGTGCACTATGCAAAAAATTGGGTTGCAACTTGCATTGGTGAGAAAAGAACCTCTATTGGGTTATTCTGGGAAGTTCGAGTGTAAGTGCATCTTGCACCTTTTGAGACATACATCTAGTTCACGTCAAATTTCCTACAAACCAAATCCTTAGTATTTTTTATCTTCAACAACTTCTTGTGGGTCAGAAGGCTCCATTGAGTTGAAGTGAACAATTGGCCTCTAAGTGGAACAGGAAAAAAAATCAAGTGCATCTGACAAGTGAACAATATCCAGTTTGAATATAAAGTCCCACATGTGATGTCAACATGATGTTATCTAGATATGGATGTAGAAAAATGAAGTGGATTGGGATTCAAAGGTCATTTGAATTAGATGAATAATTTTGGAAATGAAAGTTCGGATGAAAGAGGAAAGTCCACAAAAGGAATGTTGTGGATAAAATGAAGTGAACTAGACAAGTGCACTTGAAAGGAGTTCACTTGAAAATAACCGAAAAGGGGAAGATGATATCAATAGGTAGGTGTGGGAAGATGGGGTCTATCAACTTGCAAAACCATTACTTAAGTAATTTGGGAATGCAATTATAGGAAAATTTCAAACAAGTGGAAATGTGGGAAAACCATCAAGATGTGGAATGGGTTGGTTCACATGGAAATACTCATAAATGTTTGGTTGGGAAAGATTTTCTTGTTAAGTGGGAGATTCTAAGTGAACTAGACATGTGTGAAGGGTGAAGAGGTGAGGTTTAGATGGAAGAAGGATTCCCACAGGTTTGACACTTAGTGAATTTTTAGAACTTAAGTCCCTTTGTAAGAAAAACACAGTGAACTGCAGCATGCAAGAGAATGGACTAGAATTGCACCTTGCATCTTAGATCGACTGAACCAGGTGGAGGGATAAAATTTTCAAGTCTATAACTTCTTAACCACGAGAAATTTTATAAAACTTCAAAAGGAAACTTGAATTAATTTTATGTGCTTTATCCACTGGTGCTAAGAAATTTTGACAAAAGACTACCCATGACTGACTTCTTTGATTATTTATAAACTTGGGGGAAACAACTAAGAAAAAAGTGGGAAATGACTCAAGCAAAAAGGTAACTACAAATTTGAGTCCCAACAAATCCCACATAAAAAATGAATAGGATATTTCAAGAGTAGTAATAGTAAATCTTAATGAATATATTCACTAAAAGTGAAATGATGGTTGTATGAAAGGATGGTGTGGGGAAGAATTTCATGCAGAGTTGCATAGGCTATGGTTTTTGTTCCCTATCCATGGCTTCTTGTTCTTGTTGTGTTGATTTTTGTAGGTGGGTGAGGCTTGCTAGTGTCTACCTAGTGAGTAAAGTGCTTGGGGAGAGTGCTTGTTCTATTTTTTGGTGTTTGTGGGCATTTTTTTGTATTTTCCAAGGGTTTTTGTGTATTTGCAGTAGTGATAAGATCCTCTATTGGTCTCTTGGTTTGGGGTTTATCCCCTCTTTACAAAGTATGGCCTAAGGTGGAGGATGTAAGGAAAGAAGAGGTGCAAAAGAACTTTCCTAATGCTAATTATAGGAAGAGAATGGAGACATATGGTTCAATTTTGAATTACAGTTTATTAAAGATGCACATTAGTAGAAAACATATTAGAAAAAATTTAACACAACCATAGAATGGAAACTAGATTTAACGTGGGAAAACCCTTTTGGGAGAAAAACCCACCACACCAAGCAAAAACACTTTGTATTACAATGAATGAAGTCCACATATAGAGTTACAATTTGTTTCTTCTAGAGATGTCAATTCACACTCTTACTATAGGTAGCATAACAATTCTAATCAATCTCGTTCTCTTTCATCCAACTCACAACTTGACTCCAAAACACTATTTCAATTCATTACACATTATAGCATTTTCCTTCTTGAGAGAATTCCCATCAATCTGCATCACCATACCCATGAAGGAAACATACCAATTAAGTTCCCATTTGTAACAATAGACTAACCGTCACACAGTAGTTACCATATCAGGCCATGTTGAAGCTCGACACACTCCAATCTCTTGCCGATCTACTCAAGTCACATCGATACATGCTTGTCACAATACTTGAATGACCAAGTCCATCACCATGTTGATGAGAGATTTCATCTTCTCCCACCGATATAAAAATGTCTCATCGATGTCCACTTTATCACTTAGGAGGTTCACCAACTTGTCGAAGAGACATTTCATAGTCTCGTCAAACTCACAAAGTCACACTGACAAGATTCTTTTAGCTTACCATCGACATGTCGAAGAGAAATTTCATAATATCTTGGCGAAGCATCTAGGTCTCTTTGACACGAAGCCATTGGGATGTCGAGGGGACATTGTCCAATGCCTTGGCAACAATGCAATCTCTTGCCAACAAGATACTCCATTGGAGTTTTAGAATGTTGAAGAGACATCTTAGAAACTCCCGCCAAAGTGAGCTACTCTTGCCGAAAATGTAAACATGATGCCACAACAAGGGATATCAAACTACAAAGGAGACAATGGGTGAAGTCTCGTTGGCCATGCAATGTCTCATCGATGAAGAGCTAGGTGAGACATTAAAGCTTATTGGGTCGTTGAAGAGACTATGAACAAAGCCCCTTCGATGGTATATTGTCTTACCAACAAAGAGAGAGAAGAACACAATGTTTCCAATGTCAAGCCAGTAGGTTGAGACATGATTTCCAACATGCTCTCACTTGAAGAAGACTTACTGGCTTCTCCAATACTCAAGATTACTAAAATTCATAGGCCCCAAGGCCCATCGAGCTGGCACACCACCTAAAATTGTCTGTGCTCACTGGTTTCATTAACACATCTGCAACATTTTCCATAGTATCCACTTTTTCAAGACTAACCTTTCCATCCTCCACCATATCCCGTACAAAATGATATTCCACATCAATATGTTTCGTCTTGGCATGGAAAGTTGGATTTTTCACCAAACAAATAGTACTCTAACTGTCACAACAAATAGTAATTTTCCTTGCATTGAACCCAATATTAGAACACAAACATCTAAGCCAAATGGATTCTTTGCAAGTATGTGTCGCTGCCATATATTCTACATCAGTAGTAGATAAAGTGACTACAACTCGCCGCTTGGTCATCCAACTAACTACAACATCATTCAACGTGAAGATGTATCCACTGGTGGATCTTCTATTGTCAATGTCCCTTACCCAATCAGAATCCACATAACCTCAAATGATGATGGATCTTTGTGACCCAACTGCATTACCATGATAGCACAAAGCATATTGAGAGGTACCTTTTAATTATCTAAAAACTCTTTTCACAACATCCTAGTGTGGTCTACTTGGATTTTCCATAAAACATCTAAGAACTCCCACTGCTTGGGAAATATTTGGCCTTGTATAGACCATTACATATATTAAACTTCCAACTACACTTGTATAAGGTACTCTGGTCATTTCCTCCATCTCGATAGGAGTTTTTGGACAATCTTCAATAGATAGTTTAGTTCCTTGCAACACTGGAACAACTAGCTACTTGCAATCAGTCATACCAAATCTCTCCATGATAGTATTGATATACTTACTCTAGCTAAGCCAAAGCTTTCTACTTCCTCTATCCCTTTTTATTTCCATTCCCAGAATATACCTTGCTGCACCTAGATCTTTCATTTCAAACTTTGCTGACAATTGATATTTTAGATTAGAAATCATAGTCTTACTATTTCCTATGAACAACATGTCATCAACATATAGGGAAATAATAAGAACTCAATCATTTTCATTTTTTAAGTACACACAATGATCAGATTTCAATCTTACAAATCTCAATGACAACACAAATGTGTCAAACTTCTGGTACCACATTCTAGGAGATTGTTTTAAACCATAAAAAGATTTCTTTAACTTGCAAACCATATTTTCTTTGCTTTTTTCCGCAAAGTGCTCAGGCTAGGAGATATAAATTTCTTCTTCAAGATATCCATGAAGAAATGTTGTCTTCACATCCATTTGTTCAATCTCTAAGTCATGCGCTGCTGCAAGTGACAAAAGAAATCTGATAGATTTCAACTTAGCTATAGGAGAAAAAATTTCACCATAATCAATTCCCTCTACCTAGGAATAATATTTCACAACCAACCTAGCTTTATACTTTTCAACATTGCCATCTAGGAGGATTTTCTTCTTAAATACCCATTTATAGCCAAAAGGCTTTCTACCTTCAGGCATGGGCACCAAATCCCAAGTTGCATTCTTTTTTAATGATGCCATTTCCTCATTCATGGCTTCCAACCAAGAATATGAATTAGACATTTCCATTGCCTCTTTTACAGTCCTAGGCTCATCAGTGCTTGTAATCAAAGCATAGGCATAATTTACGTTCAACATGGAAAAACCATACATTTCAAGTTGTCACCTTTCACATGTAGACCTCCTCAAAGGCTGAGGTTGAGGTTGTGGTTCTTCTTCTTCAGAACTCTTAGAGCTGCTAGAACTCTCCTTAGTTTTAGGTACACTTCATAGCTCCTCTTTATTTGGAGTTTGAGGAATTTCAACTACTTTTTCTTTATTTTCTTCTTTCATCTCTGATTGCAGATCCACTAAAGAAGGTTTCAGCTAACGAAAGGTTACACTTCTGTTGTATGCAACCTTTTTAGTCACAGGATTCCAAAGCTTGTATCCTTTCACCCCAATGTCATAACCAAGGAAGATAGATTTGTCAACCTCATTCTCCAATTTAGATCGTTTCTCATTCGACACATAAAAATATGCTTTGCAGCCAAATACTCTTACATGTCTTAAAGAAGGATTCTTACCAGACCAAGCTTCCATAGGAATTTTGTCAACAAGTGTTGAATAGGGAGATCAATTTATTAGATAACATGCTTTAGCCACAACCTTGAGCCCAAAATTTTGGCAATAGACCAACACTGCTCAACATACTTCTCACCCTTTCCATCAGTGTCATGTTCAACCTTTCAGCAACTCCATTTTGTTGTGGAGTGTAAGGTGTTATTTTATGCCTTTTTATTTATCTACAAAACAAAACTCACCACCATTATCTGTTGTCAAACATTTAATTTTTCTTCCAGTATGATTTTCAACCAAGTTTTTAAACTCTTTAAACCAACTGAACACTTCTAATTTACTTTTTAGAAAATACTCAAATTCCCTTCTCGAATAATAATCAATAAAAGAAACATAATATCTTGATTTCAATAACAAAGGAACATTTACTAGACCAAAAACATCAGAGTGAATATAATCCAGAACACCAAAAGATCTATGAGGAGTAGAATAAAATGAAACACGATGTTTTCCATATATACAATGTTCACAAAAATTGAACTCAAGGTTACAATCATCAAGCCCTTCAACTAATTTTTGATTTTTTAAAGATTTTAAGCCTTTCTCACCAATGTGATTGAGCCTTTGATGCTAGAACATGGTCTTTTCTTTAGGAAGTTTCACCTCCAAAGAGTTTTCACCTAGAGGAGCTTTGTTCTCCTTCACTACACAAGTAGCCTTTTATGAATTTATAGAGACACTATTGCATTGAACAACATGTGCTTCCAGCTTGTATAGAGTATCAATTCGAGCACCCCTAGCCAACACCAGTGATCCTCTAGTCATCTTACAACCACCATTCAAGAAAGAAACTTTCACGCCAACATTATTCAACTTACTAATAGAAAGAAAAATTTGATCCAAAGCTAGTATGTGCATTATGCCATCAATTCCTTTGATTCTTCTGTTAGGAAATTGAATTCTGACTCTTCCTTAGCCAACAATTTTAATTGATGAGTCACTTGCTAGATACACCTTTCCACCAGCATACTTTTCATACTTCATAAACCAATCTCTATGAGATGTCATGTGAAAATATGCAAATGAGTCAATTAGCCAGACATCATTTGATGCCTAAGTTGCCAAGGCTACAATGAAGAATTGTTTTTCTTCTTCTTCTTTTTCTCCTCTTTGCAATCCTTATAGACATGACTAGGCTGCCCATAATTACAACATTTGACCTTGTATTTCTTGCTAGGAGACTTTAATCTCCCTTCAAATTTTGATTTAGACTTCTTGTCTTTCTTCTTGCCTCCCTCTTTTGATCTTCCTCGAACAACAAGGGCCTCATTTTCCATCTCAGAAGAGTTCCTTCCCATCTCTTCTAATAGAAATGAAGCAACCACATGTTCCATCTTGAAAGTGGCTGTCATACTCCCAATAGCCATCACTAAATGATCCCATGAGTTGGAAAAAGAACATAACAGAAGCATAAAATGATCCTCATCATCTATCTTCACACCTACAAATGTTAATTGAGCAATGAGCATATTGAACATATTTAGATGATCAACCAAAAATGCCCCTTCCTTCATTTTCAAAGAGTGCAACTTCTTCCTCAAGAATAAATTATTCACCAAGGACTTGCCCTGATAAATGTCACCAAGTTTCTTCCACAAAGAATATGTAAACTTCTCTTGATGAACGTTCAGGAGAACAGAGTTTGCAAGACATAGTCTTATCGACCCTTTGGATTTTCTATCTTTGAGGTCCCAATTTTCTTGCTTCATGCTTGTAGGTTTAATCCCAGACACAACAATCCAAAGATATCTATCTACCAACAGGTCTTCCATTTTGAGTTTCCACAACTCTAAATTGCCGCCATTGAATTTTTCAATTTCTATCTTCCCTAATGTGCTTGCCATCTTAATCTACAATGAGATTACCATATTCCTCTACAAAACTCCTACTTTAAAATTGGCACAAAAAACCATTCCAACCCACAAGGATAACATGACTAGTCAAGCTTTGATACCACTTGTAAGGAAAGAAGATCAGGTGCGGAAACACTTTCCTAATGCTAATTCTAAGAAGAAAATGCAAACATATGGTTCAATTTCAAATTACAGTTCATTAAACATGCACATTAGTAGAAAATAGATCATAAAAATTTTAACACAACCGCAGAATGGACACCAAATTTAACATGGGAAAACCATTTCGGGAGAAAAACCTAGCACACCAAGCAAAAACACTTTGTATTACACTGAACAAAGTCCACATACAAAGTTACAATTTTTTGCTTCTAGAGATGTCAATTCCCACTCTTAATACATGCAACATAACAATTTTGATCAATCTTGTTCTCTTTCATCAAACTCACAACTCAACTCCAAAACACTATTTCAATGCATTATACATTATAGCATTTTCCTTCCTGAGAGAATTCCCATCAGTCTACATCACCAGACCCATGAAGGAAGCATACCAATTCAGTTCCCATTCGTAACATCAAACCAATCATCACAAAACAGTTACCATATTGGGCCATGTCAAAGAGACACACTCCAATCTCTCACTGATCTACTCGAGTCACACCGATACATGCTTCTCATGATCCTCAAACGACCAATTCCATTACCATGTTGATGAGAGATTTCAACTTCTCCCACTGATACACACATGTCTCATCAATGTCCACTTTACCGCTTAAGAGGTTCACCAACTCGTGAAAGAGACATTTCACAGAGTCTTGGTGAACTCACAAAGTCACACTAATAGGAGTCTTTTAGCCTACCATCTGTATGTCGAAGAGACATTTCACAATCTCTCCACGAAGCATCCAGGTCTCTCCTACATGAAGCCATTGAGATGTTGAGGAGATATTGTCCAATGTCTCGGTGATAGTGCAATCACCTACTGACAAGATACTCCATTAGAGTTTCAGAATGTCGAAGAGACATTTCAAAAACTCTCGTTGAAGTGAGATACTATCACCAACCTTGTAAACATGCCAAGGAAACAAGGGATATTGGATTGTCAAGAAGATAATGGGTGAAGTCTCGCCGACCATGCAATGTCTTGCTGATGAAGAGCTAGGTGAGATATTAAAGCTTATTGGGCCGTTGAAGAGACTATGAACAAATTCCATTCGATGGTATACTGTCTTGCTGACAAAGAGAGAGAACACAATGCTTCCAATGTCTAGCTAGTAAGTTGAGACATAGTTTCCAATAGAGAATATGTTCCCAAGCTTAATATGACTTACCATGAGATTTTAGTTGGAAATGATCCTTCCTCATCCATGCATGTGCATGCAAGTGCTACTAATCTCTTGATAAAATATATTGAGTGGGGAGGGCTAGACAAAGAATGGTGTTTCCTGAACTCTGAAAGTAAATGGATGTTTGGAGTGGAGCCAAGATCATCTAATTTTGGTGATTTAGTTAGATTCAACAGCGAAGGATATCAATCACTGATGAATATGCTTTAATTTATAAATTTATGAGGATACATGTTTTTCTCCCATTTCAAGAATCATGGGATCACTAGACATGGAATCCTAAAGGTGAGATGGAAGTGATGTTAGAAACTAGTAATTATTTTATAGTGGTTTTCAATTGCTTGACTATTAGAATAAAGCCTTTAAAGAAGGGCCCTACTTCTATAACTAGGTAGGCTTATTCATAAAGCCATGATATTCTAGCTTTAATCCTATAGAGGATCTTCCATCATGTGTCACTATTTGGGTGAGGATTCCTTGGTTCCATCTAGAATCAAAGAGAAATGATATTCTACATATGATAGCTTTGTTGTTGGGTAAGTAGGTCTGGCCATCTCAACAAACATTGGAAAAAAAAGGTAATTTACTATGGTTGTATATGCATTTAAATTGATTTAAATAATCCTTTACAAGATTATTTGGAAATCCACCTTGGATCCACATCATGGATCCAATAGTTGGATTATGGAGCTCTCCCATTTTGATGTTGAATTTTCCATGAATATGGTCACTTGCAGAGAAGATGTCCTAGAATTAGCCATACTGGGCCTTCCCATAAAGATACTCCTCAACAATCTCCTAAGAAAAATAAAGGAAACACTCCCATAGTAAGGGAGAAAGTAGAAATGGATGGTTTTATTTTTATTAAGCCTCACAATAAGGATAGAGGTTTGAAAAGAACTCTTAAAGATAGTCAAGAGGATCGGTTGTCTAATTGTTTTGATGTGTTGGATGATTTAGTCCAACAAGAGGTGAATCCATGTGATTTACACCTTGAAGGTGATAGTTTTGAAGATGATCATGAAGTAAATAGGGAGGTTGATAATTAGGTTGCATTGTACAGGGCCTTTACATGCATAGATGGATACTGACCTTGTTCCTAAGAATAATTGCATAATGGTGTCAACTGAAATAATGTGCATTCTAATAAATTGGCTTTGGCAGTATTTACTCCTCTACTTTATGGAGGTAGGGAAAGAAATTAGAACACCTCCTTTCTTAGGACTTCAATAAAAGATCCTCAAGAAGGGTGTTTTAGAAAAATATCTCAAGGTGGGTTAGAAGAAAGATCAAAACAAGATTAAAATGATGGAGGAAACTTTGGTGGAATCAAGGTCGGTTAAACCATTGATTCACACTTCTCCAACTTTGAAAAATTATTATCCTTTATTGGAATGTAAGGGGCTTCAATAGTGTCCCTAGACAAAAAATTGTTCGAGATTTGGTCAAATTTCATTCACAGGATATTATCTTTATTCAGGAGACTAAGTTATCTATGGAAATTATATATAGTATGGCTTCTAAAAGTTGGTGGAGATGTCATTGTCAGTATATTGGTGCTTAGGGTAATGCAAGGGGTATTGCTTGTCTATGAAACCTATCGAGGATTACTCTGCTTTGGTGGATTTGTAGTAGATCTTCAATCTTTGTGGTTGCTTCCAGTATGGAGTTTGGAGAGATTGTGCTAATATCTAATGTCTATGCTCCAACTAATTTTCTTGGAAAATCCTATCTTTGGTCCCATATTCAATATGCTTGATCCCTAATTCCCTTATACTTGTGGATCTTAGCTAGGGACTTTAATGCCATTACTAGTTTGGAAGAAAATAAAGGAGGTGTGGAAAGGCTTGAGCCTTCTTCCACCCTTCTCAAAGATAATATCCTTTTCTTAAGACTAGTTAAAACTTGGTAATGGGCTATTTACTTGGAATAACAAGAGATGTGGCCAGGACTCTATCTCAAGAGATTAAATAGGTTTTTGGTGTCAAGCTTTTGGATTGGTAATAAATGGGATTCTTTCTCTGAGATTTTGGAGTGGAGGGGGATCACTAACCCATCAAAATCTTGGTCTCTTTGGTGGGGGATATAAAGAATCCATCTTTTAAGTTTTAGCTTATGTGATTACACGATCCTTAGTTGTAGGACCTTATATTAAATTGGTGGAGTCAAGGTAGACCAACTTATGGTACGATAATGCATTCCTTTGCAAAATATTAGAATTTGTGAAGCAACAAATCAAGAAGTGTAATAGTCAATGTTTTGGCAACATCTTTCTCACTAAGTCAACTAATCAACTCATTTAGATGCTATCACTAAGAAGATTATAGAATTTTGGCTTACAAAGAGATCCATTAAGGAAGAATCAAAAGCCTTGAAGGATCTTGAGGAATGGAAATTTCTTGAGGAGATTTACTAGAAACAAAAGGCACAAGTTGAGTGGCTTCAAGAGGGTGATAGGAATACATCTTTCTTTTCTAATTTAGTCAAGGCCAAAAGACACATGAATATGATTTCCTCTCTTGTGTCTTCCCTAGGGGTCCAAATAACTTCCTTGAAGGATATTTCCATGTAGGCCTCTTGATATTATTCAACTTTGTTAATGGAATATTTATCCCCTACACCCAACAAAGAAAATCACATTCTAGCTTGTATTCCCGCTATTGTATCTATATAAATGAATGAGAGTCTTATTATTCCCATTTATTTAGAGGAGATGGAGGGAGTATTTTTTTAGATGAAGAAAGGGAAATCCCTTGGTCCTTATGGATTCTTGGTGGAATTATTTCAATAAACTTGTTAAAAAACATAGCTCTATGTAATGTGGTGTATAATATTCTCTCTAAGGTTATTGTAAAGAGGCTTAAACCTTGGATTAGTGAGCTTATTTTAGAAGAGTAGGGTGGATTTGTGGTAGACAAAAAAATCTTGGATGGAGTGATTATTTATATTGAGGTCATCCATTCCAGATAAACTTCAAGGGATAAGGCTATGTTTATTAGATCAACCTGTAAATCTCAAATACCAAATCCATATCATACCATTGTCTAGAATACACTAATATAATGTATATATGTACACTGTCACACAAAAAAAAAAAAATCATTGTAATGTTTCTCCCCCTGAGACAAGTATGACCACTTGTAGCACAAAAACACCTCTTGTCATTCCATGGTTAGATGAGCAATATCAAGATCCAATATCTTTGAATGCAAACAAGACATCAAAGTAAAAGAGTAGACTTCAAATTGTAACTTCAATCACTTTTCTTTGTAAAAAAAACCATATAGCCAGACCAAGAAGAATACAATTTGATCATTACACTTTTTGTTCCAAATGATCCTTGTACGCAACAAACCATGATTATCCCTATACCTTCTTTTTCATCAAAAAAGAGCTCGTTGCATCTATTGTTGCATTGTGACTGTCCAAGATAATGCCTCCTCATAAAGTGTTCTTCATTACATCTATAGGTAATGTTATCTTTTGCAGAATGTTGAATCCAAAAAACACTACACAAAACACTTTTGATTGCAAATTCACTGTGGATCATGACAAGTAATTAAGCAATTTTCAATGCAAAGGACAATATTGATGTGCCCAAGACTAATGCCATTTAGTCATCAAATAAGTGCATCCAAAGCCATGATGAAGGCATAAACAAAAATACTGATCCAAATACTATCTCAAGAAATCCTTCATCAAATTAAAGCAAGTAAAGCAAGGATCAAACATTATGTCCAGATTGTCTCAATGTTGTCTTGCCTATAATAGTCAATACTCTCTTTAAACACTTTTATCAATCTATGTGTCCACATCTTGATCAACCTTTTGACCTTTATTTTTAAGACCCTTCCTCTAGATAGCAAACAAAACTATGAGTGAAGTATTTGGTATGAATAAAGTGAACAATCTATTGCACTAACAAACATTGACTATCTTGTGATATTGACTGTATTGAACCACACTGGCTACAAGCACTAATCACTGACATGCAACACAATACCAACTTTCACTATGGCACTATCTCAACCAACACATACTATGAGTCATTATCCATCACTTTAATGACATCCAATCATTGTCCATTACACCAGACATTGTATCAGTGGAAAAGTATCTCAAGACAAAACATTATGCATGTATATCACTATCAAATATAGACTGTGATTGAGTAAGCATGCATATAATCCAATGATTAAGCATCATAGCATTAACTAACAATAATTGAGATCATTGGAAACAAGATTCACAAGGAAATTATTTCACACTAGATACTAATAAATAATATGCCGAACTCATCACTTTGAATCATCTGTAATCTACCACCTTGCATTCACACTATTACTCATAGTTGACACTATCTTATGAATGAAGCAAGTGTAGATAGGACTAACTACCAATGTTATAATTTTACCATTGAATGGTAATTCACCTCATTGTTTCAAGCAAATTAGAAATAAGTCATTGTCATTTCCTCATTAATAACTATCTTATACTTCAACATATTCAAGATGCAAAGAAAGATAATGCTTATACACTACTGAGCACTCCACAAAAGCACTACCTATTGCTAATGAAATATCAATCATAATGAGAATCACTGTGAATTGAGCTATCACTGAGATAAAGTAGATTAAAGAAAAATATTCACTGAAAGAATATTTGCTCAAGTTTACTAAAGACATCATCGATAATGAAAATTCTTGGAGTAAGCAAGAATACCTTAGTTCCGAGCCTGAACCAACTATATTCTACTCATTGGAGAACTATGTATCAACATCCAACTATGACTGTAACTTACTGCTCATGCCATCACTATTTACCTATCACTCATAGAGAATAAACAAACTATCACTAAGATAAAAAATTTGTGCAAAAGAAGAGAGATTTATGAATGATGTAACTGTCACTGTGTGGAAAACCCATTGTTTGCTACAAGCAAATATTTCCATTTTCAAAGCACATTGCCACTGTCTTAACTGCTAGAGAAGAGGAAAATTAGAAACATTTGCACCATAGTAACAAGCCATAAATATCATTATATATATGATATGATGTAAGAATATACAACTACTACCCCTGTATTTCTCAAGGCCATCATCAATAAAGAATTGCATTAAAGCAACTCTATTAATCAAAAACCATGAACACAATTTTGACACTATGCCATCAATATCATGAAGCATCGCAAAAACCATCTCTCACTGTCACAGTACATTATCATTAGCATAGCATTATATTGAGATTGTCACCAATTGTCTCAAGAAAGTTCATAACTCACAGGTAAAATACTACTTCTAGTTAAGATGAAACTTAGGCACTGAATGCTCTAGAAACCTTATTCCTCCTAGACTTTTTGAAGGGGTTAAATAATTTTCTATATTCAACTTCCCCTTACCTTAGAATAATTCTTATGCAGTTGGTGATGCCTTTTGTGTAACATGCTCTAGTTTAGGATTTTTATTTCCTAGGTCTTGTTTTCTTCTCCAAACATGTATGGGCCCTTTCTTTTTCTTGCTCAATGCATTTACATTTTTGTTTCTAGATGATGCTTTCAACTTACTCCTACACTGTTGTGCCTTATGCCCAAGGTTATGAAACTTAAAGAATGTGACATTATAACCAATTAGAGGAGTAAAGGAATCATATCTTCTTGACATTTCAAAACTTCTATGATTATATCTTCCATACTTCCTACAATTTCTTGTACAATGTCTTTCTCTATGACCATAAGAAAAACATAAATAGAAATAACCATTAAATTGAGAGTAGTTATATCTTTTCAAATAATATTGCTTTGAGAACCTGCTTGATCTTTTTCTTGCAATATCAGTAACATTCTCTTTTTCTTTCTTATTGGTTTCAATCTTAGGATTAGCAAAGTGATAATTCAGGGCTATCTTCTTTCTTGGAGACTGTCTAACATTGAAACTTTTTCCAACTTTTGTTGCAAACACTATTTCGTGTTTTGACTCATCTTGAACTCCAAAGTTTTTTCCTATATCATACCATAAACCAAAGTAATCTTTGTGCCTCTTTTGACTTCTCAACATGTCATTCAATGCATTAGTACCTTTTTGAGGTTTCTGAATCTTGAAGCTTTCAAGATCTTTTCTCAAGGAGACTATTTCTCCTTCAAGCTTTTGGCACTCACTTTTTTTAATTTCCAAATCTGATTTAGTTACTTCTACTATTCTCTTATTTTCTTCAACTTATAACTTCAAATTTTGACATAATTCTATTGTGCTCTTTAGTTTAACACTGGTGCCTTCTTCCATTTTCTATGATTCTAAAAGCTACAACTTCAAGTCTAGTACAAATTTTTCATTAGAACATTTAGTGTTCTTTTTCAAATGCAGCTTTCTATCTAACTTAGAAGATGCCCTTTTTAAGGATTCTATCTCTAATTCCTTGAATTTTAACTTATTATCTACATCTTCTTCTTTTCTTTTAACTTCTTCTAGTTGAGCCTTAGAATCTGTAACTAGTCTTTCTACATGCTCAAGGGATGAAAGAGTCTTAACCTTAAACTCCCTTTCTTCTTGGAGTTTCTTCTCTAAGTCTTGATTCTTCTTTATGACTATTTTGAGTTCATCTAGGGTAGCATGTAATTCTCCCTCAAAATAAAATTCACACTCTTCATCTAATTCATTCATGTCTACAAAAAATTCATCAAGTTCTATATTAGACATCATTTCTTCTACAGGCTGTGGATTCTCCTTAGGCATTTCTACTTTTGTAGGCTGTGATTTTTCTTTCTTATTCCCATTCCTTCTACTTTTTCCCATATTAGACACAACACTCCAATTCTAGGAACCCTTAAGTCGATTATACTTGATTAATCAAGGGTTTGGCTCTGATACCACTTGTTGGAGTGGTGAATGCACTGAGAGGGGGGGTGAATCAGTGTCTAGACAAATTAATTCAATTTGCTGACTTTTAAAAATCCCTTTTAAACCTTTTGAGAATAACATGAATTATGTTTCAAAAGCTAACATGTGTGCCAATCTGAATTACTGATTCTTAATCACATAAATGTATAACTATGAAATAGTAAGATCACAAATGAAACCAAATAAAGAACCATAACACAGTGAATTTCCTGAGTGGAAAACCCTCTTGGGGTAGAAAAACCACTCAAAAAATTGCCTCATTTGTTACATAATGCCTCACTGGAAAAAATGGCCTCACTGACCAAAAAACCTCACTGGTTACAAGAATGCCTCACTAGCAATGATCAATCTGTCTCACTGACTTGATCATTTTAACTTCACTATACATTTCTGAATAGAATCATTAGCTACAGAGGATTACTTTGTTTCACTTCAAATCATATTTCACTTTCAATCTAATACATTTAATATCGTAAAGATTCATTCACAGGAATCTCTAAAATGAAAAATATATTAATGATACAATCTATTTTGCATCATGTTTGTAAAACTTCAATAACAGAAAAATAGATTAAACTTTTAGTATCATAACCTTTCTATAAAACCTCTGAACATACAACAGTTTAGAGACACTATTTAAATATCCAATGTAGATGTCATCACATGCTACCACCTATTCAAGCTTATAACCATCAATAAAACCATATTCAAACTGTATCAAACTACCTCATGTCAAGTCACCAATGTGACGCCACCTTCTAACTATCTTTTAACACATACATGACCAATACAAAGTATGCAAGATAATCTTCAAACTCGTGTAATTAAAGAATAAGAATCCATAATGAACAAGGGTAGATTATTGTGCATTCTATACTCCAAGAAATGATAAACTCAACCAACATGAAAAAAATCCAGAGTACCACTAAATTCGAAATAAAATCGCTTCCAATACAACCATGGAAAACAAAACAAATGAAATTGAGTTACTGATTTGCTTGCCATGTTAAACCTTAACTTTTTGTAGAATTCCAAAACCACTATCTTGAAGATGTAGCCACTAAACCACCATCTAAATTGAAACTTTTAGCCTTATGCAAAGCCTAGCTTGGCCACGACATAATGATTTTGAGTTTTTCCAAGAATGAAAATAAATTAAGGCACAATTATTATTTCGGTGTTACAAATAAAACATTATCATTATATCCTCAATAATCACTATGTCTGCCATGATTTTCCCAAATAATATAAATCTCATAATGTTCAATGTAGTAGGTGTTGACTACCATGTGAAACAAACAAATACACTATCTTGTCGACCTTTTTGAGCATATAAACCTTTGTCTATGCACAAAGTCTAAATGAATTTAGTTTTTTCAACCATAATCATCACCTCTAATAGCTTGAGAAATTTGCACCAATCTTTATACCTTGTAGATAATCAAAGTATTGCACCTTATATACCAATGCCAAAATCACCCAATGATAAAGCAATAAATGTAAACCAAGAAAAAAACTTGCACATTAATATGACAAGTACCAATATGCCCAAGTAAGTGTGTGAACACTTAGAACACTTTGTAAATGCCATCACCAAGTGAAATGCCACATAGTGAAAGAATAACTCTAGCATAGCACTCTTGTATGAAAGTCAATATGGAGCTCACAACCTTTACCTTTTCCTTTGCACCATTCACAACTTTTGGACAAACCATGATCAGCATTAACACATTACCTTGTAAATGAGAAACCACCATATGCCAAGAGAGTAATGCTGCAATGTATGTCACTGTAGCAACCACTGTATCAAGATGCCACCTGTACATGAAAATATACCACCATCTTAAGAGCAAGTCAACATCATGTATCATGCTATATGTTTTGAGCAACAAAGACAAACATCATTATGTGTCTTTTGGGAACAAGGACAAACCTAAAACAAGGAGAAACAAAGAACAACAAACTCCCCCTTTGTCCTTATGACAAAAACAAAAACTTCTCCCCCTTTTTGATATCCAAGAAAAAGGACCTGAACCACTTGTTTGTAAATCAACACGAGTAGCATGAAATAAAGAGCATAACATAAAGTATATTCCTCTATCATTGTCCAAAATTAGAATCCAATAGCCATATCAATAGGAACAAAGAATACACATGGCATGAGAGAATGAAAAATAAAAAGGAATAACTACCCTTATCTTGCTAAGCAGTTCACATAGAACACTATCATAGGCATCAAGCCATTGTTTGAACATATGATCTGCCCTATTACAAGAAACTATTAGATCAACCTGTAAATCTCAAATACCAAATCCAAATCATACCACTATCTAGAATACACTGTATACTATATATATGTACACTGTCACACACAAAAACAAATCACTGTAATATTTCTCCCCTTGAGACAAGTATGACCACTTGTAGCACAAAAAAACCTCCTATGTGTTGTGCCCTTAGCACACATGCCCCGTTCAGAATGGGGATGCTCTCCTTTTTCCTTTCCAGGCTGTTTTTTCATTGCCTCATTTTGTGTGCCCCATGTTTTGGTGTCCTATATGGTCAAGGAGTCTTAAGGATTTCATCTCAAGGAGTGGGTTCCCCTTATCTTTTATTTGTCCTTGGTGTTTTGTTTGGGTCTTAGGAGTTGTTCTTTTCCTCCTAAGACCTTGTTTCCTTTGTTGTGCAGGTTTAGAGCGTGGGATGAAACTGGACCTAGAACCTTCACAAAGTTCTTGGTTTGGTCTATGATCTAGTTCTGGCTTCGCTTCTTGTCTTCTTATTTTCTTTGGTTCTTTGCTTGTGTTCAACCTTTGGGTTGGTTTCCTCCCTTAGGTCTTCTTTGGTTTTCCTTTTTCCTTTGTTTCCTTTCCTTCTACCAAAAGTAGAACCGGGGTGGTAACTGAACTCAGAACTTTGCAAAAGGTTCTGAGTTTTGTTTTGGTTTTTCCTTTGTTGCTTTTCTTTATGGGTTTGGTTTTGGTTCTGCCTCTGCTCTTGTTGTGTTCCACCTCTGATCTCGTTGTGTTCTACCTTTGCTCTCATTATGTTCTACCTCTGCTATCACTTTTCTCCTTTGTGTTGTGTTCTTGTTTGGTGTCCTGTCCGGGTTTGGTTTTGGCCTTGGTTCTATCTTCCTTTGCTTTCTTTTGTCGCCTTTTGTTTGTTGGTTTTTGTTCCTTTTTGCGAGTTCGGGATCGGGGTAGAAACTAAACTCAAAACTTTGCAAAAGGTTCTGAGTCTAGTTTTGGTTCCAATCCTTCCTCACCCCCCATTCCCTTTGCTGTCTCTTCCCTTTGTTGTTTATTTAGCTTGTTTCTTGTTGTTTTTTTTGTTTTCTTCTATTCTCCGTTTGTTTTCTTTGTCTCCTCTCATTTGTTTTGGTCATGCTATTTTTGTTTGGGGGATCTTCTATGTTCTAATATGTTTGAATCTTCTTTATGACTCACTTGATGTAATGATAAATTGGTGGAACTGGAGTGGGGGATGAACTTGGGACCATTAGTTGGTTCTAGGTTCGGATTCCATTTCGTTCTTAGGCCTAAACTCATTCCCATTTTGAACTTGACCCTACCTACGTTAAGAAGCTTCCTATTCTTCATTCTCTCCTAGCTCCACTTCTAGTAAGTGCAAAATCTGACTAAGTATGGATAGTTACCTTGGAGGAGTAAATAATGATGTGAGCAGGATCTGATGCTTCCCCCCCCCCATGAATTGAAAATTGCTAAGTAAAGGGAGGTAGCATGTGGGAATTCCAGTGCGGGAAGCTACTTGCGGGTTGCTATCTTGCCTTCACCGCTCCTAATTGCTAACCCAAGCCTGCCACCCACCATGTGGGTCCTGACCTCACTGCTTCAATCTGGTTGATGATGAATGTATAACTCATGCTAGGGCTCCCCGTAGACCTGATGATGTGGGCCACCTTATGTGGAACTCCATCCCACCTGTGCTATTCCAAGTGGCCATCCCATTGCACCTTCCCACGTATATCTCCTCGTATCCATGGTTGGGGCAAAGCTCAAGCTTGGATTTTCCGTCAAGTGACTCCTTGCGAGTTGTTGCCAAGACTGCACTATTTCTTGACGACATTCTAATTGTGGATTCCTGTGCTCCTTGGCCTGACGGAAATATCCCATATAGGTCCTGAATCCTTGATTATTGTCCACATGAGTTTCATTACAAAATAACCATCCTTCACATTCCTTAAGCCCGGTTAACCAGACTTCTTTTCCTAGAGCACCATTGTGAGTTCTCTGTTTGTTGATGATCGTTGGTCTGCATCCTTCCAAACTCCAGGTTCCAGGCCTCCTGCCGTAGCTTGGAATTCAAACTCACCAACCTTCTCATCCACTGTACAGACATTTATGAGGGTGTATTAAATGAACTAGGGAGTATAAATAGTAACCTCAACCTGTCATTTTCACAATGTCTGGTTAGTCAGGAGAAAATTCAAAGCTTCCAAAGAGATCTAGTGCCTTTTCCATTCACCACCACAACACCTGTCGCCTGCATCGACTGATTCCTCAGGGATTTAACAACTTGCTTCATCGGGTTCTCGAGGTATGATCATTGTCCACCCTCCCGCAGTGTTTTTTGATGATTTCATGTTAAATAAAGGATAAGTGGGGGAGAAATATGTGTTCGCTAGGTAGAGGGAATGAATATCTAAAAAGCCATGTCGTAAAATTGTGAGGAACCCTTCAAAATTTCCCTAAAGTTGAATCTAGGACTTTATCATCGCCACACCATTCTTCTTAGAGAGCGCTCGCGCGCTTTGAGCACGAGACTTCCTGTTGCTATCCAAAAAACTTCAAACTCAAACTTTTAAATGATGAAAAAATGTCTCTCTGGGCCTGGGACCCCATATTTCCTTGCCCTACTTGCCGTTGGGACTTGCAAACTCAAAAAAATTTAGCCTCCTCTCATGCCTCACAGGCCGGCTCCCGCATGATTCTATTCCTGAGACGCCACGTGGGTTTCACCGTTTCAAACAACATATCCACCTCATCCTTCCAATCCTTGGGGCACACCATCCTGATCGTGGATTAGCTTTTAATGGAAGAAACCTAAAAGCCAAATATGTTGCCAGGTCCCATCCTCTAGGATTCCATCCTTGGAATTCTGCTTAGTGCCAACTGTTCCAAACAACTATCTTCGAACAACTTCTTGAACCAGTTGAACTGTGCACTAAAAATATTAATAGGTTGTTTCTGCCACCTTTTAGCCTCGTGGGTCTCTGACCCCAGAACTCCATCCTCATAATTCTGTTGCAGCCTAGCCATTTCAAACAACGAACCTTAGATGACTTTCCTGCCTCACATTTCTGGGTGCTCCAAATATCAAACAACCTCTGATTTGGAAACGAGTCTTGACCCATGTGCTTAAATTGAACCCTCCCTTGCATATATCCAAACTTGAGGTTGGGAGGAACCAAATAGATTTCCTTGCCTTGTTCGCCCTTCACAACAGTAATCCCACCAGGGAAGTTTGGCCCCTTGGGCCCGAGTTGACCAAATTCCCTCCAATAAACTACTGATGGCATCTCAAAGCAAATGTTTGATTTTAGTGATGTATTATCCAACTTGACTTCATTAGCAGGGGTTTTGGCTAACGTTAATGTCTTTATGCTTAATTGCACTTATCATGTCTTTGTCTGCAAGATATATGGAATCGGGTGCAGGACCCTTGGGGGTAGCTGCAGAGAAAGACAAAGGGAAAAAATTAGGTAGAGTTCCTCGTGGGAAAGAGGACAAGGACCAGATGAAATTTCAATTCCAGGGAGAGCCTTTGCACTCAAAGATCATCACAGATTGGAAAGAGATTAGTGATACAATTATCAGGCACATCGATATTGATGAATTTAAGCAACAAGGGGTTGTCCTAACATATGAGGGGCTCCAAAGTGAGCATAGTGTCACAGATGATGCAGCTGCAACTAACTCAATAGGAGAAACATCTAAATCTCCCCCACTCACAAGATTGAGGAAAATAAAAGAGACCAAAGAACAACAGCCAAATCCAAAAGTTTACGCAAGGAAAGCTTCAGAGGGTGAGCCCTTGAAGAAACATAAAAGGTCAGGAAGTGTCACAAGGCTGCCCACCATTCAAGAAGATCCCCTTTATGAGGGAGAAGAAATGGAGATGGATCAGTCGAAGTCTCCATCGGCCGCTTCCGATGTTGCTATCCCTTTGCCTATTTCCAAAGCTATGGTTGCTACATCGCCACCTGGAGTTGATATTTCGGTCCACGTTGCTTCCTCTTCACCAATTGGGCCCATAATATTGGTTGATTCCTACTTTTCTACCACTTCTCCACTTTCCTCTACCTCCATGTCTCCCACCACATCGATTCCACCAGAAACAACAACAATATCAATACCAACACTCACATTGCTAGAGGCCTTCTGACATCACATGCAAAATGTCCCCTCTGAGATTTCCCAAGCACTGATGGATCCTACCATCCAAGCTGCCTTAGCGTAGGTCCTTTCCCATGCCCCTCCCTCAAAGCCTTCAATGGAGCCACCAACAATGGAAGCTACAATGGCAATATCAACAGAATGGGAGAGGCGAGAGATTGAAGTAATAAAAGGATTGAAAGAGGAGGTGGATGAATATCATGAACATCCAAAGTATGAGCACCTACTAATGAATGAGGTGGTTCATGAAGGAGAAGAGACAAGATCTTCTGAAAGTGGAGATGAAGAAGAAGATGCCAGTGGAAAAATTATTGTGCAAACTTTCGATCCAAACTTTGAAGAAGAGTTGGCTAGGCAACTAAGGAATGTCAGAGAAGAAGTAAAAAGGTCACCTCCAAAAGAAGGAGGGCAAGAAGATGACAAGGCAGAAGAAAATGTGGAGCTTCCTACAAGTGAACAACAAGAGGAAAGCCTTGAACATGACAAGGAAATGCCTTTCTCCAAAGGAGAAGAAGAACAAGAAAGGAAATAACATGAAGATGTGCCATCGCCTGATAAGGAAGAAGAGAATGTAGAAGAGGATAAACTTGAAGACAAGGTTTGAATTGACAAGAGCCTCAAAATTGAACAACCCGAAGAGCATGTGGATAAGGATGAACATGATGAAGAAGTTGAAGAAAAGGAAGAAGAGGAGACTGAGAGAGAAGAAGGTCCCAGGGAACGATTGTCTACTAAGTATCCCTTCAAACACCATGTGTTCATCCAAGACTCTGATGAGGAAGAGGGAGAAGGCACTAAAACAGAGGAAAAATCTCCCATAGATAAAGAAATAGATGTCCAAAAAATGGAAGGGGAAGATGATCGTGAGTCACCTAAAGAAAAATCTGCTATGCCCGAATGGCTAGAAAAGTAGCTTGAAAAGAAATCTCCCGCCCTGGCTAACCCAAGAGAAAGGTTGGAAGCTATCTTAGCTAGGGCACAAATCAACACCAAGAAGCTGAAGAAGCCCAAAATAAGATCTAAGGTGACAATGGATTCCTTCAGATCTAGAACTGTCCAGGTAGCAACACTAGTAGTAGGAGAAGAAGGGATAAGCTACAATGTCTCTACCATTGATTTGAGAATGACTACCAGAGAGAAAAAGGTAGAGCACCTCCAAAAATATTTTGCCACAGTAGTGCACCTAATACAATAGGTCAGGATTTCAAAAGAAGAGCTCAAGGAACAAGTGGTTGACCTGACGACATACATCCAACAATGGTCCTCTATGGAAGAAGTACCTACCACATCCACAGTTCCACCACAACTGCTCTCAAAAGAGAAAATAAACAAGCTAGAAAAGAAAAAGAAGCTAGATAAGACTATAGAAAGTTGGTTCTGGTAGGTCCTATATGTTGGAAACATGGGCATCGGCCATGCTGTCTAGACAACTAACAAATTCTTGGATCTCCAACAGTCTCTTGAGGGTACGAGGAAGCTTTGCACTGACTTCCCAGCAAGATATGAGGCTATCCTTAAACTACCAAGTGTGACTTGGGAAAAGGATCTCACCTTCAAAAGAGACATGTACTGGCTAGTGGATGTTTGGAAGTGTGATTTTGTGAATTAGAAAGAAAGGTTGGAGTTGATGCTTGATAAGGTGAATGTGGATGTCAGATGAAATAACCACTAATTTCATGAGATTTGCTACTCGAGCCTTTTCCCAACTAGAGATGTTCCAAGACCACATTGCAAAGTATGATGAAGATTGGGAAAAGCTCATCGAACAATCCAAAGAGTGCAGTTATCAGGTGCTGCGATCTGAAATCATAGACATGGATAAGGTCCAACTGTTAGTTCTGAAATTTATAGAATATACAGCTTTGAAGAAGCAGGAAGGCAACCCTATTATTGATGAAGAGCTCCTAAAGGAATAGCTATAGAAAAATGGCAACCAACGAAAAGATAAAATGCTACAGTGTTGTCACTAGAGGAAAAAATAGGGATAAAGACAAAGTTGTATTTTAAATTGTAAAATATTGTGGGGTAGGTAGAACCCTAATTTGTAATGAATCATGGCCACACAATGCAAATTAATCTTGGCCATTCATTCTACCTTTTTGACACTATAAATAGGGGTTCTCCTCTCATTTTCAAAAAGAGAGTTGAGTTGTTGTAAATGACATGCTGCAAAATTTTTAATGGAAATACATTGGCTTCGGTGCATTTTCTGAGTTTCTCTACATGTTTCATGATTCAATCTCCCATAAATGTTTTAGTTAGATTTACATTGCTGTTCTATTCGGTTTTAGATTTTTTAGAAAGATTTTGTAGTGTTGTTATGTGTTTGTGATTTTTTTTGCTGTGTAGATGCCTTCCCAGTCCATACTTTTTGCTATTTGCTGCTGGTAAATGGATATGTAAAGTTTTTCTGGGATAAAACTTAAAGCTTCTTTAAAATTTATCTTTATTCATGCATGTATGTGATGGATAAATGGTAAAATATCTGCAGACCTTAGAAGATAGCACAAATTTCATAATATTGTAGGTTTCTTGGTTAAGTGGAATCCTATTTGAAGGAAGCTGTCCATAGTAGAATCTCCATGATCACTATTCATAGTCAGTTGCAGATCCAGGAAACTCTCCTCTTCCCTACACTTTTTTCATTTTTTTTAGAAGTAACCTATGCTAAGGTTCATTGTACAAATTAAAGCCCAAACTCAAGGAAAACTTTAGAGTTTCAGATAGCTGTTCGAACCTGTAGTGAAGTGCACCTCAACTTCCATCTTAGAAACTTCAAGCTTCAAGATCCACTTCATCCTACCCAGCTATGTAAGTCTGCCCTGTAATTACAAGAAGAAATCACATCCATAATCAACTGAGGAATTCCATGCAAGTGATGACCTAACAACCAAGAGACCTTGGGGTGATTTTCAACAACTTGTTTTTGGAAGTCTCCTTTCAAGAGAGGTAGTGCATTTATGCATCCCTTGTGTTGGGATAGTGTGAAAAATGCAGCATCAACAAAACTGGCGCTAGAAGGAGGGCCTTGCTAAGTTAGATCAAATCAAATCATTCTCCCCTGAAAGATTTTAGAGAATTGTAAGGTTGAGGCCAAATAAGGGAGAACTTCAAGAGTTGCTACCCCCACAAGGGCTAAATGAACTAAGGGAGGAGATTTCACTTCTTCCTCTTCCTCCATTGCTTCCACTTCCCCCACCTTCCTTCATCATTCATCCAACATCCACCCAACCACCCCATTTCCATCGGGCCTCATCCTTCCGACGGCCCAGAAGTTGTCCCTCTCTCAGCTATCCAAGTCTAGAGCACAGACCAAATAGCCACAACCTAGACATAGTCCTAGGCTGCCATCTTACAGTAGGTGTAGCCCTAGATCACTAATCCTCAACAATAGGTACTACCTCCGCTGCCACTCATGGATTGGTTAGTGCAAAATCCCTCCCCATTGCACTTCAATGCCTATCATGACATGCCCAAAAATCCAGAAAGCTTTTGCACAAAATTCAATCCTCGTGATCCACAAAGGACAATAGAAGAGCACATTAGGATATTTGAAACAACAATCAAGGATATGCAGATTGATCAAGAAGATGTGGCATGTCAGCTCTTTCCATACTCTCTCGGGGAAGAAGCCTTTTATTGGTACATCAATTTTCCAAGAGGATTGATTACTTCATGGGATATGTTGAGGAATTCCTTCCTGTAGAAATACAAGATTCTAATCAGCCCCTCAGAGCTATACTGATAGTTTATGTCCATTCGCTGAGAAGTTAACAAACCGATTAGTTCTTTCAATGATCGCTTCCATTGTGCATACATGAGACTTCAACCTCCCTACATACTCAATGATGTTGCTGCCCTACTAGTTTTTTATGAAGTGTTAGAAAATATTACATCAGCACTGGTGAAGAGAATGCATCTGCCACTTACTACATTGGTGAATGCTTATGCGAAGGCAGTCATTGCTAGTATAGATTTGGGATATAATATTTCTGGCCCAATGCCTTCTTTGGGGTAGATTTCCCATCCTATGCAAGTTCAAGGGATTAATCAAGTGCTTCAACAACATACACCCCTTATGAACCAGGCACCATAACTACCTATAGTCCCTCATCTAGGGCAGCCGAGGAACCAGGCACCTCCCATGCCCCACTACTTGCAGCCTCAACAATAATAGACATACCATTAGGTTCCCTTGTAGCAATAGGCCTATCCTCAATAGCCTCAAGTACCATTGTAGCTACATGGGCCAGAGTTTCCTATAGCCCACCAGAATCAGCCAGCAGCCTCGCCCATTCTTCTTCAAAACCCATTGCTGCCACCAAGTAACACTGAAAATGATTGACTAGATGAGTTGATAGAGATGATCATGAAAATGTCTATGGAAATGAAATATTTGAGAAATTAGAACAACTAGCTACAGGCCTCTCAATGAAGTATCTAGGTCAATCTCAACAGGGATAACAGGGACAATTGAGATAACATGGATAATTTCCATGCTATCACCTCTTTGGGGTAGAATTTTGATAGAGGACAAAATTTGAATTAGAATTTTGAAAGAACTTCTCAAAGACAAAATAGAACATGGAATACAAGGTCTAATAATGGGGGTGTTCCCATGCCTCTTGATCATCCTTCTAGCACATAAAAGATGACTAGTGGGGTCTATCTTGCCAAAGCAACTCTATTAGGGTGGTACCGAATTCACAAGACTAGCATACATTTTGAGTTGGATTGTCTCGAGTTCCTTACAATTATATAAAATTTTCAAGTTGAAATCCAAAATGTTGTGGATAATGTCGGATGTCGTGACATAGTCATGTTTGAGCCATACGAATCCTCCGTGCTCATGGTCAACTAGGCTCCATTCTCGATAAGTGAAAGTAACAAAATTGAGGATGAGCCTGCCTCTGCAAAGGTTGAAGAAGTGAAGGAGGTAAGTAACGGTGAAACCTTATCTCAGTTATTTGAATCAGTCGATAATGGTCCTTTAGATGATGAAGAACCTCATGATGATGAAGTACACACATTCCATCAAAGAGATACTCCATATTATTTAAGGAATAGGCAAGCAAGGGACCATTCACTACATCAACCCCACCTAATTACTTCACCACACCATTGGATCCAAATGTAAGTAACAACCCCAATTTCCCTCATGTGCCCACTCAATATTTCAACAAAGATAAAGCATCAAATCAACCTTACAACCAACCACAAAATCAGAACCAAGGCCAGCCCCAAAATTAGTCAAATCAAACACAAATTCAGTTTGCTAGCCTGCCCATAGGTAAGGAATTTGAATCTGAAATTGAGCAAATGGGTGAATGTCACAGAGGAATTTAAAAGGGTCAAAATCAGCTTATCCAATTTCAAGCTCCTTAAGGTTCCTTCTGTAAGGAATCCATTTTTTAGGGTAATGAATGGAACCTCATCCTCTAGAGAAACACATGAAACTTCAACCAAGAGGGTCACTTTTGAGGAACCTAGGAAAGAATTTGACACATGTGAAACCACAGGGAAAAAGAAAGATACTCCCTTTAATCAGCTTATGGGTAAGCAGCCTGTGAAGGAGTCTGATCAGTACAATAGACAAAATCCAAAGGATCAACCTTTAGGACAAACCAAGGATAGAACAGATGATAAGAACAAGGCTCAAGTAGCCCAAATAGACATGCCTATAGGTCTTTTCCAATGGAAGTTTGAAACCCTGCCCTTCCTCACTACTATCTGGATATTCGAGAAGAATTTGCACAATTGCCTGCTCGATTCAGGAGCTTTCACCAATGTTATGCCCTTGGTAGTGTGCAAAGCCCTTGGCATTACTCCAAAACCTTCATGAATGAAAGTAACCTGAATAGAAAAAATAGAGATCAACATAGTGGGATAAATGAATAGGATCCCAACGTAGATTGTTGTGGATCCGAAGATACAACAGGTCATTGACATTCAAGAGGCTGGTATCCCTGACACTTACAGACTTATCCTCAGATGAGATTTCACCAGGACATTGAATGGATATGTTGTGACAAATCACTCTCATTTGTGGTTGTCATGGAAAGGGCTTCCTAATCAGATCCATATAAACTGTGAGCCTTGTATGTAGTACATGATTACAGAGTATAACAAAACTAATGAGGTACTATTTTTTGAGACAAAATTGGGAAATTACTATCCCTTTTCCTATTAGGAAGGATTCAAGCCTTAGGAAGAATTTGCTATAGAAGTACTCGTGGTGTAGTGCAACCCTTCAACTAATCTCACATAAACACTTCAAAGCATGAAGATGTTGGTAGAGTCAGATGATGAACCAGATGAAGATGATAACTTGGAATTATTGAATGGTTTTGAAGAATTCATAGAAAAGTGTGCAAAAGATTAGTTTAGCTTGGGTGCCTGAATGGATGTCCAAGATGTCTTGCTACCAAATTGGTGCAAAATTCACAATGCTACCCACTCTGAGTTTGATTGCTACTTATGCCAAACAAAAATAGAGAACATCAAGGGATCAACTGCTCCTCCAAGAGAGATGCTAAAGGAAATGGCAGTAGAACAACTTACCCCTAAACATACTGAATTGAAACCTCTTCCCGAGGTCTTGGAGGTGACTGCCTAGCCAACGGACAATGAAAACCTAATTGGACCCGATGTCAAGGAGCTTTCCAAGTTTTGGACGCTACAATTTGACAGGTCGAAGTGAAAGTAGAGTGCTGGTGCTAGATTTGAGCTCATTAGCCCAATGGGTAGAACCTTTCTTGTTGCCCATAGGTTGCAATTTTATTGCATTAATAATGTAGCAGAGTATGAAGCCTTAGTGCATGGTCTTCTTATGCCCCTAAAGAAAAATGTCAAAATGTTGCAATTTTTCAAAGACTCTGAGTCGGTGGTAAAGCAAGTTAGGAAAGTGTTTGTGCCATGATCAAAGGCTTGCTAATTACAGACATAGGGTTTGTGATCTCTTAGAAGGCTTAGATGCTTTTAGTATTCAACTAATCCCTCATTCTTAGAATCATATAGCCGATGCCTTAGCTCAAGAAACCAACACACTATAACCATTATTTATTTCTAGCCTTAAACACTTCACAATTGAGCTAACATCTACTCCATCTATTCTGGATAATGTCACTCACTTCCATGTCTTCAATGATGATAAGCACATCCTTGAATTCATCATGAGATCTAATGTCTTTGCCACCCAAATAATTGGTGAAGCTGATCTTGAAGAGGCTGAATTGGACATAGAAGGGGTTTTCAACCTCAAAACTAATACAATTCCTAGAGGCATGGTTCAGCTGGAATGCATATTTGACTTAGACTAGATCAGAGATCAAGATCAACAAACTAAGAAAGAATCCATCAACAATTAGTGTGATGTTCATAACCTTGGGACAACCGCAGAAATAAAAAATGTCTTAATTGGCAAAGTTTGCATTGCTGAAGAAAGAAAGGGATCATTGATGCTCTTCAAAAATATCTTGATGTAGTTGCATGGAGCTACGAAGATTTGAAGACTTACAACATCTCCATCATAATGCACACTATTCCTCTCAAGCCTGAGGCAAAGCCCTTTTGATAGCGACAGTGCCCCATCAACGCCTTGCTAGAGCCAATCATTTACAAGGAGGTGTAGAAGCTACTAATAGTAAGGATTATCTTTCTAGTCTGCCACTCCACATGGGTTGCCAACCTAGTACCAGTTAGGAAGAAAAATGGTGAAATCAGGTTGTGTGTGGATTTTTGCAATCTGAACTGAGCATCAGAAAAGGACATTACCCTATGCCTTCATTAGATGAAGTAATATAGATTGTTAATGGTTCACAGATGATGTCCTTCCTTGATGGCTACTTAGGGTATAATTAGATAATGGTGTAGTACAAAGACCATCATAAGACAACATTCACTACCAAATGGGGCACTTTTTCTTATAGGCGAATGCCATTTGGGATCATTAACATTGGCGCAACCTTCCAACACGCTATGGACATGGCATTCAAAGATTTGATTGGGAAGTGCATCATCATCTACATGGATGATCTGATGGTGTTCTCAAAAAGGTAGAGTGATCATGTCTCATATCTATGCAAGGTCTTCGAAAGATGTCGAGAGTTCAGAGTCTCCCTTAATCCCAAGAAGTGCATCTTTGGGGTTACAGAGGGGAAGCTACTGGGGCATGTTATCTTAGAGTGAGGAATTTCCATTAACTCGAAACACATTCAATCCTTGCTAAATATCCATCTACCAAGTAGCAAGAAGGAGCTTAAGTCTTTCTTCAGAAAGATTAACTTTGTTCAAAAGTTTATTACAGGTTTTGCTGAGATCGTCAAGCCCCTCAATGCCATGTTGAAATAAGATGCCAAGATAGAATGGACTCCCAAAGAAAAGCAAGCATTTGAAGAAATCAAACAAGCAATTGCTGAAGCACCCTTGTTGGTTAGTCTGGATTACCTTAAGCCTTTCTACATCTATTCATTCACTTTAGATCATTCATGCGCTAGCATTTTGACCCAAAAAGATAACAAGGGGAATGAGCACCTGATTGCTTTTATGAGTGCTCCTTTGAAAGATGCTGAATTGTGCTACCATAATGTAGGAAAAGAAGCATACACCCTTGTTAGGTGAGTGAAGAAGTTCAGGCATTACATCTTATGTAATAAGGTGTTTTCCATAGTTCTTGACCCAACAGTCAAGACCCTACTAATGCAGAATGAGTTAGGTGAATGAAGGGAAAAGTGGGTCACGATGCTACAAGAATATGACATGGAAATCCAGCCAATGAGGTTGGTGAGAGGACAAGCACTTACTCGAATGATTGCTGAAGCAACAATAGATTTGGGACCTGAACTCACAGTGCAGTAATATTAGCTAGAGGATATTTCTCTAGGGGAATGGTACGAAGATTTCATTTACTATTTGCTAAATCATAAGTGTCCACCCCACCTACAGGGAGTTCAGAAATGTGCTCTCTGCCTGAAAATTAGCAGCTACATGTTGCAAGGATCCAGATTGTATAAAATGAATCATGAAGGTATCTATTTGAGATTCCTTGGCAGAGAGGAAGCATATCGAGTCCTTATGGAGTTCCATGAAAATTTTGGCATGGGTCATGGATCCAGGCCATCTACCGAACATCAAATACTAAGGGTAGGATATTATTGGCCAGGAGTCTTCAAGGACACACATAGCCACGTTCGCTCATGTCACACATGTCAAACAACCGCTACTAGAGAACATAATGCTGTTGTCCCTTTGCAACCTATTCTGGAGGTGAGATTGTTTGCACAATGGGGTGTCAATTTCATTGGTCTACTAATCCCTACATCATTTGTGGGACATAGGTACATTCTAACTGCTACTAATTATTTCACTAGATTGATAAAAGCACTTGCTTGTAGACAATGCACAACTGAGGTAGTCACTAATTTCCCGGAAAGCTTTATTTTAAATCACTTTGGTTTCCCTTTTGCATTAGTGTGTGATAATGGACCTGCATTTGCTTCAATAAAATTTTTTGGTTGGGCTTTTGACTATGGAATAGCCCTTAAGTTTTCATCCAATTACTACCCTCAGGGCAATGGCCTTGCTGAATCTACGAATAAGAATTTGATAACTGTGATAAAAAAAATTACTAGATAGGAATCCTAAGGACTGGCATACCCAGCTCTGATTTGTCCTTTGGGAAGATTGCACCCACCACAAGGTGACCCTTGGAAATTCTCCATTTCATTTGGTTTATGGCTTAGAACCTGTCTTTCTGATCCACCTGAAAATCCCCACTCTCCAGTTTATAAATGAATTTTATGAAGGGGGAGATCGTAGAGAAGCTCAGTTAGCTGAGCTTTTACACTTAGAAGAGGTATGAGACTGAGTAATAGAAAATTTTCCCAAACATTAGGGCGTAGTCAAATGATGGTTTGATCGAAGAGAAAAAATTAAAGACTTTAGGATTACAGATCTAGTCTTATGTTGGGAAAAGGCTCATGAGAAGAAAGGGAGACATAAAAAATTTGACAAGCTTTGGCTTGGCCCCTTTTAGATAGCTGAAACTTTGGGAGATAATGCTTTCTGTTTAAAGACCCTTACTGGTGAGGATGTCCCATTGCTTGTCAATGAGCAACATTTGAAACATTACTTCCAAGTCTGAGCTCGTGAGGAGCTATTCCTGTAAATACCTATGCATAGGTTAGGTTAGGTTTCCTTTTGCTTTGCTCACATTTTGTTGTTTTGCATCCTTTTGTTCTACTTCTTTCTTGACCATTTTGTTTTGCTGAGAGGTTCTTCATTCTTGATGCGGTGTCCAAGCTTGTTCAATGAATGGTTTGTTCTACTATCTGCCCTTAGTGTTCTTTGGCTAATCATTCATTCTCGACTATTAATCCCTGATAACTGCTTGGGAATGGTTTCCTCATTTGAACTCTATTTTAGAACCTGACCCTTGGTTGGATCCTTTTACATCCATCTCAGATCTTGCACAAAACATCTGCTAATTATTCCCAAAGGGCTTTATAGTGGCTGCTATGATAACCTGGCGAGCGAAAATCTCAAATCCTCTGCATTGACCACTATGACTCTCAAACCCATTGTAAGCTTAAGTGCTTACACGGTTTGGAAAAAGATAAAGTGCATAAAGAAATATCAAAAGACAAGAAAAGAAAGAAAGAAGGAAAATGTTGAAATCAAGCAATCGTTTGGGTGTGTAAATAACTCTACTGGGGCTATGGATGCCTGGCTGGTAGTAAAGCAATGTTCAGGAGGTCACAATGAAAATTCCGTTGGGGCTATGGATGCTTGGCTGGCAGTGGGGCAACACCCAGGTTACTTTTGGTGTTGGATGATTTAAATAACAAATTTTGTCTGATTAGCTACCACTTGTCACAGTTCTCACAGGAAGGAATGAATTCATTACACACACACTTCTAAGATGTCTCGTAGATTGATCCAACTAGGCATCTTGTTCTCCTAATTCATTTATGAAAGTCGGCCCCTGGTCTGCAAGACCAGAGATTCTGGGTCTTGAATGAATATTTATCCTTAGAACGCTTGGGAGCATTGCCCAGCAGAGTCACCATTTGTTGTGCCCCTAGCACACACGCCCCATTCGGAACAGGGACCCTCTCCTTCTTTCACCTTGCCAGGTCGTATTGTCATCACCTCATTTTGCATGCCCCCTATTTTGGTTTCTTAGATGGTCAAGGAGTCTTAAGGATGTCATCTCAAGGAGTGGGTCCCCCTTGTCTTTTGTTTGTCCTTGGTGTTTTCTTTGGGTCTTAGGATTTTTTTCTTTTCCTCCTAATACCTTGTCTCCTTTACTGTGCGGGTTCAGGGTGTGGGATGAAATTGGACCTAGAACCTTCACAAAGTTCTTGGTTCAGTTTCCATTATGGTTTTGGCTCTGCTTCTTGTCTTCTTGCTTTCTTTGTTGTTTTTCTTGTGTTCGGCCTTTGGGTTGGTTTCCTCCCTTAGGTATTCTTTAGTTTTCCTTTTTCCTTCATTTCCTTTCCTTTCATCGGAAGCAGAATTGGGGTGGTAATTGAACTTGAAACTTTGCAAAAGGTTTTGAGTCTAGTTTTGGTTCTGCCTCTGTTGCTGTTCTTTGTGGGTCTGATTTTGGTTCTGCCTCCACTGTTGTTGTGTTCCACCTCCACTCTTGTTGTATTCCACCTCTGCTCTCATTGTGTTCCGCCTATGCTCTCATTGTGTTCCACCTTCGCTCCTTCTTTTCTCCTTTGTGTTGTGTCCTCGTTTGGTGTCTTGTCCGAGTTTGGTTTTGGCCCTGGTTCCATCTTCCTTTGCTTTCTATTGTCGCCTTCCGTTTGTTGGTTTTTGTTCCTTTTTGTGGGCTAGGGACTAGGGTGGAAACTAAACTCAAAACTCTGCAAAAGGTTTCGAGTTTGGTTTTGGTTCTGATCCTTCCTCCCCCCTGTTCCCTTTGCTATCTCTTCCCTTTGTCATTTGTTTCACTTGTTTCTTGTTATTTTTTTGTTTTCTTCCATTATCCATTTGTTTTCTTGTCTCCTCCCATTTGTTTTGGTCATGTTGTTTGTGTTTGGGGGATCTTCTATGTTCTAATGTGTTTGAATCTTCTTGATGAATCACATGATGTTAGCAATAAATCAGCAGAGCCAAAGTGGGGGATGAACTTGGGACCATTAGTTGGTTCTAGGTTTGAATTCTATTCCGTTCTTGGGTCCGATCTCATTCCCATTCTAAACCTGACCCTGCCTATGTTCAGAAGTTTCCTATTCTTGATTCTCTCTTGGCTTCGCTTCTAGTAAGTGAAAAATCTGACTAAGTATGGAGAGTTACCCTGGAGGAGTAAAGAATGATGTGAACGGGCCTTGATGCTTGCCCCCCAATGAATTGAAAATTGCTAAGTAAAGGGAGGAAGCATGTGGGCATTCCAGTGCGGGTGACCACTTGCAGGTTGCCATCTTTCCTTCGCTGCTCCTAACTGCCGACCTAAGCCCACCACCCGCCATGTAGGTCTTGACTTCATTGCTTCCATTTGGCTGATGATGAACATATAACTCATGCCAGGGCTCCTTGCATACCCGATGATGTGGATTTACTTATGTGGAACTCTGTCCCACCTCTACTATTCTAAGCAGCCATCCCATTGCACCTTCCCGCATATATCTCCCCACATCCATGGTTAGGGTCGAGCCCAACCTTTTATTTTTCACCGGGTGACTCCTTAAGGGTCATTGCTAAGACTGCACTATTTCTTGATGACATTCTAACTGTAGATTCCTATGATCCTTGGCTCAATGGAAATATCCCATACAGGTCCCAGATCCTTGATCGCCGTCCACATGAGCTACGTTGCAAAATAACCATCCTTCACATTCCCTGGGCCTAGTTAACTAGACTTCTTTGTCTGGAGTGCCATTTTGAGTTCTCCATTTGTCAACGGCCATTGGTCTGCTTCCTTCTGGTCTCCAGGTTTTGGACCTCCCGCCACCGCTCAAAATTTGAACTCACCAACCTTCTCATCCACTATACGGGCATTTATGAGGGAGTATTAAATGAACTAGGGAGTATAAATAGTAAGCTGCTCGACCTGCCATTTTCAGAATGTTAGGTTAGTTAGGAGAAAATTCAGAGCTGCTAGAGAGATCCAGTGCCTTTTCCATTTGCCACCACTAGGCCCTTTTCCTGCATCGACCGATTCCTTAGGGATTAACAACTTGCTTCATCGGGTTCTCGAGGTATGCTTGCTATCCTCCCTCCTACAATAGTTTTTTATGATTTTGTGTTAAATAATGGATAAACGGGTGAAAAATATGCATTCGCTAGGTAGAGGGAATGAACATCTAAACAAGCATGTCGTAAAATTATGAGGAACCCTTCAAAATTTCCCTAAAGTTGAATCTGGGAATTTACCATCACCGTGCCATTCTTCTTATAGAGCCCTCGCATGCTCTGGGCTCGAGACTTCCCGTCGGCATCCAGAAAAATTCAAACTCAAACTTTGAAATGACGAAAAAATGTCTATTCAGGCCCGGGACCCTGGATTTCCTTGCCCTGCTAGCCGTCGGGACTTGCAAACTCAAAAACTTTTAGCCTCCCCTCATGCCTCGCTAACCTGCTCCTATGGGATTTTGTTCCTAGGACACCACGTGGGTTTCGCCATTTTAAATAGCATATCCATCTTGTCCTTCTGATCCCTGGGGCCCTCCATCTTGATTGCTGATGAGATTTTAACAAAAGAAACTTGAAAGCTAAATATGTTTCTGGGTGTGATCCTCGGGAATGCCTTCCCTGAAATTCCACTTATTGCCCGCCATTGCAAATGGCTATCTTCAAATGGCTTCCTGGACCATTTGAACCAAGCACTTAAAATATTAGTAGGTTGTGTTAGCCACCTTTTAGCCTTGCAGGTCTCGAACCTCAGAACTCTGTCCTCAGAATTCTGTTTTAGCCTAGCCGTTCCAAATGACGAACCTTATACGACTTTCCCACCTCACATTTCTAGGTGCTCCAAATATGATTCAAATGACCTCTGATCTAGAAATGAGCCTTGACCGACGTGCTCAAATTGAACCCTCCCTTGCGTATATCCAAACTTGATGCCGAGAGGAACCACATGGATTTCCTTGCCTTGTTCGCCCTTCACAACAATAATCCTACCAGGGAAGTCTGGCCCCTTGGGCTCGGGTTGACCAAATTACCTCTAGTAAACTATTGATGGCATCTAGAAGAAAATGTTTGATTTCATGAGTGATGTATTATCCAACCCGACTTCATTAGCAGGGGTTTTGGCTAACGTTGATGTCTTTATGCTTAATTGCACTTATCATGCCTTTGTCTGTAGGATATATGTAATCGGGTGCAGGACACTCGGGAGCAGTTGCAGAGAAAGAAAAAGGGAAGAAATTAGGTAGAGTTCCTCATGGGAAAGATGACAAGGACCAAATGAAATTTTAGTTCCAGGGAGAGCCTTTGCACTCAAAGATAATCATAGATTGGAAAGAGATTACTGATACCAATATCGGGCACGTCGATATTGATGAATTTAAGCAAAGGGTCAGGATCAATCCAACCACAGATAATGCAAGGCTTATCAAAAGTAGTGGAATTACTAAGGCTGCAGGCTTTCCTCCATCCCTTGTCACTCTTGAATTGGTCATGGCTTGCTAGAAAGCATATCAACCAGAGACTCAAACAATAATTGATAGAGATGGGAACATTTTGGCTGATATGTCAAGAGAGGTGATAACAAATACTTTTCACATCCCTACCTTTGGAGAGATGGAACTGTGGACAATCGAGGAATGCAAGGAAATGTGGGATGCAAATCCCATCAGGTGCAAAAAGTTGATTAATTAGTATTGGATGAAAGAGAAGTGGGGAAGCATTGTGAAAGTTCCCCAAGAACTCTTCCACAATGATTTCCATGAAGACTATCATGACTTAGTAACTCTATTGAGCAGAATAATGGGCCTTCCCACTGTTGCATATTTTCAAGAATGGATGGTTTACTTTTTAGAGCATATCTTTCAGGGAAAGGAAGAGGGTTCCATGAAAACCACATTCTACTGGGGAGGAATCATAAGTGACTGCTTCCACGAGCAATTTATGAATGTTAAAAGGACCTCCAAATTTTATATGACATCCTACCTAGTTTACTTGCTAGCTGAACGAAGGGAGTATAGTGGACTGTTCAGAGTACTTGATGAAGAATCTGGTCATGCACTAAAAAGTTTATGATAGATACCCTCAGTTGCAACATAGAAATTTCAAGAGGGACTATTGCAGAGTGAATGACACTTTCATAGGTCACACTATTAGGCTGCTTGGAGGAGATTTTCAGAGAAGAGTCTCCCACAGTGCTCAGGCATTCCTCAAATAGTATGCCTTCTTGTTTTTTAGTACCCTAAATTCACCTACATTCCTGCCCAAGGCTACACAGAAAGGTCGAATAAGCTGCCCCAGTACCCCAATGACCGAATTATATTGATAGAACTCTCTCAATAGTTGTGACATTTACATACTCTTCTTAGATACAAACATTTGGCAGGGATCCCCTATCCTTTTTCTTTTGGTCAATGGATGTACAAGCTACAAACCTCTTAGTGTGTAGGGAACTCAAAGAAGGAACTAGTAGAATACCATTTCTGCCTTCACACTACTCGCCCATGGATGGAACTATATGGGAACATAAGGAAAGCACTGGGACCAGAGTACGCCCATTTGCATCATGTTGAAGATTTCTAGGAAAATTGCAAAAATGACAAGGAAGTACGAATGAGGAATTACATGTGAATGACTGCATACTTCGTAAAAAGGGTGAATTTGTTTCCTATCCCTGATCAGGTGGAGGAAGATGAGAACACGGTCATGGACCCCAGGTACAATGTAGTCGCCAACTTGCCACTACCAGCAATAGATTGGGATGAACAAGAGGTTGATGACCTTGATATTATAACCAAGCCCATCGAGGCTCGCACCGAGGAATGGGTCGATGGAAAGGTAGCCCGATTGAAGCAACAAGGGGTTGTTCTAACATTTGAGGGGCTCAAAAGTGAGCCTAGTGTCACAAATGATGCAATTGCTACCACCTCGATAGGAGAAACATCTAAATCTCCCCCACTCACAAGATCGAGGAAAAGAAAAGAGACCAAAGAATAGCAACTGAATCTAAAAGTTTACGCAAGGAAAGCTTCAGAGGGTGAGCCCTCAAAGAAACATAAAAGTTCAAGAAGATCCCCTTCATGAGGGAGAAGAAATGGAGATGGATCAGCTAAAGTATCTACTGGCTACTTCCGATGTTGCTATCCCTCCGCCTATTTTGCAAGCTATGTTTTCTACATCCCCACCTGTAGTTGGTATTTCCATCCACCTTGCTTCCTCTTCACCAACTGGGCCCATAATATTGGTTGATTCCTCCTATGCTACCACTTCTCCACTTTCCTCCACCTCCATGTCTCCCACCACATCGCTTCCACTGGAAGCAACAACAATATCAATACCAACACTCGCATTACGAGAGGTCTTCTCACGACACATGCAAAAAGTCCCCTTTGGGATTTCCCAAGTACTGATGGATCCCACCATCCAAGCTACCCTAGCACAGGTCCTCGCTTGTGCCCCTCCCTAAAAGCCTCCGATAGAGCCACCAGCAATGGAAACTACAATGGAAATATTAGTAGAATGGGAGAGGCAAGATATTGAAGTAACAAAGGCATTGTAAGAGGAGGAAGATGAATATCACAAACATACAGAGTATGAGCACTTGCGTATCGACAAGGTGGTTCATGAAGGAGAAGAAACATGATCTTCTGAAAGTGGAGATGAAGAAGAAGATGTTGGCAGAAAAATTATTATGCAAACTTTCGATCCGAACTTTGAAGAAGAGTTGGCCAAACAACTGAGGGATGTCGAAGAAGAAGTAGAAAGGTCACCTCCCAAAGAAGGAGGGAAAGAAGATGACAAGGTAGAAGAAAATGTGGAGCTTCCTATAGGTGAACAGCAAGAGGAAATCCTTGAACATGACAAAGTAATTCCTTTCTCTAAAGGACAAGAAGAACAAGAAAGGAAACAACATGAAGATGTGCCACTGCCTCATAAGGAAGAAGATAATGTAGAAAAGGATAAACCTGAAGACGAGGTTTGAACTGACAAGAGCCTCGAAATTGAACAACTCGAAGAGAATGTGTATAATGATGAACAAGATGAAGAAGTTGAAGAAAAGGAAGAAGAGGAGACTATGAGAGAAGAAGGTCCCATGGAACAATTGTCTACTAAGTCTCCCATCAAACACCGTGTGTTCTTCGAGAGTCTAATGAGGAAGAGGGAGAAGGCACTAAAACAGAGGAAAAAGCTCCTACAAATAAAGAAATAGAAGTTCAAACAAAGGAAGGAGAAGATGATTGTGAGTCACCTAAATAAAAATATGCTATGCCCGAATGGCTAGAATAGCAGCTTGAAAAGAAAGCTCCTACCCTGGATGACCTGAGAGCAAGGTTGGAAGCTATCTTAGCTAGGGCACAAATCAACACCAAGAAGGAGAAGAAGCCCAAAATTAGATCTAAGGTGACAATGGATGCCTCTGGATCTAGAACCATCCAGGTAGCAACACCAGTTGTGGGAGCATAAGGGATAAGCTACAATGTCTCTACCATTGATTTGGGAATGACTACCAGAGAGAAAAAGGTAGTGCACCTCCAAGAATCTATTGCCACAGTAGTGCACCTAATACAATAGGTTAGGATTTCAAAAGGAGAGTTCAAGGCATAGGTGGCTAACTTGATGGCATACATCCAACAATGGTCCTCTATGGAAGAAGTACCTACCACATTTGTGGTTCCACCACAACTACTATTAAAAGAGAAAATAGTCAAGCTAGAAAAGAGAAAGAACCTAGATAAGACTATAGAAAGCTGGTTCCGACAGGTCCTATATATTGGAAATATGGGCATTGTCTATGCTGTCTAGACAACTAACAAATTATTGGATCTCCAATAGTCTCTTGAGGGTACGAGGAAGCTTTGCACTAACTTCCCAACAAGATATGAGTCCATCTACTCAAAGATTGAGGCTATCCTTAAACTGCCAAGTATGACTTGGGAAAAGGATCCGGCCTTCAAAAGAGATGACCACTGGCTGGTGGATTTTTGGAAGCGTGATTTCATGAATCAGTAAGAAAGGTTGGTGTTGGTGCTCAATAAGGTGAATGTGGATATTGAGCATGGTAAGGAGATCATGGTAGATTGTACTTGGTACTTGAAGTTGCTAACAAGATATGATATGCCTACCGTACAGATAGATCCATAGAAGATAAAACCCCACTTCCAGAAGAAGATCGAGGACGGGATGTCAAACGAAATCACCACTGATTTCATGAGATTTTCTACTTGAGCATTTTCCTAGTCAAAGATGTTCTGAGACGTGGATAAGCTCCAACCGTTAGTTCTAAAATTTATAGAATATGCAGCTTTGAAGAAGCAGGAAGGAAACCCTATTATTGGTGAAGAGTTCCTAAAGTAATAGCTACAGCAAAAGGGAAACCTACAAAGAGACAAAATGCTACAGTGCTATCACTAGAGGACAAAAAAGGGATAAAGACAAAGTTGCATTTTAAATTGTAAAAAATTGTGGGGTAGGTAGAACCCTAATTTGTAATGAATCATGGCCACACAATGTAAATTAATCTTTTCTATTCATTCTACCTTTTGGACACTATAAATAGGGGGTCTCCTCTCATTTTCAAAGAGAGAGTTGAGTTGTAATGACATGTTGCAGAAATACATTGACTTTGGTGCATTTTCTAAGTTTCTCTACATGTTTCATGATTCAATCTCCCATAGTTAGATGTTTTAGTTAGATTTAAATTGTTGTTCTAGTTGGTTTTAGATTGTTTATATAGATTTGGTAGCACTGTTCTATGGTTATGAAAATTTCTACTATGTAGATGCCTTCCTAGTTCATACTTTTTGCTATTTGCTACTGGTAAATGACTGTGTAAAGTTAGTTTGGGTTAAAACTTAAAGCTGCTTTAAGATTTTATCTTTATTCATGCATGTATGTGATGGATGAATGGTAAAATATCTGCAAACCTTAGAAGATAGCACAAATTTCATAATACTATAGGTTTCTTGGTTAAGTGGAATCCTGTTTGAAGGAAGTTGTCCATAGCAGAATCTCCATGATCACTGTTCATAGTTAGTTGTAGATCTAGGAAACTCTCCTTTTCCATGCACTTTTTTCCTTTTGTTTAGAAGTAACCTATGCTAAGGTTCATTGCACATTGTAAAGCCAAAACTCAAGGAAAAATTTGGAGTTTCAAATAGTTGTTCGAACCTGCAGCAAAGTGCATCTCAACTTCCATCTTAGAAACTTCAAGCTTCAAGATCCACTTATTCCTACCTAGCTACATAAGTCTGTCCTATGATTACCAGAAAAAATCATATCCATAATCAACTGAGGAATTCCATGGAAGTCATGACCTGACACCTGAGATACCTTGGGATGATTTTCAACAACTTGTTGTTGGAAGTCTCCTTTCAAGAGAGGCAATGAACTTACACATCACCTGTGTTGAGAAAGTGTGCAAAACAAGGCATCAACACTATCATTCCATGGTTAGATGAGCAATATCAAGATCCAATATCTTTGAATGCAAATAAGACATCAAAGTAAAAGATCAGACTACAAATTGTAACTTCAATCACTTTTCTTTGTTAAAATAATACCATACAGCCAGACGAAGAAGAATACAGTCTGATCATTACACTTGTTGTTCCAAATGATCCCTATACCCAGCAAACTATGATTATCCCTGTACCTTCTTTTGCATCAACAAAGAGCTCATTGCATCTATTGTCGCATTGCGAATGTCTAACATAATGCCTCATCATAAAGTGTTCTTCATTACATCTATAGGTAATGTTATCTTTTGTAGAATGTTGAATCCAAAAAATACTACACAAAACACTTTTGACTACAAATTCACTGTGGATCATGACAAGTAATTAAGCAATTTTCAATGCAAAGGACAATATTGATGTGCCCAAGACTAATTCCATTTAGTCATCAAAGAAGTGCATCCAAATCCATGACGAAGGCATAAACAAAATTACCAATCCAAATACTATCTCAAGAAATCCTTCATCAAATTAAAGCAAGTAAAGCAAGGATGAAACATTATGTCCAAATTGTCTCAATGTTGTCTTGCCTATAATAGTCAATACTCTCTTTAAACACTTTTAGCAATCTATGTGTCCACATCTTGATCAACCTTTTGACCTTTATTTTTAAGACTCTTCCTCTAGCTAGTAGGAAAAACTATGAGTGAAGTATTTGGTATGAATAAAATGAACAATCCATTACACTAACAAACTCTGACTATCTTGTGATACTGACTGTATTGAACCATGCTGGCTACAAGCACTAATCACTGACATGCAACCCAATACCAACTGTTACTATGGCACTGTCTCAACCAACACATGCTGTGAGTCACTATCCATCACTTTAATGACACCCAATCATTTTCCATTACACTAGACACTGTATCAGTGGAAAAATCTCTCAAGAAAAAACATTATGCATGTATATCACTATCAAATCTAGACTGTGATTGAGAAAGCTTGCATATAATCCAATGATTAAGCATCATAGCATTAACTAACAATAAATGAGATGATTGGAAATAAGATTCACAAGGAAATGATTTCACACTAGATACTAACAACTCATATGCCAAACTCATCACTTTGAATCATTTGTAATCTGCCACCTTGCATTCACGCTGTTACTCATAGTTGACACTGTCTTATGAATGAAGCAAGTGTAGATAGGACTAAATACCAATGCTATAATTTTACCGTTGAATGGTAATTCACCTCATTGTTTCAAGCAAGTTAAAAATAAGTCACCGTCATTTCCTCATTAATAACTATCTTATACTTCAACATATTCAAGATGCAAAGAAAGATCATGCCTATACACTATTGAGAACTCCACAAAAGCATTGATTGCTGCTAATGATATACTTCATAATGAGAATCACTGTGAATTGAGCTATCATTGAGATAAAGTAGATTAAAGAAAAATATTCACTGAAAGAATATTTTCTCAAGTTTACTAAAGACATCATCGATAATGAAAATTCTTGGAGTAAGCAAGAATACCTTAGTTTCAAGCCTAAACCAACCATATTCTATTCATTTGAAAATTGTGTAGCAATATCTAACTGTGACTGTAACTCACTGCTCATGCCACTGCTATTTACCTATCACTCACAGAGAATATACAAAAAATCACTAAGATACAAATTCTGTGCAAAAAAAGAGAGATTTTCGTATGATGTAACTACCACTGTGTGGAAAACCCATTGTTTGCTACAAGAAAATATTTATCACTTTCAAAGCACATTGCCACTGTTTTAACTTCTAGAGAAGAGGAAAATTAGAAACATTTTCACCATAGAACCAAGCCATGAATATCATTGTATATATGATATGATGTAAAAATATACAACTACTGCCCCTATATTTCTCAAGGCTATCATCAATAAAGGATTGCATTAAAGTAACTCTATTAAGAAAAAACCATGAACACAATTTTGACACTATGCCATCAATATCATGAAGCATCGCACAAACCATCTCAAACTATCATAGTACATTTTCATCAGCATAGCATTATATTAAGACTACCACCAATTTTCTCAAGAAATTTCATAACTCACAGGTACAATACTACTTCTAGTTAAGATGAAACTTAGGCACTGAATGCTCTAGAGACCTTATTCCTCCTAGAATTTTTCAAGGGGTTAAATAATTTTCCATATTCAACTCTCCCTAACCTTAGACTAATTCTTATGGAGTTGGTGATGCCTTTTGTGCAACATACTCTATTTTAGGATTTTCATTTCCTAGGTCTTGTTTTCTTCTCCAAACCTGTATGGGCCCTTTCTTTTTCTTGCTCAATGCATTTACATTTTTGTTTGTAGATGATGCTTTCAACTTACTCCTAAACTATTGTACCTTACGCCTAAGGTTATGTGACACTTAAAGAATTTGACATTATAACTAATTAGAGGAGTTAAGAAATCATATCTTCTTGACATTTCAAAACTTCTATGATTATATATTCCATACTTCCTACAATTTCTTGTACAATATCTTGCTCTATGAACATAAGCAAAACATAAATAGAAATTTAACCATTAAATTGAGAGTAGTTATAATATATTTTCAAATAATATTTCTTTGAGAACCTGCTTGATCTTTTTCTTGCAATATTAGTAACATTCTCTTTTTCTTTCTTCTTGGCTTCAATCTCAGGAGCAACAAAGTGATAATTCAGGTCCATCTTCTTTCTTGGAGTCTGTCTAACATTGAAACTTTTTCTATCTTTTGTTGCAAACACTATTTCGTGTTTTGACTCATCTTGAACTCCAAAGTTTTGTCCTATTTCATACCCTAAACAAAAGTAATCTTTGTACCTCTTTTGAATTCTCAACATGTTATTCAATGCATCGGTACCTTTCTCAGATTTTTGAATCTTGAAGCTTTCAAGATATTTTCTCAAGGAGATTATTTCACCTTCAAGCTTTTGGCATTCACTTGTTTTAATTTCCAAATCTTATTTAGTTACTTCTACTATTCTCTTATTTTCTTCAACTTCTAACTTCAAATTTTGACATAATTATATTGTGCTCTTTAGTTTAAGGCTAGTGTCTTCTTCCATTTTCTATGATTCTGCAAGTTGCAACTTCAAGTTTACTACAATTTTGTCATTAGAACATTCAGTGTTCTTTTTCAAATGCATATTTCTATCTAACTCAGAAGATGCCCTTTTTAAGGATTCTATCTCTAATTCCTTGACTTTTAACTTATTATCTGCATCTTCTTCTTTTCTTTTAACTTCTTCTAGTTTAGCCTTACAATATGTAACTACTCTTTCTGCATGCTCACGGGCTGAAAGAGTTTTAACCTTAAACTCCCTTTCTTCTCAGAGTTTCTTCTCTAAGTCTTGATTCTTCTTTCTGACTATTTTGAGTTCATCCAGGGAAGCACATAATTCTCCCTCAAAATAAAATTCACACTCTTCATCTAATTCATTCATTTCTACCACAAATTCATCAAGTTCTATATTAGACATCATTTCTTCTACAGCCTATGGGTTCTCCTTAGGCATTTCTACTTTTGTAGGCTGTGATTTTTCTTTCTTATTCCTATTCCTTCTACTTTTTTCCATATTAGACACAACACTCCAATACTAGGAGCCCTTAAGTCGATTAATCAATGAAGGCACTGAGAGGGGGGGGAGTGAATCAATGTCTAGACAAATTAATTCAAATTTTTGACTTTCAAAAATCCCTTTTAAACCTTTTGAGAACAATATGAATTATGTTTCAAAAGCTAACATGTGTGCCAATCTGAATTACTGATTCTTAATCACATAAATGTAAGTACAAAAATGTATAACTATGAAACAGTAAGATCATAAATGAAAGAAAATAAAGAACCATAACACAGTGAATTTCTTGAGTGGAAAACCCTCTTGGGGTAGAAAAAACACTCAATAAATTGCCTCACTGGCTTAATAAACCTCACTGGTTACATAATTCCTGACTGGAAAAAATGGCCTCACTGACCAAAGAACCTCATTGGTTACAAGAATTCCTCACTTGCAATGATCAATCTATCTCACTGACTTGCTCATTTTAACTTCACTATACATTTCTGAATAGAATCATTAACTACAGAGGATCACTTTGTTTCACTTCAAATAATATGCCACTTTCAATCTAATACATTTAATATCTTAAGGACTCATTCACTGGAATATCTAAAATACAAAATATATTAGTGATACAATCTATTTTGTATCATGTTTGCAAACCTTTAATTATAGAGAAATAGATTAAACTTTTAGTATCATAACCCTTCTGTAAAACCTTTAAACACACAACAGTGTAAATACACTATTTAAATATCCCATGTAGATGTCATCACATGATGCCACCTATTCAAGATTATAACCATCAAGAAAACCATATTCAAACTATATCAAACTACCTCATGTCGAGTCACCAATGTGACACCATCTTCTAACTATCTTTTAACACATACATGATCAATAAAAAGTATGCAAAATAATCTTCAAACTTGTGTAATTAAAGAATAAGAATCCATAACGAACAATGGTAGATTATTGTGCATTGTATACTCCAAGAAATGATAAACTCAGCCGATAGGAAAAAATTCCAGAATACCACTAAACTTGAAATAAAACCACTTCCAATAAGACTGTGAAAAATATAACAAATGAAATTGAGTTACCGATTTGCTTACCATGGTAAACCTTAACTATCTATAGAATGCCAAAACCACTATCTTGAAGATGCAACCACTAAACCACCTTCTCAATTGAAACTTTCAGCCTTATGCAAACCCTAGCTTGGCCATGACATAATGATTTTGAGTTTTTCAAAGAATGAAAGTAAATTAAGGCACAATTATTGTTTTGGTGTTACAAATTAAACATTATCATTCTATCCCCAATAATCACTATGTCGGTCATGATTTTCCCAAATAATATAAATCTCATAATGCTTAATGTAGTCAGTGTTGACTACCATGTGAAACAAACAAATACACTACCTTATCAGCCTTGTTGAACATATAAACCTTTGTCTATCCACAAAGTCTAAATGAATTTAGACTTGTTAACCTTAATCATCACCTCTAATAGCTTGAGAAATTTGTACCAATCTTTATACCTTGTAGGTAATTAAAGTATTGCACCTTATATACCAATGCCAAAATCACCCAATGATAAAGCAATAAATGTAAACCAAAACAAAGCCTTGCACATTAATATGACAAGTACCAATATGCCCAAGTAAGTGTGAGAACACTTAGAACACTTTGTAAATGCCATCATCAAGTGAAATTCCACATAATGAAAGACTTACTATAGCATAACACTCTTGTATGAAAGTCAATATGGAGCTCACAACCTTTACCTTTTCCTTTGCACCATTCACAACTTTTGGACAAACCATAATCACCATCAACACATTACCTTGTAAATGAGAAACCACTTTATTCCAAGAGAGTAATGCTGCAATGTATGTCACTGTATCAAACCCTGTATCAAGATGCCACCTGTACATGAAAATATGCCACCATCTAAAGAGAAATTCAACATCATGTATCATGCTGTATGTTGTGAGCAACAAAGACAAACATCATTATGCATTTTTTGGCAACAAGGAAAAACCAAAAAAAAGGAGGAACAAAGAACAAGGAACAAAGAACAACACTTATTTTGTGGATATTCCATTTTTAGCATCTTCGCTACCACATCAAAACTAGGATACGATACTTGAGTATTCTTAATTTTCTTAGAAATTACTTCTTCCACCCATGGTGATGGGGAAATTACTAGTTGATAATTAGGTCTTGGAGAGGAAGATGGTGTTATAAGAGGTACATTAGGCTTATGCATATTATATTACTTGATGGCAATGAAGGAGGAGTAGGTGGAGGAAAAAGTGGATGAGGAGATAGTGGAGGAACTAGAGATCAAGAAAGTGATGTGACCTATAGTTTCTTATTAGTTGGGAATTGAGAGCTACCCTAACACCTTGAACTATTTTTTACTTTATTTCTAGCTTCTTCCTTGGCTTGAGGATTCCTCCTCCACATGTATTCTTTAATTCTCCCCCCTTCTAAGGATCTCATTCTTCACCCCCAGCTATGATATCCCTATATCTAATGGATTATGTTGATGCGATGGGTGGATGGATGAATATCCAACATAATTTTTCCTCCTTGTCATATTATCTTTTTTAGGTTGCCTAGTAATAGAATATTATGCAATTATTTTTCTCAACAATCTTTTAATTTTATATAGCCAAAAAAAATTCTTTCGAGCAGATATAAGTAATCTCCCCCAATTGATGGGTGCAAGTCTCTACAATTGGATGGTATAAATATGGAACAAATATAACATTCGTGCACTATCATCTTATATATCATCTACATCTCATTATATATTTGAGATATTTTATTTTTTCCACCATTCATCTCATCCAATCTCATCTTTTGAATACAAAATCTTATTTATAGTTGTACCAATAATCCTTCAAATAGGGAACTTGAACATATTCCATACTAATATGTTGAAGGGCTCTAGGAAAATTAACCACCAACAATTCACCAATGAAAAATTCATCGTCAGCAATTCACCATGGCGAAAAATTCACCGCCAACAATTCACCGTGGTAGAAAATTAACCGCATTAATATTTTTTAACATGTATTTTGAAAAATTTGATCTTATTAAAAAAATTAATGCAACTAATTTTTCACTGCATGAATTGCTGGCAATGAATTTTACTTGGCAGTGAATTTTCTGCCACAGTGAATTGCTGGTAGTGAATTTTTTGTCAGTGAATTGTTGGCGGTGAATTTTCTACATGTCATGTTCAAGTGATCTATAGCATAGTTCTTGATAATGATATTACTATCAAGATTCAACCTTGTATTTTTTTGAGTCAAATTCATTGACCCATGTTTCACGAGTAGTGGTTCACAAGAATCCATCTCTCATGATAATGAATGGTCCAATTAGCACACATTTCATCTAGGTGATGCTCAAAGAGGTGAAGCATTAGGTCTTCCTGGGAGGTCACCCATCCCAATACTACTCCAACTCAAGCACGCTTAACCATGGAGTTTTCCCCAAGGTTAACCTTGCTTAGCTTGATGTCAAAAAAGAGTCTTGCCACATAGAAGTGCATGCTAATATTTTCTAAAGATTGGGTGTTTTAAAGAATATTGACAAGTATAATAGCTAGGACACAAAGGAAAAGGGTACTATTTCTTCTTCCTTTACTTATACTTCTTATTATCTAAGCCCATTTTCCTACATACCTTAATTAGAATGATATTATCAATTACACAGTGAGGAAAATTATAAGGATTATCATCAAAACCACCTATTTTGATGCATTTAATCTTGAATATTTAATATAATAATTACCAAATTTAGTTGTTATCTTTTTAGCTTCAAGAGAAATCCTAAGCTCAACATTTCCATCAAGTTCTCCTACATTTAACATTATGAGGGCATCATTAACCCATTTGAAGTCCTTGTTACTAATTTTAAGTTAAGGTTGTAGATAAAAATAATAAATCTGCATTGTATTATCATATACTCCCAGTGACTATATATTGGGCCATGTCTTCATACTAGAAAATGCATAGAAGATTTATTAAGATATGTATAAATATCGATTCTTTCAAACTTTACCAATCGATTATACAAATTATTGATTATTGGTTTTTCCAATCAATAAATTGTGAAACCATAACCAATGATTATAATGAGTTGGAAAATCCAATATTCAATGGTACATATTTCTTTAATTTTGACTACTTTGTTCAACAAGGTTAATTATATAAAAAAACATATTCTTTGAAGTGATACCTCTATAAATTCTTCAAAATTTGGGAGTTTCCTTTCTTGGGTACCTTCAACCAATGTTTAGAAATATTAGAAAGGTAGGTGTATTTCTTGTCTTGAAAGAGAAGGATCCATTTCCCCATATCTATATCTACATATCAACCCTTTAAGGTAATATAAGAATGATACTTTGGGACAGTTCAAAAAATTAACTACAAGCTAATCATCAATAGTCCCAACTTCTCTATTATTAGGCTTGTAATGTCTCATGCAAGTAACAACTAATTTTGTGCACTTAGTAGAAGTTGGGGAACCACTTGCATGAGCTAGGCCACTTAAAAATTCTACCTCTTCCATCAATGTTCTAAGTTTTTCCTACATCTAGTCCCAAAATTCCTCCAAATTGATATGCCCTAATTTACTATCTTCAAATTTAGATAACACATTATGTAGAATGGTGGCATATACTCATACCCTTGATACTCAAACTTTATTTTTTAAGGTTTTGACAATAACCAAATGAGATGAGATAGGGTTTTAGAATATTTTGGTGGACAACAAGGGAAATATTTTTTGTTGGATTGGTGAAGTAGCTATAGTGGATGAAATTCATGAAGGTACAATTTTAACTTAGGGAATATTTAAATCTTAGTAATAGGTAGGAAAAAAAGGTTTAAAATAGGAAAGATAATACATAAGATACTTTAAATAATTATATATGAGATGCATTTTCCCTATTTGATAGTGCAAACCAAGATTGGTGGGGAAATTTATTAAAAAATGATAGCTCAACAAGTTCTAGAGGTCTTGCAACAAAACTCTATCATTTGAATGTGTGATAGCGGAAAATGATCTTGAAAATTATTTTTGTAACTATATTTTTTTAAATAATCATGTTCTTTTGACAATCATAATTTTTTGAAACTTTATTAACAATTTCAAAAAACTTTCAACTTGTTGACACATAATCCTTGAAGCTTCTTTGGGAAGATCCTATCATGAAACCATTGTTGGCCTTTTATCAAAATTTCTATCTTGTGAATCAACGAACACCAAAAAATTTCTAGACTTTAGTTAGAACTTTGAGCTTGAAGTGTACTTTATCAACAATTGCAAAGGTTTAGGAACCTTACAAATCTCCAATGCTCTACTTGTTGGCACTTTGAGTATTTTTATAAATTTTAAAAGGAGCAATTTAAGTGGAAATAATTACTACTTATTAGGAAGTTAAGGAGTTCAAGAATAAGGGAAAACATCAATGAAGTTTTTAAAGTAGAACTTGTTGAGGAGCTAGTGAACTCATGAAAATGTTGGTAAGGTTTGTAGAAACTCAAAATAGGTAACAAGGGAGAATGCATTACATAATTTTGCGAGCCTTGAGAATTTTGAAGGTTATTTTTCATCATCATTTGTTTGGGATTAAATTAACAAGGTATAAAAATGACCTAATATGTAAAAAATAACAAAAAAAATAACAAGGAGCAATTATCTTTGATCAGGGATGAAAACTGTAAAGCATGAAAAAGGGGCCTATCATATCTAGCAAGATGATGTCTTCTCCATTGGACATAGAGTTTGAATGTAGAAAAATGGAAAGCATAATAAAAATGAACAAAGGAAAGGAAAAAATAAATAGAATAGGAAAGAAAGAGAAACTAAAATAAAAATATGAGGGACAACTCATTTCATAGTTTGTATAGCTAAATTCAACTTTCCCATTATAAGAAATAGTAAATTATGTTCAATCAAAGATAAGATAAGGACCCTTCCAAAGTGAATAAATTTTTTTGTGAACTTTTGGTTCTCTTTTCTTATCTCAAAGTAAGACATGGTCACCAACAATAGAATTCCTTAGTCTTGCCTTCTTGTCAAACACCTCTTTAACTTTAACTTGATGTTCCATTTTTATTTCTACTACATCATCCCTTTGTTCTTCAATCTTGATCAAGTGTATGAACATTTTCTCAAAATAATTTTAAAAATATTCATCTCCAATATAAGTCTAAAGCTTCAAGGTTAAAATTTATAAAGGAATTGGTCTAGTGCACGATTTATTCCATACATTAACTCAAAATGAAACATACCTATAGCTTTCTTTATTATAATCCAATCTACCCATAATGCATCATATAATTTCTTGTGCTAGTTTCTTTGATTTTTATCAACCAATTTGTGAACAATAGTTATAAGATTCTTGTTACTTGATTATTCCTAACTATTTTGTTTTGGATAATATTCTTATGAATGTGACAAGGTGATGCCATTTTTATATTAGAAAAAAAATATTAGTGGTAGAGAATTTTTTTAGGAATTATTAGTAACTATATTCTATGGCACTTCAAACATGACCAAGATATTTTATTTAATAGATTATATTGAAATTCTATGAAGTGTCTTAATATTACAGGGTGTTGCCACAATAGTGGTTTACACTTTCTGGGAGATCTTGATTTTTGCTGAAATCACATATTTTTAGAAAATATAATGATTTAAGCCTTGAAAAGCTCCATTTAAAGGATTCCAATTGAAGAGGGTTTGATCAAACCACCTTAGACCAAGCCCCCTTTTATAGAACCCAACTAGTTTTAAACCATACCTATAACAAAGTCTCCTTTACACCTATCAAAATGCTAATAAAAAAGCAATTTTGATTTACCTTTTGGGGGATCAAATAAATTCATTTTTTTAAAAAGTATGTAGTACTTATTATAAGCTTCCAAAAAAGTATAATTTTAATTAAATTAAATTTGATTATTATATTTTTTTTTTATTTCTTGTGTATGTAGGTTTTTCACTGAAAATCAAACTCTTTGTTTTGCACATGTGGAAAAATAGAAAATGATCAATTTTATTTTTTTCAAAATGTGAGTGCACCAGATATTGAAGTCCTTGATCCAACAAAAAAAGAAAATAATTTCGATACAAACAAAAAAAAATTGTGTTATACGGTCTGCCTATGTCTAAATTGTAATTGGTTTGACTTTGAAACTTGATTAAGGAAAAAAAATCAATCAAACACTATGAAACCAATTTGAAGCACTAGATATCATAGTTACAAATCTAAATTCGAAAAAAATTGAATTTTATCCTTCATGGAAAAAATTTATGTGTTATACGGTGAGCATCACTTCTTAAAAATGGTGTTTACTAGGAAAATTAGTTTTTGATGGAGATGAAAAAAGAAGTGCAATCTAATTCCAAAAATTTTGAAAAAAATATATTTAGAATCTACAAACAAAATATCACAAATCACTAATTTTGCCTCATCTTCAAATTCCTCACTGTTTAGCCGCTTATAGTGTCTGAAAGTGAAGATTTAGTTAGAAAAAATCAATTTAGTGTCCAGTTTTGCCAAAAATTGTAAACTAGTATTGTGGGATCACCCTACATAGAATTTAAAATATTATCTTAATTGGATGGTAATATATAAGAAGGTAGGTATACATACAAAAAAATGTATAAAAAGTTAGGGAAATGTTTACCTGAGATTATGATTATTTAGATTTTCTCCTGTCACTAAAATTGTTATATATAACTTTTTTTCCCTATAGTTTCAGGCTATATTTACATTGGATATAGTTAAATATGATTGAATTTCCATGCTCTTGTCCTAGAGGATATCAATGATATTGGACTATAATTCTTTTATATAAAAATAGTCATGCTTGTGAGTTTCCCACCTTTCCAAATTATAGTTTCCAACAATAAATTGAATTTATTCCATTGCATGTAGCAAGTTAATGAATTTATTTTTTAGATAAAAGGCACACAACTTGAAATACACTATATTATCTTGATAAAAATATTTACATATAGTTGTGCATAAGAAGTTCGAGAAAAACAAAAAATATAAACCCATAGACAAAATTATAGAGTATTAGTTAAGTAAAATAGTCTTCCAAGAATTTAGATGAAGTTGAGTAGAAGAAAAACATTGAAAGAGCCCCCGTCCCAAAATTAAACAAAAATTGCATCCATTATTAAACAGAAGATTAATCATCTTCCTCTAGTAGATTTGGTGTTGTAGGAACTGGAGGGGGATGAGCAACATGTGTAAGTAGTACAATCATATCCTGATAAACCTTTGTAATATGATGACATAGACCAGAGCCCAATTCATTTTTTTATGTGCTTTGAATGCATCTTCCAATTCAAATTATTTATGCTCTTGCAAGGCCCATTTTAGAGAAACATAAATACACATAAACCTATATTTTTTTTTCAAATATTTATGTCTAAATACACCCCCACCAACACTTTCCCATTATGGAGGTCATATTAAAAAATAATACCATTAAGAGACTGCCCTAGAAAAACCTATCTTGTACATAATCAACAACCAATTCGGCCACCAGACCATAGTGTTGCAAAAGGTCAATGGCATTAGAAAGATAAATAGAGGCTACCTAAGAAGCATGCAATAGAAGTCAGTAGCCATTAAAAATTTGATTATCGATGATCACTCTTATGATCACCATTTCCACCTCTGCATAGTCAATTTTAAAAATCTTCAATATTTCTAAAGAAAAACCACCAAACTCCGGGTACTCCCATTTTGGAATGGTAATAAAAACATGCTTGTTCAGCAGTTCCATCTCCATGGAGGCTAATAGAGCATAAACAAGCAAATACACTATTGAAGATAACAAGAAGCTGGGGTGGTTAACACTTATAATGGAAACATCATGCTTAAACGTAACAATTGCCATAATGGGAGGATATAACATTGCCACCTTAGAACTTAATCATTGGAAACACTTTGAAGCCATCAAAGGGAATTATGGTAGTAAATGATTTGGATGAAACACCTGGTACCCACATGCCTTGTAAATAAAATAAACTCTATCTCATGCATTTCCCATGCACCAAAGATCTGACATGTAATTAAGACAAAGCAAAATACAAATGGGCCAAATTGTCCCCTATTCCTATCACTATCTTCAGTACAAGCTGCTAAAAACATTAACAACTTGCCAAAACAACCAAGCAAAACATTAGGACCCTATGCTTTGGGTTCTACCATCATTATCTAGGCAATTGATAAAATTGATAGGAATTTAGGGAGGTATTCCTTCTTAAGAAAAATGACCCCCTTTGATGAGTCATATGCCAAATTGGTGAGACTATCATCTAATTGGTTCGCTTCTCTGTAGCAATGATTAATTTGAAAAGATTGGAACACCTATAGAGAAGATAAAATTTATTGCAAAATGTAGTTTAAATTCTAGCAAGGAGTATTATTCTCTGACATGCATTGATCAAATTCAAAGAGTTTCCCTCTATCCATAAATGATTAATATTACATTTCTTAGCAAGGGCTAGTCTTGTAAGAAGATCTTGTGCATCAACTCTATTATTAGAGCCATTTGGTATCTTTATAGCTAGGGTTGCTAATACCTCACCTTGAAAGTCTCTTAGGATGTAGTATGATCTTGATCTTTCAAGGTTATCTTGAGATGCACCATCAAAATTGAGTTTCACCATGCCTTTTTGAGGGGGGATCTAGCATATTGCTTTCTTATTAACAATTTTAATCTTAACAAAAGTAATATAACCTGGGGTTAGAAAAATGATATATTTCCATGTAGCTAGTTACATTTGAAAGTCCCAAGATGAAATTTTTTACTATGGCCTAGAATTCTTGAAGCTTTAAAACCTAAGCCATAACCATTTCTGAAATTGAAGATTCCTTTTTTTTAGGATTAATGCAATCATGCTACTTTCCTTTCTAAATATCCTTCTATTTCTTCCCACCAAATATTCCAAATCAGTAGGGAAGGAGATACAAGCCATAGCGAAGATAGGAGTGAAGATTGAAAGAGCCTAGGACAACTGTTGAAAACCTATGAGAGATAATTACCAAGAGGATATTGCTAATTGAGTTTATTTTGGAGCCATTTCTAGCATGATTGGGAAAAATCACATTGTAAGAGAAGATGATTAAGGTATTCTCCACATTTTCCAAAAAGGAAATAATTGAAGGAACCTATAATAACCAGTTTGAACAACTTTTCACTTGTCAAAATATTGTTATTGAGTGCCAACCATGAGAAGGCTCCTGCCTCGGGGAGGATGTCATTATTCCAACGAAACATATAAGGACATTTCCATTTGTTTGAGTTTCCAGATAACACCAAAGATTTGTATCCCTATTTCACATTATACCCCCTAGACTTCAACGAAGCCTATGTAAGCTTATCTTCCTATATAGATGACAAAATTGTTATGTTGCTTAGTAAATACTTTAAGAACTTTGCTTTTGATCTTGAGGGAAACCACAAGAGCTAAAATCTCTCCATTTTACATTTGTGTTTAAGGACTCCATGGAGACTTCCACATAATCCTTGACATTGTGTCCCCAATTTTTCTTAAGGAACATTCTCACTTCTTAAAGACCCTAAAATTACCTCTGACTTCACTTTTTGGTGATGATTGGGGTTTATTAGATTTTACAACTTCCTTCATTGGAGATTATGAAATCTCAATATCAAAACTTAAGGAGCCCAAGGTTATTTTAGTGACATCCACACAATATTGTCCTTCCTTTCAAATATCTAATCTCAACACTACAAATATTTCTTCTAACAACAATAATTATATGCATGATGATTCATCTTCAAATACATATTTTGGTGATGATTGGATTTCATTAGATTTTACACCCTCCTTTATTGGAGAGTACAAAATCTCACAATCTAAACCTATAGAGTCTTTTATTTCATTTGCACAATCTATTTCTTCTAAGAAAATAAAATCCACTATTCTAAATACCCAAACACCATCATTCCTTGATAATGTGCTTTCTTCCTCTAACAATGGCCTTCTCTCTTTAAATTTCATCCCTTGAATACTAGTTAAATATAAGAATGATCCTCCTAATCTTGAAATATCAACACTCAACAAGGATCAAATTTCTTGCAAAAGAATTGATTCTCCTTCACATGTCAATATTGCTACTCCTTCAAAAAGTGATCATACTTCTCTTTACACAAGACTAGTAAGGTGGCTTCTCCTTCTCCATATAAGTTGGAGATACATTATGGGATTGGTTTCAAAATTCTCTCTAAACTTGGATACAATGAAAACATAAAACAAGGAGTTAAGGCTCCTGTGCAACTTACATTGTAGCTTTCTAAAAGTGGTTTAGGCTAGTAACCTCCTCCTTTGTCTACATCTCCTCCTTTATTGTATAATGCATTTATGTATTCCTCTTGTGAGCAATGCAACTTTTCTTCACGAGAGAAATTTCTTCCTACTCCTTATCATCTATCTAAGCAAGATAATATTTTGTTGATGCTTCTCAAAGCCCACTTGATTACTCTTCCTCCTCTAACACATAAGAAAATTAATAAACAAAATCAAACAAATCATTATTTTTATGCATATTATCAATTACTTTGTCATTCCACCAATAAATGCCAGCCTCAGACAATAAAATACAACAACTTCTTGATTCTAATGCTATCACTCTTCAATGTGTTAATGCACCTATTCCTTATAAATGATAACTCTTCTATTATGTTTTTCCTCACTATGTGTTATTTGTAGCAACATTTGTTTTCTCATTGTAATTCATGTTGGTACAATATTATGTACAACCATCTCTGTCTATGATGGAAACACAATAGTCTTTAGCATGGTTGTCCTTGCCTATAGACTTGGGGGGCAAGGATAACTAGTTTTGGAGGTGTGCATCCTTCTTGAGGATTCCCTATACTCTTTCTTCCCTCTTCCTTTTCCTTAAAATATCAACATAGCAAGTACGCTAAATTTTTAAGGGGGGAATATTACCTATCCATTTTGTACATCTATGCATGTATTCATGTTTCTTGATCTTTGACTTATTCATGTTTTTTGACATTTATAATTATCTTTGAGATGTGGTTATAAATTCATCCCTAGAGACATTAAATTATCCCCCAAGACATGAATCCATACCTTGATACATTAAACCATCCCCCAAGATGTTAAACTATCCCCCAAGATATTAAACTATCCCTCATGATGTTAAACAATTATGCAATCCTTGAGGCATTAGAAATCCATGGCCACCTAGCATAAAACAACTTGTTAGCCTATGAATCCATGTACATTTTATAAACCACTTAGAATAACACAAATTTCTAGCTTATGGTCCTTACTTATCACATCCATGGTCACCTAACATAACACAATATGCTAGTTTGTGAATCCATGTTTTTTATAAACTACCTAGCATAACACAACTTGCTAGCCTGCGGTTGATGGGTTCTTTTTAATGTGCATGAATCTTAGCAATAGAGTAATCTAGAACCAAAGTAATATACCCTCCTTTGTTTGCATTTATTTCCCCATATCTATATGTATGCATTCCTCCTCTATGTTTTTATTGCCTTCCAGATATGACACTTGGTATTGAGACAATCTTACATATTGAGGTATCCTTACCTTGCTAACTCGGATTTATAGTGTGTACTAACCTAGTTTTCATATGTTCTATACTTCGTGTTTTCCTTATTTTTGATTTGTGTACTCCTTGTATACTTCATGTTTACCTCATGTTTGCTTCATCTATTCCTTATATGCTATGTGTTTTCCCCATGTTTTCTTCATGTTTTCCTTGTATGCTCCATGTTTGCCTCATGTGTGCTTTGTGTATTCCTTGTTGCTTCATGTCTGCTTCATGCATGCTAAATGTTTTCTTTGTATGCCTTATGTATACTCTATTGTGTATGCCTTATATTCAAATTCTACATTTCCTTATATGTGATATGCCTACTTTATGTGTGTGACATGTTTATACTGACATTGCATAAATTGACATAATCCTACGTTTAGGGGATAACGCATCTCTTAGCTTAGTGTCATCCTATCTCTTCAATGTTATGATAATGAAACCTATCTTCTCTATACCTTTAGTTTGAGTATGAACAAAAGATCATACCCACACTAAATTGGGGGCCAGATATAATGTAATAAATTGTTACCCCAAAAAATTTCACACTAGATTGGGTACCCTATTTTGCATGTACAATTAATCATACTCAAAATTTATTCATTTGGAGGAAAATTTGAGAAAATACATTTAATTCCTCAATATCCCTAGCTTTTTGAGCAAAAAATTCTTAGACACTACTGGGGTGCCCTAGTCCTAAGAATATGATTTCAAATTATTACCACCTCTAGTATTGGCCTTTGGTGTTTTAAAATGACCCCAAGTCAACCTAAGTCCAAAAAAGTCAATTGGGATACATATATAAACAAGTTTTCCCTTTCATTTGAACACCTACACTCTATTATGAATGGTGAGTAATTATTATGTACAAATTGCAAAGATACATTAAACCTCTCCTCTACATGCTTGCTACATCTCTCTATTGTGTTATGTATACTAACCCCTTGCAGCTCTTCGAGGCAGTCCATTCAATCTTCATCAACTCTTTGTGGATACCTATGGTGTAACATCACTTCAATAGTTTCATGCCTAAGGTAACTTTGTCTTATGTTATTCATGATTGCAATCATTATTATTTACTTTGCCTTTGCCTTGCAAAGGGCACATCATTTATACCATCATTATCATTTTTGTTTGTGGAGGTGGGAACACCAACATAGGGGTTTGACCAAGGTAAACTCATATACAACACAACCCTTTCCCTCTTTTGTGTGTGTACAAGCCAAATGTGAAACTTCCATAAAAAATAGGCTATAAAAGACTAGAAAGCAGACTATAGTAGAATGATTTGGCATCTGAACATACAAAAACATCCAGAAAAGGATTCCCAACGCCCTTGTCCCTACATTTCATGATCAATTTTTAACCACAACTGTCCCTTTGTTTGGATATATTAGATCTGTACCTGTTACTATAATTTTTTGTTTTCATCTATGTGATTATTTATATTTTTAGAATAAAGCTTATATCAATCAGGTTAATCAATTACAGTCACAAAATCTACCCTCTTTGTGAAAAAAGAATATAACCTAGGAATATTGGATCTCCTTTGAGGTAGTTAGCCAATCATAAAATCCTAGTTGGTTCTTATTCCAATGTTATGGCATAGGGAAAATTGACCATAGAGAGAGAGGTAGGGAGTTAGAGAGGCCAGAGAGAGAGGGTATGAGGTAGAGAGGGATCTAAATAGAAGGTGAGGTAGTCATTTTTCTTTCAAAATAATGTGAGTGTGTTATTTAAAGCTAGTGCAAAAAATAATACGAGAATGTTATATCATGCTTACTTAGTTATGTTCTTCCTTGGTAATTTCCAACCCTTAGGGTTGGACTAACATTTCAACATCCAAAGACATGTTTTTGCAAATTGTAAAAATTTGACACAATCTTGAGTATGCTCCCCATCAGGTTTGCACATGTTTCAATGCCAAGTCAAACAAATGTAGTAATGTTGAGCTCTTTGTTATCTTTCTAACCATGCAATTTTTCTCATTTTCAATATTTTAGGGTTTTGATCTTTAATTTATTTTGCTAGTATCTCAAATTTCCATCAAAAACTTACATATGGTATTTTTTTAGAATGTGTCCACTTTGAAAATTAGTAAAAAATCATATATCCATTAAAAAATATTAGCAAAAAAATTGGACATAAACTATATGATGTTAGCTAATTTGTCACTGAAAAGATTTTTAAATACTAAAAATATATAACATTTTAGAGGGAGCACACTAGATGCTATGTTATGTTTTTTGACAGAAGCATGAGCACTTTGTGTACTCCCCCTTTTTGAACCCCTTAATCTCCACCATTTAAAAAAAATAGTAGCTTAGAAAGTAGATTTGGTGTACTATGACTCTTGTTATTGTTTGCATCTTAAAATTTTGAGCATAACTATCTTCAATTTCTCATCCAAGATTTGTCTTTCTTGATTTCAAAAAAAATGTGACCACTTAAAACCCCCTTTTGGTTCCCCATCTTCCTGCACATACCCAATACATTAAACTCATTCTTTTGTTTGCATATAAAGAAGCATCTTCACAAACTCAAACAATAAAGATACACTAGTTGTTGCATAATCACCTCAAATAATTATTGAAGTCCTTTTACCAAACAATTTTAGAAACATATCACAATAAGGAAAAACCCCAACTCTCATGAAATTATTACATTGATGAACTGAATTTGCCTATAATTACACCTTATATACTTCCATAGTACTACTTCTCGAGGAGGAGGGTACCCACATTATCACCAGTATCCTCATTGTGCTTAACATGCCTTCCATCAAAAAGAGGAAATGGGCCAAATCTCCTACCATCTAGATTCAACACACTCAAATATAAGGTCCAACAAATATTTTTCTCATATATTAATAAACCCATCAAACTACACAAACTTTCCACACAAATAACAAAATGCAACAGAAAATAAAAAATAAAAATACTTGCAGTAGGCAGTAAGTGACTTAGAGAGATTAGCAATGAGAACAATATAACCACTTTGGGTTCCTCCTCTCATATAAATGGATTAATGGGAGTGGCCTGAGCTCGTGGGACATTGAGAGAGCTCTTTGGGAAACTTTGAGAGAGAAACAATGCAAGAGTTTGTGGCGAAGGGCTTGGTGTAATAGACATTGACAAGGCTTGTTACCAACATGGCCATTCTTTTGCGATATATGGGAAAATCTTTGAATAATAGAAACATGGTTTTATCTTGTGGACAGCACATACTTGTTAGCCATTCGTAGCTTGAAATGGTGTCCATGAATATGGTCACCTGAATCGAATGACATATACATATGGATCGCAAACACTACAAAAAAATCTTGAAAAACTCCATACTTGAAACAATGTAAGTTGTGCCTACCTCCAGTATCTTTACCAACGAAAATGAGTGAAAAAAGCGATTAAAAACTGATCAATAAAGAAAATGGTTCACAAAAGAGAAACAATTTTCTGGCAACTATTACAGAGTGGGATTACCTCCCAAAGATGGGACAAATTCCCTCCTTTTGGCGCCTCACTTTCTTAATGCTTGCATTTCTATTCAGAGGTTATAACTGTTCATGTTCGGGTGTGAATGAAGTGAGCAATTGTGAAGGAATGAACGTCAATTTAAATCATGAGATGTTTTTATTGACACAGACTCTTTCCACCGGGTTGTGACTGTAGGAACACCTCTTGACATAATTAGATGATTTTTTATTATTTTAATCCCATTAAATTATTGAATTTGAAAGCTTTTTCTATATATTTTTTAAATCATATTCTATGATCCACTTGGAAAAAGTGTGAATGAGAGTATGATCCGGAATGCTAAATTCTACAATGGATTTTCAAACGCCGTTTGCAAGAAGGTCAATATAACAATACCAATAGTCATCGATAACCCCGAGTCTTCCCTTTTTAACTTTATGTAATTCCGGTAGATACAAAGCGAAGAAGTTTCAAAGAAAAAGAAATGGAGCGACTTCCTCTATACACGCCTCGTAGAAAAAGGTAATTATATTCACTGTACATGTCTTCTTTGGATGTATTCACAAATAATTTCAAGCTCCCCTCTCCTAGAAGAGTGTTATCTGTCCTGTTTGAAAGGCAAGAATATCATCTACTCTGCATTCATTTTGTTTTAGAAGCATGGTATGATAGAGCTGGAGAACTGGATCTCTGGTATAGAACAGGGGTTGCCCCAGTAGCTTGCTAAACCACAGGTGCAGTGGGCGCAATGGGTTTATGCGATTTGGCAGCTTATCCGCTGCAATCCGGTAACCCTTTTTGTGTTATCCTATGTTCCTTTTAAGCTGAGCCAATGGTGGAGCAAGAAAGCAGCTGCAGTAGTTGTTTTGGGTGAGAGTAGGGAGTACTATATGGAAATTCAAGAAATGTGGGATTACTTTGGGGGTGGTCCAGTCAGATTGAAAAATTTAGAAGAAGTAACTACGCATCTAGAAGAAGATAACCCAAATGCCCCTTTCTGGTACACAGTCAAGTACAATAACTATTATTACATCACACATATTTATCCGCTGTGTGACTTGACAAGATTAACGGAACTCTTCGGTGAAGATATAATCTTTGTAGAAAGCCTTTTACGAATATCTGGGTCAGTGGCAGTCGGCAGACAGTTATCTGAAACAGAGGCTTATGAAAAGATATTGACAAAGCGTTACTTATGCCGTAAAGGTGCTGATCTTGTGGTTCCAACACGCTTCAACTATCTTGAATTCAGCAGTAAGTTTTGGGTGGTGATAAGTACTCTTCCTATATTGCTTCAGGCAAGCAATTATGTAAAGCTTTCAACTTTATTGAGTCTTGTGATCATTCTGTTAGATTTAAATAGAGATCGATTGTACAGGCCTTATGGCAGGTTTTTTAATCGCTTCGCCAAGTTTGTTAAACTCAATGTCTTCAAGAGAAGAACAGGCTTGTACGACTTCTTCTCCATATTCAGCAACCGCTGGGGATACATCGACAGTGTTAACAAGCATGCTTATGCAGCACAACCAGGCGACAGACTAAAAATAGATTGGTACAGTAAATTGGTAAAGCCCAATGACATCAGGATTGTTGGATGGGAAAGATACCATAAAGATCCTAATGTTGAGAATATATTCATGGAGATGGCCATAGATGAGGCTCACTGTAACCTTATGAAATATGGTGATATGTATCCGGTGGTAGAATTAAGAAGGCCTGTTTACGTTCTCTGATCAAAATGTTAGCTTTCTGGGTGCCTCCAACTACAAAGTGATTGCATTTTTTATTTATTATATAATTGTTGTTGAGATTTACATTGAATGTCTCTTCAATAATAGATGTATATCTGTAATTCTGTTTTCAAATAATATAGATATTTATTCATAAAAAAAATCAGATGTTATTACACTCACGTTCTAAATTTTGTAGTATTTAAGTATTGTAATAGTTAGTAGTTAATATTACACTGCATGGATTTATTAGTCTATGTGTAGAAGGGACATTATTTTTTTTTGGTATTAATTTGTTTAGGAATTGGTGTAAATGTATGGATATGTTATCTAAATTTATTAGAAATTCTTTTTATCTAGATTTTTTTTAGAAAAAGGGAGATTCTCTATCACTTTCATGAGGTAGAATGTAGTAAATATTGGTTTTGATTAATTTAGATCACAAATTTTCAAAGGAGAAGCTAAAATTGTAAATGATCTTTGATTTTATTTCTATGGGCAGTTTCTATGAAGGTTTTGAAATCTAAGTTGTTTGTATGAAGGAATATTAAATTATTGCAATCTCTAATTAAGATGATGATGATGATGTTGGTATTACTTTTGGTTGTGGTGTTACCGTTGATTCCTTGCTCCTCCACATGCTATGTGAATGAAAGAAATTTATTATTAGATTTCAAAGAGGGCCTCAACTTCATTTCCTCTCATTACACACTAGAATTGTAGAATGGATTTAACTACTATGCAGGGGAAGGAGTTACTTGCACCCAATCACTAACCATGTCCTTATATCTTGTTCCTCGGTCCCTTAATACCAATTCCATAATTCCAAACATGCCATGGAGGGAAATTCATGGGGGAATATTCCAACTACAATGTTTGGAGCACTTGGACCTCAACTGAAATGTTTTCTTCCCTCCTCTTGTCACCCCTTCACAATTTCACAAGCCCAGTAGATTGAGATATTTGAACTTGTTTTATTCTAATTATATTGGCTAAATTCCAATAGAGATTGGTAACTTGTCAATCTTGACATATTGTAACTTGAGTTATAAAATTTTCAATGGCACTATCCCAACATCTCTAGGTAAGTTGTCAAAGCTTACAATTCTTGATGTGAGTTTCAACACTTTTTTGAGTGGCACCATCCCAATATCTTTGGATGAGATATTCACATTCACATATCATTATCTTAGGAACAACCAACCAACTAAGAGGGACGTGCTCTCTTTTGGATAAGTTCCCCAAGATTCAAAGATTGGATCTCTCAAGGAGCATGTTGACTATAGAAGTCAATGCCACTTGTTTTCCTGAATGTCAACTTGAAACTTTACATTTGAGATCTTGTAACATAGAAGGGTATTTTTTGGCTTTCTTTTCAACTCAATATTCCTTACATTCACTAGATTTGTCTCAAAACTCTCTTGGTGGAAATATCCAAAAATGGCTATAGGATTACACAAAACTTTCTCATCTCAACCTCTCATCTAACTATTTTCTAGGTAATTTTCCCAACACATTCCCTGGATTTAAACATAATCTAGTTAGATCCTATACCTCAATTATTGCTTTGCACAAAAATAAGCTACAATAAAATATTCCCATATCTACAAAATGTGGCATTCTTGGATCTTTTAGAGAATCTATTTGAAGGACCTATTTCAAGAAGAATTGGAAAATATGAACATGCTCTTAGATTTCTATCAATAGCCAAAAATAATCTTAGTGGTGTCATTCCGTAATTTATTTTTGAATCAAATAATTTGTAAATTGTAGACTTGTCAACTAATAGCATTAGTAGTAAGATTCCTTCATGTCTAAACCAATGCTCTATGATGTGAAGAATACAAAATGCTTAATGTCTTATTGGATGTACAAAAATCAAATATATATAGGGAATATTATAGTTATATCAACTGTAACTATATAACCATTGAAACTAAGCAATGTATTAATTAGTAAAAAATGTAATATGCCACATATCCACTATGCTAACATTGTCCCTTATTACATTGTTCTTACAAATGTACCCATGAAACAACTCAAATTTCACCTTTCCAAGAGACTTGGTGAGTATATCAACTATTTGAGAATTTTTTGAGCAGTGCTGGAGTTGGATGTGGTGGCACACGAATTATTCTTGAATACAATGACATTTGACCTCAATATGCTTTGCTTAATCATATAAAATTGAATTATTCACAAGCTTCAATGCCTTGATTTTTAGAATAAAGAATAGGTGGCTTTTTTCAAGAATGTCCATGTTAGTCATATGTAGCCAATTTTTTTCACACATAGCTCCTCATGCAACATGATATTTAGCCTTGATGGATGAGATAGAAACAATAATTTGGTTCTTACTAATACAAAAGATTGGTCTAGATTAGAGATGAAAAAAAAGTTCTAAAGTTGACTTCTTGTCATCCACAGATCCAACATAGTCTAAGTCAGTATAACCTTGCAAGAAGAGTTATGATATTTATTCTTGTAGTCTAAAACATAATCAATTGTTCCTTAGATATATCTCAAAACATGCTTAGTTGCAATATAATGATATTTCTTTGGCTCTTGCATAAATCTCAAAAGATAGCTAACAACATAACATAAGTCTAGTCTAGCATAAGTCAAATAAATGAGACTCTCAACAAGATTTTTGTAGAGAGTTGCATCTACTTGAGGTGAATCTTAGAATTGAGAAAGTTTTGAACATTTCTCCATTATAGTGGAAAAATATTTACAATTGAACATCCCATACTTTCCAGGAGTGTCTTGGCATATTTTATCTGTGAGATAAAAATGTGATGCTCCTTTTACCATATCTCCAATGTTGAGATTATGGATGCACAGTCCCTGAAGCTCCAGAATCTTCAATAAAGGAACTTTTCCATGAGAGATAATCAACCACAAAGGAAAGTGTTGCAACTATGGAATGCTAAATAAAGATTCTATATTGATATGATATGATGTAATGATATGTTACAAATGAACAAAATGCCTGAATATAAAGGAAAAAGAGAAAACCTAAGATGCATGAGATGTTGCCAAGTGTTATAATCTAACAACATGTAACAACATGTGAACCCTATCTAGATGATTATTAAATGTTGAGATAAGTTCTAGAAGGACAACTCATCTTCTAGAAGGAATCTTATCCCTACAAACATGGAAGGGAATATAACCCTATTTATTAAAATGCAACCTAGGACTAAATAAAATATGACATAAGTTAACTTATGCTAGTGTAACAATTAATTAATTGATTAATTACACTAACACCCCCCATAAGTTCAAATTAGGGAGGAAAATGCAATGATTATGCAAGAAGAAGATGGGTCATGGCTACGAGGCCATATTAGGTACCCATGTACATGAAGATGAAAAAAATATCCCACAACCGGAGAAAAGGGGAAAACCCAGTGGGAACAAAACCCCTCTCCAAAAAGGAGATAAAAAGCAAAAAATATGGAAGAGTGATGTTTGGAGGACTCAGCATTATCCCCCTAAGGACTACAACCATCACATATATACAAAGAGATCAAAAGTAGCATGTGGACTAGATAGCCCCCCCATAAAGGAGAGTAGTCCCCTCTAGAATGTATTCAAGACTAGTGTGAAACTGAGCAGCCAAGTCAGATAGACCTAAAGAGAACCCATCCATCTACCACAAGTCTGAAGAAGTGAATGTATCCATCCTTGTTGAAGCAAATGTCAACTGAGAGGTGTTGAAGGAAAAAGATGGTGCCATGCAAAGAGCCAAGTCAAGCTAGCCTCCACAACCCTGGCGAGGAGGGGGTGATGATGTGCTTCCTAACCTTGAATCTGGAGAGTCAGGAGCAGGTTAATCTCTATCCCAGAATTTGGTAAACTTGTATACCTTGGAATGATGATTTGCTTGTCCATAGGCAACAAGGACATCAAACCTATCCTTGATGATGGCAAGTTCTGAAGTGAACTCAATGCTCAATCCCTCCTAAGCAAGTTGATAGATAGACAACAAATTATGAGCAATCTGAGGAATGTAGACAATATCTTCCAACCTCTTTCCATCAAGAGCAATATCACAGATACCGACAACATAGATAATATCTGCATTTGCTGTAAACATTCTATCAAAGTTGGCAGGCCTCAGAGTATCCCACAGAATATGTTGTTGAGAAGAAGTGACATGCTGGGAAGCACTGGAGTCAAGTACCCATCCTTCTCTGTTATCAACCAAAGTAGTTATCAAAGCATTCCCCTTACCAAGATTTTCAACAGTGGCAATTCCAGCAATACCTGATGATGACTCTTCATGAGAGGGGGAGTGAGGAGATTTAACTGTAGTAGGAGGGAGAGAGATGTTGTGATCTCTAAGTATCTGTCGTAGCTTATGTATCTCTCTCTTGAAATATGTATCCTCAATGTGACCAATCCCATTGCAGAAGTTGCACTTGGGCCTCTCCCTCTTTGGCTTTTCTTCCTTAGGTTGTGATGATGATTCAGAAGAAGCTCTTGCCTTTTATTTTCCTTTGTGCTTTTGATGGTCTTGCCACCAATGCATGGGATTTTGTGGAACTATTAGCCTAAGTTATCTTGGATTGTTCGCGAGTTAGTCATTCACAAAATGTCTCAAATGATGGCATAACAAAGCTATCGCCAAGACCATCCATGGTGGAATAGAAAGAGGTAGAAAAGTAGGAGAAGGAACCTCTTAGCTTACATGGAATCATGAATATACACTCTTTTTTAGATTTATCTTTGCCACACCCAGAAAGATGAGTCCTTAAAGAATTAAATCTTACCAGGTAGTCTTTGATGGAAGGAAATTGATCAATAGTGAGTGAAGCAAGTTCAACCTCCAATTGCAAAGCTCGTACATCACTAAAAAAACCAAAGAGATCCTTGAGCTTGTCCCAAACCCCCTTGGGAGTCTTGCACCCCTCAATATGGAAGAATAAAGAGTTGGAGACATGTAGAGAAATGAGCCCCATAGCCTCTTCACACTTAATTTGATGCTAGAATTTTTCATATTCTTTGGTGAGATGAGGTTGATTCTCATTCAAAGTGGACTAGAGTCCCTTGGACTAGAGAAGTCTCTGCATATTGACCTTCCATGTGTGATAGTTATGAGGAGTAAGAATCTCGAATCCTGTGTTAGCCCTTAGAGGAGAACAATCCAAGATAAAATATTTTTGACAAAAAATGTTGAAAGTTGATAACTGATGAACAATCAACTGAAGTGAAGCCTTTGAAACAAACTGAAAAGCTAGAAATCACCTCTAAACCAAAAATTAGGGTTTCCAATTAAACTAAGAATAATTTTTAAAAGAATCAAAATCTGGAAAAAATAGAGTACACCTCTGGAAAGTAGACTTAGAGAGCTTTCCAATGATATATCGTTTGCATATTTTTGATATCGTATGTGGAAGTTATGCCTTCTAGAAGATTTCTGCCTAAATGGAACTGAACTGGCTAACTGGGCACAAAAAGCAAGCTTCGAGGGATAAAAAAATAAGCCCTTGGTCACTGATAAGACCGTGGGTTGCACTAGTAGTTTTAAAAAAAAACTACCATCGGGTCGGTGGCGTCAGAGCGGCGGATGGGCGGTTCAACTAGTGGTGTGATCAGAGGTGGATGGCACCGCTTGGAGTCTAGCGGAGCCCTCGGTCTCCAAGAGAACCATGAGTCGAGGCTTGTTCGTCGGTGGGAGCTTCAACGTCCTTTGACGGGGAAGATAGAGGATGGTTGTTGGGAAGTGTGAATGGCCGGCGGTGGAGAGTCCGGTGATGGGGCTGACAAACTGGTGACATCGAGGATGATGTGATAGGCCATCGGAGTCTATAGTCAGTTGGTGGATGTCGACCACAAATTTTTGAATGTTGCAATTTATTTGCAATTTAAAAATTAAAAAACAAATGTCGATAAATATATTGAATACCGACGGTGAAAATATAAGCCCAAACTATATATGCGCATGAGAAAATAAATATGCTGACGATGAATTAAAATTGCAAGTCGCTCTGCAGATTAATTTTTTTCCGAAACTATATAAAAATTGCCTAGAAAAAAGCCAAAATGTTTTTTTGATTTTTCTAAAAAAAAAAATTCCTTTAAAGAGGACTGAGAGGGGAGATTTTTTCCTATAGATGTGTATGGATAGTACAAAAAATGCAAACCCTGGATTGTACCTCAAAGGCTCCCGGTCAATATTACTCTGATTTTGGCAAATGAACAAGCAATCTATGGGTTTTGAGGCCTTCTGGACACAATGGATAGGTCGGAGAGAGCCTGATGTGCACCAGAAATTAGCTTGGCTCCCAGGTAGAACCAACTAGCCTACAACATAAAACTCCAAGCCTGCAAGAATCTTGCACTCCAACTTCCTGGATCAAGGGTTGATGTTTCACTGAACTTGGCTTTGATACCATGTTGAGATTATGGATGCACAGTCCCTGAAGCTCCAGAATCTTCAATAAAGGACCTTTTCCATGAAAGATAATCAACCACAAAGGAAAGTGTTGCAACTATGGAATGCTAAATAAAGATTCTATATTGATATGATATGATGTAATGATATGTTACAAATGAAAAAAATACCTGAATATAAAGGAAAAAGAGAAAACCTAAGATGCATGAGATGTTGCCAAGTGTTATAATGTAACAACATGTGAACCCTATCTAGATGATTATTAAATGTTGAGATAAGTTCTAGAAGGAAAACTCATCTTCTAGAAGGAATCTTATCTGTACAAACATGGAAGGGAATATAACCCTATTTATTAAAATGCAACCTAGAACTAAATAAAATGACCTAAGTTAACTTATGCTAGTGTAATAATTAATTAATTAATTACACTAACATCCAAGCCAACAAAAATTAATTAGCCCCAAGTCTGCCATTTCAAAGGATTTCTTTAGTTCATTCTTTACATCGTTGACAAGATTGTCTGAGCTCCCTTTGATGACAAGATCATCCACATACAAAAAAATAATGACAATCTATGTGTCTAGCTTCTTAATATACAAATTTGAATAAGAGGGGCTATAGGTGAAACCATGCTGCAATAGTTAACCATATATTTTATTGTACCATGCCCTAAGGGATTGATTAAGCCCATAAAGTGACTAATGAGATGACATAGCTTTTGAGGATGATGTTTGTCAATGAAAATTTTTGGTTGTGTCATGCACATGTACTTATTCTTTTAGATCACCATTTAGGAAAGCATTCTTGACATGCATCTATTGAAGCTTCCATAATTTCTTTGTTGCCATTACACAAACAACTCTCATTGTCTTGATATTTCTAGTGGGTGTAAAGGTCTCATAATCAATACCCTCCTGCTAATCATATCCCTTTGCAACAATTCATGCTTTGTATTTTTCAATAGATCAATCTTGTATTTTGTTTTGAAAATCCATTTGTAGCCAATGGGTTTCTTTCTTGCAGGTAGATCAACAAGTTACCATGTTTGATTATTTATGAAGGAGTCATACTAAACTTCCATGACCTTCTTCCATTGTGGTTGACTTAGTGCCTCTCAAACTATATCAAGTTTGATGTTGTTAACAAATGAACTCATCAATGTGATATTTACCTCATTTCTCACCCATCTTCTTGGTTCTGGCTCTTGATGAATTATTTGGAAGAGAGTTTAGGTGGGGGTCCTTAATGGTGGTTTGGATCCATTTTAGATGTTGATGATGTTGCTGATGTGAAGAATTATTTTCTAGATGGCCAAGATCAATGAACAATTCTCCTTGTAACTCATCTTCTTTGTGAAAGGATTCTTCATGCTCATCATTTGACTGTAAGAGAAATTTATGAGAGGTGATCATTTTTGAATATCCTTTGTGTGTCAATGATTCAAATGATTACTCATCACATACCACATCTCGACTCTCATAAATCTTATGTGTCATAGGATCCATGAGACAATATGCTTTTGAGGTATACTATACCCCAAATAGATACATTGGAGTGTCTTAGTATCAAACTTCTTCCAAATACTCTAAGGTGGGAGATTTAAGGCTTATAAAAAATACATACCTCTTCTAGTATGTTTTATTGCAAGATCTTTGTAGGTGCCATGTTGGGAAGATACACAACTATCTAGATTGCTTCTTCCCAAAAGTGATCCTACAACTTAGTTGTGGAAAGCATGCAATGAGCCATATCCATCAATAGTCCAATTGTGACATTCTAAAATTATATTCTATTGGGATGTATAGGGGGAAATAAAGTGATGTTTGATGCCATGGTGCTTTAGGAATTCCAAGAACTTCTTTGATGTAAATTCCCCCTTGATTTGAGTGGAGGAGAAGAGAGGTTGTCCTATCTATTGTACAAATCACTGGTAGAAGCATTGAATGTGTGTAATGGCATCATTCTTCTTCTTGAGAAAGAACACCCATGTCTTATGAGAGAAGTCATCCACCAATAACTAGAAGTACTAGAATCCCCAAGATGAAGTAGGCAGGGGTTTGCATAGATCAGTATGCAATACTGTAAGATGATCCTTGGTATGGAAGGTACTTAACTCGATCAAATCTTATATGTAAAGAATGGGAAAGTTGAGGAAGTCCTTTTACCATCACCTTATAATTGAGCTGATATAGGAAGTCAACATAAAGGTGTCCATATCCATAAAGTTAGAGAGTAGTAGATTTAGTTGTAAAGGAAGATAGAGCAATTGAAAAGAATAAGATTGCATCTAGTGCAAATAAGTGATCCTTCTTTAAAAGCTCTAGAAATTATCATACCTTCTTGTGAGATCAAACAAGATTTGATTCCTTCCTTGACCTGAAACTCCACCTTAAGCTTATGGTTCAAAAATTAGCTTAGAAACAAAATATTTTTTGTCAAGCTAGGAACATAGAGCACCTTTGTGAGGGTACAACTTCTCAACTTGAGAGGAATGGTGAAATTTCTAATTCCTTCAACAACACACTCCTTATTTTCTACAATTTAAACCCGATCTCTAGTGGGTTGATCAATCAATGTGTTGGTGTAATTAATTATCTAATTACACTTGCTTAAGTTTACTTAGGAATTTAATTAATTCCTAGGTTGCATTCACTAGGTGATAGGTTATAATGGGGCCTTGACCCTTAGTCACGTGTTTAGGAAATAAGATTCCTTTTAGAAGCCTTATCTAATACTTCATGTTATCCTAGGTAGTTAATTAATTATCACATGTCAACACCATGTTACATACTACATCTCAACCTTGCCTATATGATACACTTTACTTTCTGGTCACTCTACTCTACTTGCTCTCGTTAGTGTGTATATAATTGGCATTTTGAATTTTTTGCAGAGACATTTAAGAATATATAGGGTGTCGTACTAGTTGTCCCTATCACAGTCACATCAGGGTGTCTTTCTCTACCTGTAGTTTCTCCCATATAGCCAAGCTATCTTCTTTACCACCATGGTTTCTTCCAAGCACCAAACGCTTCCACTATTGGTGGCACATCCCTTCACCATCAGTGGTGCTCACTGCCGCCCTTAATCTCCACTATCGGGGTGGCGCCATATTTTTTTCCCAACCTTATTTTTGGTCACATGAGGAACCATTCCTTATTCCCCAAGGCTTAAATTTTGTGCCAGTTTAGTGATCAAATTTTGTGCCTATTTATCCTTGATGTTCCTGAAGTGCCAAATACAACTATTTTTTTCATTTTACAATAATTTTTTTCCATGATATCAAAATTCTACAAACAAGATATCTTCATAAATATGGTTCTATGTACTTCGTAGTGGTGTAATCCATTTTGCTAGATTTTGTTGCAGGTACAAATTATAGCCATTTGAAGTTAGATCTCCCATTTCAACCTTCGAGCTCATAAATATCTATCAGTTTCTCTAATTTTGGTGATTCAAGTTGCGTTTGGAAGGTATTAAGGAGCTCTTTCATTGTACCCATGCACTTTTTCCGAAGTTAGCCCCAGGTATTATTTATTTAGTATTTTGCATATTTGGGATTTTGACTAATTAATTGGACATCCTAACTCCTCGAGAGGTTCTATAAATTTGGGAAGACTTCATTTGCAATATATATCATATTTGGGAGTTTCTAATTGCTATTGAAGGTTATTGTTTTATAAAATTGGAGATTTATCACAGCTCATTATGGGGTTTTTGTTGGATTTCAGTTGTTTATTGTGATTGTTTGTCCTTGATGACAAAACAGGCTTTGGTGATATATGTTGGGGTTTGGTGACATACATTTGCATGATCTTATGTTGATTACAGATGATGTTTACAATTGGTTTTGATGTTTACAATTTGTTCACATGGTGATTCACATGGTTTATGGAATGCACTTTCAAATTTCAGTTGTTTTCAATTTTTATATGTTGGTACTGATGTTTGACATATGTTCATCATAGCAGGGCATGCATTTGCTTCATGGTATATATTTTTTTTTAGGTATATGGCATGGTTATTCAGGTATATCTAGGTTGATCACTTTCAGATTGTGGTATATTTAACTTGATCTTTTTCAAGTTGTCTTCACATGATATTTGAGTGGCACATCTTATGTTTTCTCAAAACATACAAGTTGTGACACTGTTTTATTTTGGTAAATCACTTTGTAAAGAGATTTGGTTTTGAGTAGCATTATTATTGTTTTATATTCGATCACATTGCATTAGTATTTGATATGGCTATAAGGGGCCTTGGTTTATTATTGACTTTCATTGGCATTATCATTTGAAAAGGTTTTTACACCATCGACATTTCTTGTAAAAAGCTTTTGTTTAATTTATACTCCTAAAGAGTATCGAGTATTCTAAGCATGTGAAAAAGGCATTGGTTGATTCAATGGAATAGAATTTTTAAAAGTCCCGACAATATTGATAATATTAAGGATTAGATATTGTTATTTAATGATTCTAATGTTTGTATCAGGCTTTTTGGGGCTCAACACTCATATGACTTCACTTCACTTATTGTGACTTGGCATTGACAGTGAATGGTTGGTGATGATGTGGAATGATTTTGTTGGCATATATGGCTAAAGACTTATCATTAGATTTAAAAACATAATAATGGTTTATTAATTATTGTGTTTGATTTTCTTTGGAATTCAAAACATCATTATGTTTGATAAAATCCTCAACAAACTTGGAAGAAATAAATTTAGGGAAATATTATTGTTGAAGGGTTTGGAACCCTAGCCGCCATGAGAATATTGTGTTCACAGTTGTAAATCTGTTCTTCTTGGCTGACTCTTGAGGAGTTAGATGAGTTCATTACAAGCTTGGATAGTAGATCATGAGCTAGCAAAAGCTTGGTAGTTGTTAAGGGAGTGACAATGGCTCCTTCAACTATGCAGTTGTGGTTGTCTCCATTGATCTTTGTCTGGTATTTGTTTGATTTCTTCATTGCATAATCAATTATTACTCTAGTTGTTTAAAGAAAGTAAGAAAAACCAGTTAATGCTTCTTGAAGCTTGAATATTGAAGTTAGTCAGAGGAATTTCGATGGCATCTTTGCAGTTGGATCGTTATGAACTTCTTTACAGGTCATCATGTTTTTTCATTCATTTTTTTCCACCATGACCAGGTATTGAAAACTCTATGTGATTTTGTGATTTTGATTAAAAAAAAGATGTTGAATTATTTTTGGGCATCTTAAGAGTTAATTATTATTGTTTTTGGTTTAAAAACCCATTAGGGTTTCTAGAATCTCATCTTGAAAGGTAACCAAATATATAATTGTTGTTAAGGGTATAATAAAGTTTTGTTAAGAGAGATTATTTAGGGTTTTCATTCAAACCCTAACCTAAGTTTCTTTGACAGTTACATAAGCTGCATACAGAGATTATTAGTTGTAGGGTCTTAAAAAGATGATCTTGAGGAATTTTCATGAGTTACTTGAAAAAGAGGAATATGATGTTTTAGATATTCAAATTAGAAGTTGTATTGCATTGAAAATCTTTATATTGATACTCAGATTATTGTATTTGTGGAAGATGATGTCATTCTCATACAACATTCTTCAATGTGCTTACTAAATTTTTTTATAGTCTTCTATTGAAATTCTAGGACTACAAAATTGCATGTCTAGGGTTCTGATAGAATATTGTGATTATTATGCATTGTAATGGAGTTGGTGCTTCTGTATTTTGTGGGGTTAGTGCTCTTGTATTTTGTGGGGTTGGTGATCCTATAATTTGTGGAGTTGGTGCTCCAATATTTTGTGGAGTTGGTGCTCCTGAATGTAAAAGAGTTGGTGCTCTAAGTGAATAAAGGAAATATTTTTCGAGTGGTTTTTTATTCCCCAAGAGAGTTTTTCCACTTAGGACGAATTTTGGTGTTATGTGATGTTTCTATGTGTGAATGGTTTATTTGCTTGATTACAATATTTTCATCAGTTGCATAAAAATTTGTTGATGTTAGTCATTCATTTTTGTCATTCTTTAAATCAAAGCATCTTGCATAAAAGGTTTAGATATAAGCTTTGATATTTGTGTAAAGTTTATCAAGCCAGTCTCAATTAATAAAATGTTTATCTAACTTGTAATGCATATAATATTGTTTGAATTCAAGTGAATTTTGTTCTTCAATAGTCATTTGATATTCTGGTTTAAAAGTTTGAAAATTTTGTGAATTTCTTGAATCACTGATTCACCCCCCCAAGTATCATCAAGCATCTCCAATGGCTTCATTTACTACCACATTTGTATAATCTTGTTCCCCCTCCTAATACTGAGAGTAAGAAATTTGCATGGAATTACAAAAGTGATCATGTCTTAGGAGTCATTACAATGCATATTAATGTTTCCACTTTGAAAGGTATTGATCATTGTGATTTCCCTCATACTCTTTGGGCTGAAATTTGTGAGACACATGGAGATCCTAATACTTAGCCATTCCTAGATGATCTTGTTTTAGATTGTCTTTTTCCTCTTCATTTTTCAGACAAGATACCCTATGATGCAGATACTATGCGGGAGTTTGAATATTTGGACTACTTTGAATCTTCAGATGAGGATGATGAGGGTTCTTCAGATGCTCCTTCTTCTCCACCAAAGAAAATTGTTGTACCTTCACCTTCAATGATTCATTGTGCAGTCATTAATTGAGGCTTCCATCATTCTTGACCATTCATCTTATGGTGATGATTCATTGAGAACATCTAGTGATTCATTACAACAAGTATCTGATTTTCTTCCTGATTGGGATTCCTATCTATCATTTGAACACTGCATCCATATTTGTGGAGTCTCACATTTCAGATTTGAAGGACACATTTGAGGGGTTATCTCTCCTATTTGATGACAACCATTACAAAACTATTGTCAAACCATCATTGTCTTTAGATGTTGTTCAACATTAGTTTCCACATAGTCCTAATTTTTCACCTTCATTGATTAGGAATGTACCTTATTTGATTGTGGAATCTTCATCTTCATTGGGAAAGGAGGAACATGAGTAGATTTCAGAGACACCATCATCATATCTATTCATGCTTCTTTCTTTCAATTTCTATTCAAAATGGGAAGCATTCCTGCAGTTGTACTTGGTTTTGTTTCTTCCAAAATGGAGACAAGTTGTTTGTTGACATTGGATCATTTTGTGTCTTTAGGCACTTACCATTTTTGTAGGCTATCATACATTGTGGGGTGGCTACATAGTCTTTCTATTTCCCTCCTATGGGGAGGCTATTGATTGTAATGTATATATGTGATGGATGGTGTACTTGGGGGGTATCATGGAGTCCTCCATCCTTCCTCACATGATTTGTTTCTATTTGTTTTTTTCTCTCTTTTGGAGAGGAGTTTTGTCCCTCTAGGTTTTCTCCTTTTCTCCATTTGTGAGAGATTTATTTTGCATTTATATATGGGTACCTAACATGGAATAGTAGTTGGGACCCATCTTTGTATCATTTGCATAATAATATTCTCCTTAAGTTGTACTTATGAGGGGGTGTTGGTGTAATTAACTATCTAATTACACTTGCATAAGTTTACTTAGGTATTTAATTAATTCCTAGGTTGCATTCACTAGGTGATAGGTTATAATGGGGCCTTGAGCCTTAGTCACATGCTTAAGAAATAAGATTCCTTTTACAAGCCTTATCTAAGACTTCACACTATCCTAGGTAGTTAGTTGTCATATGTCATAATATTATGACACATGTATGTCAACATCATGTTACATACTACATCTCAACCTTGCCTATATAAGGAAGGTGCTTGCACTCATTTGTATCATAATTTATCATACTTCATACCTCATCATTTGAGAGGTCTTAATATCAAGTAAGCTCATATTATTTCATATCCTCTTGTAGAAGGTTTATCATTATATTTGTAGGATCTTCAACTCTTACACAATGTATAAAATAAATATCGATTTCATGTCATATGCTTGCTGGTACCAGAGTCAATCAACCAAATATTCCTTATTGGCTATAAGGTTTGGGAGACAAGAATAACATTTTGATGGGTACCATAATTGGCTATGTTTGGTATGTCCTCATTAGAAACATCATATTGTTGGGCCATGACATGTCCTTTGTGCTTCCTTCAATGAGGATGTTGTTTTGATTGCAGTTGAGAATTACTACAACTCGATGTACCTTCTTGGCTAGAATTTCCTTGAGTCAGGGAACTATACCAACATCTGTTAGTGTCATGCATTTTTTTATTATAGATGTGACACCATCAATTCACCTTTTGAGGCTTATACTAATGTTATGGTTACTTTTGTGGCTACTTTTTATGGTGGTCAGGCTTTTAAATTTTTTGACCACACTACTATCTCAAGATCAATGCTTTATCTTTAAACTTATCTTGCACTAATTGGATGGATTTTTCCTGTTGGATAAAATTCAACAATTCTTCAAATGACACCACCTAATATATGATGTTCAATATTGTGACAAAAGTCCAAAACTAGAAAGGAAGAGCTCTCAGAGTGATCAGGACCATTGTTTTTTCCCCCACCTTGGGTCATCCCACAATAATGGGTCCCAAACTTGGGAAATCAAAATTTCAATCTCGGATGCAAGTAAAAACTTAGAAACATCTTCATTCAAAGGTTTTTCTTTGAACAAAGGGGTGATCTCACAATACCGGTTTACAATTTTTGGCCAAACTGGACACTAAACTGATTTTTTCTAACTGAATCTTCACTTTCGAGCACCTATAGTAGCTAAACCGTGAGGAATTTGAAGATGATGCAAGCTAGTGATTTGTGACATTTTTTCTATAAATTATAAATATATTTTTTTCAAAATTTTTGGAATCAGATTGCACTTTTTTTTCCATCTCCTTTGAAAACTAGTTTTTCTCAGTAAACACCATTTTTAAGGAGTGATGCTCACGGTATAACACAAATTTTTTTCCATGAAGAATAAAATTCTTTTTTTTTTGAATTTATAGTTGTAACTACGATATCTAGTACTTCTAATTGGTTTCATGGTTTTTTATTGAATATTTTTTCCTTAATCAAGTTTTTAAGTAAAAAAAATTACAATTTAGACATAGGCAGACCATATAACACAAATTTTTTTTGTATGTATCGAAATTCAATTGTATTTTTTGTTGGATCAAGGACTTCAATATCTGGTGCACTCATATTTTTCAAAAAAAAAATGATAATCTTTTGTGTTTCCACATGTGCAGAACAAAGAGCTTGATTTTTGGTGAAAACCTACATTCATAAGAAATAAAAAATAATTATAATAATAAAATTAAATTTATTTAAAATTATACCTTATGGGAAGCTTATAATAAGGACTACATACTTACACAAAATAAATTTTAAATGAATTCATTTGATCCCCCAAAAGGTAAATAAAAAGTGGTTTTTATCAACATTTTGATAGGTGTAAAGGAGAATCCATTATAGATATGGTTTAAAACTAGCGGGGTTCTATCCAAGGGGGTTTCTCTTCAATTGGAATGCTTTAAATGTAACTTTTTAAAGTTTAAATCATTATATTTTCTAAAAATATGTGATTTTAGCAAAAATTAGAATCTCCCAGAACTTGTAAACCAGCTTTGTGGGATCACCCAGGGTTATGCCAAAAGTAACTTTGTCGAAGGTTGAAATCTTCAAATGAAGGTAACTTCCAAAAAGGAATGGAAATGTACCTTCAATTTCTAGAAAAGGAATGAAAAGGGACCTTCATTTGAAGGTCCCTTTTTTCCATTTTTGGAAATTACCTTCATTTGAAGGTTTTTTTACATTTTTTATGGGAATGAAATACCTTCAAACGAAGGTAGACACTTTCAATGTATGATTCAATTTTTTCTCAAAAATTTCAGTTCCAAACATAGAGTTGGACCTTCAAATGGAATTAACATGACAAGATAATTTGAAAGATCATAGTCCTTGAAACAAGCTTTCTTAGGATTATTTTTTATGTTAACTAGAGTGAGCTATTATTAGATTATTATGGGTAAAAGTACAAACCTGTGTCACACTTTATAAAGGAATTGGCTAACATAGAAAAAAATTATCAACTTCTACCACATAAAAGTGGTCTTTATGTTTTTAATTTCAAAATGATGTAAACTAATAAAATGTAGAACTCTTGATGAAGTTTATTTTTGTAATTTTTTCGATTTTTTAAAAATTGCTTTGATTATTTTTTTAATCAATTTAAGAGAAAATTTTGAAATGCTAAAAATTTCAAGAAAAATTGACGTTCAATTGACATCAAGAAACAAATAGAAAAAAACTTCATTTTCCCCTGATTTTTTTTCTCCAAATAGGTAACTTCAATATCTAGTGCATGGAAAAAAATGAAATTTTGACCTTTATTTTTCTCATTATAATGTTTTAAAGTCAAACGTACTAGAATTTGATAGTTTTCATTTGATGTCAACTGTTCTCTACCTTTTTATAATTTAAAAAAAAATAAAATTATACCCTTTTGAAGAGGATTCTCTCCTCTATAGCGCCATATGTTTTATAATTTTTTTAAAAATTTCTAGTCAACCTATTTTTTAAATTTAACAACCTACTTGCATTATTTTTAAAATAAAATATATTAATACTAATCAAAATATTAAAAAAAAAACATATTGGATTCACCATTACGAGCTCTACAAAAGGTATATATTTTTTTAAATCATTCTGATTGAAGAAATATTTAGTTGAAGTTGAAAGTTTCAAAAAATTCTAGAAAAGGCTAAGTTAGTTGCCAACTAGGATGCCACATTATAGACAATTTCAATAGAAAGGATTTTCAGCGAAAGGGTTTCAATCAAAACCATTTCTATTGAAACCTTACACATAAATTGAGTCACATTTCAAAGTGACAAAGGGGAAAATTCTTTTTTTTTTGTTTTGAGCAAAATTATTTCACTAAAAACTCTATGTACCACGTATAGGCCATGTGGTTTTGGACAAAACTATTTAGGTTGAAACTATTTTGCTCAGAACTATTTAGTTGGCTGAAAGTGTGACACAGGTTTGTGCTTTTACCCTTATGTCTCATTGTATGAGATGTTGACACTTGTCATGATCTGATCCCCTTATCATTTAGGGTTGATCCCCTTGTCATGATCTAATCTTATATAGCACTCAACCCTCATTGTATTATCTCTCTTGAACTCTTGAACTTATATGAAAATATCCATTAAAGATTCTTAAGGTTCATTCTATAAGGTTTTCTTGTTGAGGAATAGAAAATATATGTTTTGTAGATCTCTTGCATGAAAATTTTCCTTGTTCATTATTTGACCATGTGTCTTGTGTTATTCACAATTTTAACATGGTATCAAAGTATGGATTTAACAAATCCTTTCTCGATTTAAGAGGGTTTTCTTTAACTAGGGTTATAGGCTTTAGATTTGGAATCTCCATTGTTTTATTTGCAAGTTTTGGAGTTGAGTGATATTCTGGTGCACTTTGGCACAAAATGACCTCACTATTGCATTCAAGAGGTTGATTTGATGAATTTTGACTATAAATTTATCCAATTTTAAGTTACAAAAGTCTTAGGGATTTTTTTTTTCTAGAGGCCTTAGTATGGCCCTTGTATGGTCTATTGTACATATTTTTTTAAAATTAAATATTTAATAAAATAAAAAGTGCATATTTTAATAAGTGCTACACTTTATTAATAGTGATGCATTTATAATAGCGCTAACACTATTGATAAGCGAGTGCTATTATAAGCATTGGAAACTTATTCATGTTCCTTATTTCTTATTATTATTTTTAAAACTACAGTTTATAAATGGTCGCGTGTGGCCATTAGTGGCTTGTAAGTCTCCCTTTGTTCCATCCTACCAACACCCTTCTTTTTCGCACAAGGTCACATGGGCGACTAGCGTCTAGCCACTGGGGTCTTAAAAAATTGCTTTTTTGCAAAATAGGCAAAATAGGAAAATCAACAACTTTTCACTAGGTTATCAAGATCGGGAAAACAAGATATCATTGAAATTTGGTTCCAAGCACTATCCAATGGTGCTAGGTTTTTTCTCATTTTTTGTTGTTGGTGCATTCTATAGCTTGTTGAAGTCAAATGTACTATTTTCATGATCTTGAGCTCATAACTTTTGACTTGTTTCTATGTTTTTCATGATTCCAACGATGTTGGGACTGTCTCTCAAAGCTCTTCACAACCATAATGTATTTTTTCTAGATTTTTATCTAGGTACTTTTATTTACCTTTTTTGTGTTTTCACATTCTGGTGAATTAATTGGACATTGTAGCTCCTGGAAACTTCATGTTTGTGTGGATGCCTCATTTTTGGTTATTCTATGTATTTCTAGTTGTAGTGTATGGATTTTCACACTTAATTTGAGAAATAATAATAATAATAAAATGAGCTAAATTAGGTAATAATTTAGTGTTGTAATATTCATTTTACATATTCACAATAAGTTTAGGGCCTTAATAAATAAAATTGACTTAATTGTGCCTTATTTGTAGTGTTGTTAGGTGTACCTTACTCTTTCACACTTATCTAGGGATTTATTAATTAATTGAGGTTAATTTTCCTTAATTGGCCCCTTTAACTCAAATCCAAGCCTAATCAATTATAATTTCTAAAGAGGAATACCAAATATTCATAAATTCCATGAAATAACACTTATCATTGGAGAATGTGTGTCCTAGGTAAGTGACCTAGGACCCATTTACCCAAGGGCGAATGGGTCCTCACTTAGACATAATACCCTAATTTAAATTATGTTTTTGGTGGTATTTCAATGATTTCAAATGTATGTTCACATGTCAGCTTGTGTTATTTGAATTTTGGGAATTAATGTTAACATATGTATAAATAAGAGGTCATTTCACTATGTTTCATCTTAGAAAATTTTCATGAGCACCTGGAGCATTCAAGTGAGCATTATCAAGAGCATTTCAAGAGAATTTTCAAGCCATTCAAGGGAAGATTTATTGAATATTATTGCAACAATCAAGATCCCATTACCATGCCAAAGTATTCTTGCATCATGCATGTTATTTGAGCTAATATGTTGATGTAGTGTTCATGGTCCACTCAAGAATTCAAGGAATTGTTTTAAATCAACTTTCAAGATCAAGAACCACATCCATTGAAGCCATTTCATGATAGTTGTACGTCTACATTCCAAGGTTTATCCAAGGGTTTGGTGAGTTGTGACATAGGCTTGTTCATTCATCATTCATTTCATGCTATTTCATTTCATTACAAGGTTTAATTACCAAAACAAGGTTTGACCAAGGAAAACCCCCATTCACCATCAACAAAACATTTTTCACTCTTGATTTGTTTTTACAGATTTTAGGTGGAAGATCTCTTGAAGAAAAAAATTGTAAAGTTTCTAAAGTTGCATTTGTTGTCATCACTATTGCAATTTCATGGAAACTCACCTATAGGATTTATTTCTAACTTTCTGACTGTGAAAATCAAGGATTTGGGAGTGTAGAAATAGGAGAAGAGAACCCAAAAACCATTTTTTGTAGAGCCTTATCCAAGACCCATTCACCATAGGGAAAATGAGTCCTCAGTCAATTTCTTAAAATACCTTTTTGTGAGAGCTACGCAAGATTTATCCCTTCTATATTCTCTAGAAAATTTGTAGGTTCCATCAGTGTTATGCTAAATCTTCTAAATCACTTTATAGATTGCAATTTGGAGTTGATTTTCTATTTTTAATCTTTCTCACCAAAGTGTTGTTTGACCTAGACCCCCATCTATGCAAAAAAAGGAAATTTGCAGATTCACACTTTGACTTGACTCACCTTTTGGTTGACAGTCCTTTCATTGTGTGGATCTCATTTCCTAATGAAATAGTTGAAGATAGGTCCATCATAGCCCAAATTTCCCCCTTTCATTCCCATTTGATGCACCTATTTTTCACCTTTTCATTTTGGTGAATGTGACTTTTGATCATTGCAATTTTCTAATTTTGGAGTCCATTTTCACTCTAGATTTAGATCTTTCATTTATTTGAATTGCATTGCATTGAATTGAGTCTCATTCAGGGTTGTTTAGCTTGCTTTAACTTTTCATTTCACTTAAGGGTTTTAGGATTGGACCTTTGCATTATTTAAATCTAAAAAATACAAAAAACTAAGTCATTTTGGATATCATTTACTTAGCATTGCATCATCATTCACTTGCATTCGAAAATTGAAAAAAAAATTGCACATCAAATTAGGTCTCTTAGTTTTTCATTTTTTCATATTTTGAACTTGTATTCAACATTAATTTCTTAGAAAATTCAAACTATAACTTGCTGCTTCGAATCAAAATTTGGAAACCACTGGAATCATCTCAGAAATTTGTATTTTTTTAAAACCCTAACCTAGGACCCATTCTCCTCTAGGCGAATTAGTCCCTGATCAGAGTCATTTCTTGATTTTTTGGGCATTAAAACATTTTTTTTTTTCATTTCATTTTGTTGTTTTCAGTTTTAGTTTACAGATTTTCATTAAGTGGAATTGATCATATTTAGCTTCATTTGATAAATTTAACTTGCATTGTGTGATTTCAAAATTGCATTTACAAGACATCATTTTTAGGTTTTTCCATTGTGTAATTAGAAAATTACCTTGTTTGGAATTTGAAAAATTGCATTTACATTATAGGTCATTGCATTGCATTTCACCCTCTTTCCATTTTGGGTTTACATTAAGTTTGTGAAACTTGTATGAGCTTTACAACTTGGTCTCCTATTAGTAATACTATTGTGAGATGTAGTTTGAGACTCATGTCATCCCATGTTACACCATTCGTTGTATATATTGGGTTCTTGAACTCTTTCACTAATAGTGCTGATAACCAACCCTTTATAGATCATAGCCTTCATACCTCATTTTTGATGACTTTCTTACTTACAGCCAATGTGCATGATGTTGTTAATGTGCCGCAATAGAACATAAGAAGGATGGATGAAGAAATAGGAAAATTGCAAAGTCCTTTAAGTCTTGATGTGGTTCCTATGCTATATAACATAAGAAAGATACTTAAGAATGAACAAGGAACACAGATTTTTTGTAGCCCTGCTTACATCCTTAAGGAAAAAAAAAATATTACATACCACAGTCAACTTTATTGATGCTAAACCTCTTAAGAGCCCAGCTAAGGTGCCGCTTGATATTTCTTTTCACAACAAGATATACTTAAACATGCACCCAATGGCCCTCTCTACATAGCTGAAAGAATTAACGAAAAGCCTAATAATGGGATATTAATCAATCCCATCAATGTAGAGAATGTGATCACTAAATAATTCCTAGTTATGCATGATCTTTATCAAGATACGTATGAAAAACTGTAAGGATGGATCAAAACACATAATGGTTTTGTGTGCCCTATGATTGGCTCAATAAATCTCCCTCTGAAGGTTGGACCAAAATAATTAACTATTTCAGTTACCATCATTGCGTCATTAGACCAATTTCATGTGAAGTTAGGCTATCCATGGATTTTCTCCATTAATGTTGTCCCATGGGTTGTATTAATGTTTAAAGTTTCCATTTGGAAATGACATCTTTATAGTGCATTATAGTGGCTTTAATCATGTTTCTTCTTGTGGGAAATTTTCATTGGATTTATTTTAGCTTGAGCCTATTGAACCTATTAGACCCCATGAAGACTTATTTTTTAAATCCTATAAAAAATTTAAGAAAAAAAATGCATGGTAGAATTATACTTTAGCAATACGCCTCAACCCATGATTGACCCTCCTATCCTTGACGAAACCATGATTGAGCCAAAATCCTTTACTTATTTCCTATAAGAGATCACGAGATAACCAAACAAATCTCATTGTGCCTCATAAAGTCAAACAAGTTTACAAAGCTAAAGAGAAAGTGGTTGAACAATCTCCCGTGGTTCCTTTCATTCCTCCCTTAAGGGAAGAAAATAATCCTATGGTTGATAAATCCACTCCTACACAAACCCAACTTGAAAATTGAAGGAAAAGAAACTGAAATGCTAGAGAGTGTAAGTGTTGGTTAATTTTTAAGAACCAAACTTAATCTCATTCCTTACCTATGAATCTACTAGAACTCAATTATCAACAAGGTTGAGGATTGGCCAACATTTAAGTGAAACATTCATAACTTCACTTCTTCTCTTCGGGCTCTGTGAGACCTAGGAGGGTAGTTCTACTTATCCTCATAATATCTGAACATGATCAAGAGCATTTCCTCACAAAAGTATTCCTTAAGAAACCAACATCATCTAAGGCTTGGAAGACCTGTTATAGAGTTTATATTTGTTTCAGGGAATACACTGATACTTGAAGGTTGGTGTAGTGCAATTATAAGTATATTAAGAATTCAATTTCATTTCAAATCCTTGGCCAAATTCATTACTAGCTCAATCAACTATGAGAAAAACTAACAAAATAACCAGTGTCCTATTTGAGGGAACAATGGAGTCATAGCTTGCAACCAATCAGTAATACAATTATGATTGAATATTAGAAATTAATGGACTATCAACATACCACTTTGTAGCATCTAACTCACTACATTTTAAAATATTACTTCCTTACAAATCCTATATCCCTTACCCACAAACTAATGGATTCATTTAGCATTTAATCAACTCATTGAACCAGAGAAAAAAAACAAACCCATTCATTCGGTGCAAATGATAGAAGACAAATGAAATTATATTTAACTTCATTCATAATTTGGAAGAAAGATACACATGAGAGCAACATTTTAGAACTAATATTCTTTTCATTGCTGATATTGCTTTGTAAAACTATATTTAAGATCTTCGTACAATATAACTTCTACCCTAGACTGGCTTCTGATATATTTACTACCTAGTCTATTTAAATTCTATTTTCTCCTTGAGCATAGCTTTCACCTTGACCTATTTTTGACTCAAAATTTCTAAACTCTCCTAAACCTCAACCATAAAATCCCCTTTATATCAGGGGAGCAACAAGCATCCAACTGAGTTACAATTTTCATTTCATCTCAAAAACCTAATTTCAACTGCATCCTCTAAGAACTCCCCAGGAAGTTTCATGCAACCATTAGAGAACACGGGAGGACAAAAAACAAAACACATGTGTAGGATATAATTAGTCGATGTCACTGCGTCCATATGGAACAAAAATATTCCATATCATATCAGCTAGAGGACATCCACATCAACATGGAAGAGCAAAAGACAAACCACAAAAATATTGAAAAAAATACCTCCTATGTAAAGACCATGGTGTCATCAAAAACAAAAGGAGGTGAACCTATTCAAAGTCATTGACATCATAGAATGCATGACCGCTCATTGTCCTTGATGAAATTGGAGGGACCATCACCACGTCAATGTCAAATATCCCATATGCCACTAGAGAAAGAAGGTACTAGCCATATCCCGAGTCAGTATCTCCTTCATCATCCAAAGGACTATCAGAGAGAACAATATGAGAATTATGTTTTCCCAGGCAGGCCCTATGACTTTTATCTTTTTTCCTGTCCTTCCTCACTAGCTAAGCTAGTTCCTTGCGTTTGAACATGACCATTTCTCTCAGAATGGTCTTGTTTCTCATGTTGTATGTACTATGCATAATTGATTTCTTCTTATGACCTCTATCCCTCCTTTTACCCTTTGAAACCTCAAGAGAAGCCTAGGCTTCTAGCTCAATTATATCCTCATGACACTCAAATACATTGAGTCGGATAGACCTTCTAACAAGATGAATTTTCAAACTAGTTTTCCCCATCTCCAGAATGACCAGAAGTTGACAATTCAACAGACTCTAAATTAAAGTTACAGGGAGATACACCTACAAACCCAGACAATTGTAACCAACCCAGCATAGAAATTCCTAACCAGATTAGAGAACCCAATTAAAAACCAACTTACTTAGGACAAGAACACTCAATATTCAACTCAGGAAAAACAAACAACCTCTCACTCTTCTTCACACTATGCCTTACATTCACTGCAGACTAGAATGATGGTGAAAATGAACAACGATCAACCTGCATTAAATAGATAATTTGGAACATGAAAAATTAATGATTCAAGAACACCTCGTGTGAGCAAGATGGTAACTTAACAACTCAAATTTGAATTTGGGTTGTTGAGCTTAAAACAATTAAAACTTCGCCTATGACGATCATGAGCATCATTTTTCAGCCATTAGCAACTTGTTCCTAGAAATCAACAATGCCACCTCAAATGTTGCCACATTTTCCTTTAATCATGATTAATCATACACAATCTAACAATTAGTATGTATCACCAACCTAATCTGTGCTCCTTCATTAATATCGGTGAAATACATAATGTTGAGATTATGGATGCATAATCCCTGAAGCTGCAGTCTTTGATGGGGACCTTTGCCAGGAAAGATAATCAATCCAACAGAAAGTTTTCGAACTTAGGCATGCACAATGGAGATTCTATATTGATATGATATGATTATACTGGATTGATTACAAATGTACAAGATGCCTTGAATATATAGGCATGAGAGAAAACCTAAAATGCATGAGATGTTGCCATGTGTCTTGATCTAACAACATGTGAACCCTAAATTATTAAATGTTGAGATAAGTTCTTGAAGGAAAACTCATCTTCTAGAAGGAATCTTATCCCTACAAACATGGAAGGGGACATTACCCCATTTATTAAATGATTTATTAAAATCTAACCTAGGACTAAATGATATATGACCTAAGTTAACTTATGCTAGTGTAATAATTAATTAATTACACTAACACCCCCCCATAAGTTCAACTTAGGGAGGAAAATGAAATGATTATGAAAAGATGATCGATGATGGGTCTTGGCTATAATGCCATGTTAGGTACCCATGTACATGAAGATGATGCAGAAAAACCTCCCACAACCGGAGAAAAGGGGAAAACCCAGTGGGAACAAAACCCCTCTCCAAAAAAGGAGATGAAAAAGAAAAAAAGATGTGAGATAGGATGGGAAGGATGGAGGACTCCCAAATACCCCCCAAGGACACCATCTGTCACATGGATACAATACAATCAATAGACCCCCCATAGGAGGGAAAGAGAGAGACTATATATCCCCCCCAAAAGATGTGATCACCTAAAAGAATGGTAAGTGTCTGAAGACAAAACATGATCCAATGTTGACAAACAACTTGTCTCCCTTTTGGAAGAAACAAAACCAAATGCAAGTGCAGAGATGCTTCCCATTCCGGATAGGAATTGAAGGATGGAAGAATGAAGGTGGATGGTGTCTCTGAACTCTACTCAAATGTCTCCTTGCCTGAAGATGAAGATGCCACAATCAATGAAGAGGGTGACAAAGCAGGATGATGCAGAAACTGATGTTGAACAATATCCAAAGACTGAGATGTGATGAATATGATGAATGTGATGTAGACTTGATAGCCCCCTTGAATGAAGTGTCCTCAAAACCACTGAAAGAAGTCTGAAGGAATGAAGTTGTCCAAACCACAAATATCCTGCTAGGAAGAAGCAAATCCAATGGTGGATGGTGAAAAAACCTCAAATCCTAAATGGAGTAATAGGGAAGAAGTCTCAAATATGAAATATCTAAAGATAAGTCAAGCACGCCTCCAAAATAGTCTATAGATCACCACTCAAGGTCAAGACAAAGGGATGCGGAGACTCAAGAAAACTCTCCAGGGTAGAATCTAAATAGAGGAGTGACATCCCCTCAAGAATGTTCTCCAAACCTTTAGAAGTAACCAAGTCAGTGATACCTGAAACGAAGCCATCTTGTGATGTCAAGTCTGGAAAACTGCATGTGTCCTGATGGATGAAGATAGTGGAATCCTCAATCAATAAATATGGACAAGGAATCACTGAATGTGAAGGGATACTAATAGTCTCTGATGGAGAAGAAGCACTTGAAGGAACCTTGTCAACCTCTTCAAAAAGATCAAGGCAATCAACCTCCTGCACAACAATATCATCATGAGGTACCTAATTTGAATAATGACATTCTGAATCATGACCATCAAAGAATAGTGGAGTGCCAGAATCTCCATAGATTTCCCAAATTTTAGCCCAAAGAATTTGAGGACAATCACAATGATCAATAGCATTCAAAACATCACAATCAACTTGCATAGTGATGATCTCCAAGACTGTGTATCTACAACTCCAAGAAAATTCTTGAATACCTTCACTCGGATGAGGAACTATGCCATACAAATGAGGCAATAAATCAAGTGAATGGAGATGGTGGACGATCCCATCCCACCATTGTTGATAGTTTCCCTTGTGCAACATAACCAAAAAAGGAGTATATGAAAGCCCCATTGATAATGAAATTTCTCCACAAAAAACAAAGACACTGACCTTCAATAGAAAATAAAGACTTCCAAATAGATATGCAACTGAAAATATGCCTCTGAGATCAAAAAAATATTTTTCAAATGTTAGGATGTCCCAAGAATCAGGAAAATGCACCAAATTGCAAAAAACCAATATAAGATACCTAGAGCTAAAACCAAGGAAAGTGAGTGGACTGATGAAAAAAAGCACTGAAATATCTCCCAAATGCCGCTGGAATTTCTAGATGTCGACAATCTAATGCGAAGATATTGGCCATTGAGTCCAAAGTGGAGGATTGACTTTAGTTGACTTTAGAATTTTATAGCAGAAAAATCCTGCAAAATGGATGGCACCACTGGATAGTGCTTTGAATTCTCTTTCCGCCGGTATCTCGTTTGTGAATTTTTTATACTGTGGTGTGAAGATATGGCCTTCGGAAGAAAAACTGTTGATTTTAAAGCATAGGCTAAATAGGCACAAGAATATAGCACCCTTGGGCTAAAAAAAATCAGCCCCCAATCACTGATATGACCACAAGGCTAGCTAACAGTTTAAAAATACCCACCCCTGGATAGGGTGGTGGTGAAGTGGCTAGCAGGTGGAGACCGGTGGCATGGGCGGGATGGATGGTGGTGTTGCTTCACATGACCATGAGTCGAGGCTAAGGGTTCATCGGTGGGAAGAACACGGGGTTGGGTGGGACACGAGAAACAAACACAATGTCAGCGATGGTGGTGGGGCCTGAATTAGTCAGCGATGGCCGAGAAAAAGACTCCAAAAGTGAGGGAACACATGGCGATGGTGACGGGTGATGTGACAATGGCAGACAGAGGTGTACCCTATCTGCAGACAGACGGATGTCGACCACCAATTTTTGAATATTGCAAAAAATATTTTCAATTCAAAAATTAAAATGAAATGTCAATATTAATTATATTCTACAGAAAAATAAATCAAAGCCGATAAAGGATAAACTATAGCCCGCAAAAAAAAAAATTATGCCAACCACCAATTTTATTTGCAGGTCACTCCCACAAAAATTTGATTTTTGCTTGAACTATATAATTTTTTTCCCAAATGTTGAGATAATTTTTGCCTGATTTTTCTATAAAAAAATTACCTTGGAGGATGACTAAACAAGAAGATTTTTTTGTAGTAGATTTGTACGGATAGTACAAAAAATGCAAACCCTAGATAATACCTCAACTGGCTCCCAGATGATCTGCCTTAGATTTTGACGAATGAGCAGGCGATTTTAGGGTTTGAGGCCTTCTGGACACAATGGAGAGGTTGGAGAGAGCTTGATGTGCACCATAAATCAGTTTGGCTCCCAGCTAGAACCAACTAGCCTGCAAGAAAAAACTCCAAGCCTACAAAGAATCTCACACACTAACTTTCTTGATCGAGGGTTGACATTTCACTGGAAAATATCTGATACCATGTTGAGATTATGGATGCATAGTCCTTGAAGCTACAGTATTTGATGGCGGACCTTTGCCAGGAAAGATAATCAATCACATAGAAAGTGTTCGAACTTAGGCATACACAATGGAGATTCTATATTGATATGATATGATTAGATTGGATTGATTACAAATGTACACGATGCCTTGAATACATAGGCATGAGAGAAAACCTAAAATGTATGAGATGTTGCCATGTGTCTTGATCTAACAACATGTGACAACATGTGAACCCTAAATTATTAAATGTTGAGATAAGTTCTAGAAGGACAACTCATCTTCTAGAAGGAATCTTATCCCTACAAACATGGAAGGGGACATTACCCCATTTATTAAATGATTTATTAAAATATAACGTAGGACTAAATGATATATGACTTAAGTTAACTTATGCTAGTGTAATAATTAATTAATTACACTAACACATAAGACCAATATTTTTTAGAGAGAATATTTCCTTATACACTTCATCGCTCATTTATGATCTTCCCCAAATTTTTGGGTGCAATCAGTGATGAAAGTATTACCACGATAAAGTTTAGTCCATTGGATCATCTTGTTTTAAAAGCACATCAATGGTTCTCCATTCATCTTGCTACTTTCCTTTTTGCTTTATACAATGTCCTCAAGATTCTACCACATTTCCTTCTCTAGCAATAGCCATCCCCTATCGCTGATGCATCTCGTCCTTCATCAGCCTCATTAGTGATGTAAACATCCTCATGATGAAATCTCGGCCTTCAGATCTATGGCCCATCCTTTGATCATGTTCATTTCCCATCGCATGTCACTAATTCAACTTTGCACCTTGGATCCTATCAGTGATAGGAGATGCAGTGAAGAAATCAGATTTAGACACATACACCTACATGAAAACCAATGGTACAAATGACATCGCACATAAGATCTTATCACATTAGCAAAAGAAACCCTTCAAAGAATCTCATCGCTCATCGCTAATTCTCCTCATACAGTTTGCAAGAAATTAGTGATGAGAGATCTTATTAATGACATTGTGTATCGCGTATCGCTTATTTAAAACATATCCACGATACGCGATGTAAGGGAAATTCATTACATTGCTCCTCACTAATTTAAATCTATCATTTCACTACCATCCACGATGGGTGATAAGAACATTATTCCAAAGGACATCTCTTATCGCAATTACAATACTCAAGGCTCAAAAACCATTAGCGATAAGTGATCCCTCAATAATACAAGGATCATAAGACATCATTGGTTGTAGCAAGAGCTCCTACTGCTATTTGCAATTAGTGAAAACAAAGAAATACCACTCATTGCTTGTCGCCGATTTGGGTCATACACTTTTAAAGAGATCAACGATGAGCGATAAAGTAAGATGGCCGATGAGACTTAAGTGAAAACCTTAAGCACTTACACTTAAGTTGTTCTAATGATGGGGACCCTCTAGGATGGTATGATAGAAAAGGGCTCAAAGATGCCTAATTCATAATAATGCAAAGGATGTAAAGGCCAAAAAGGACCTTTATTTAACCTTATAAAATTAAGACATTCAGACCTAGGCGAGAAGGACTGGTCACTTGATGATAGTGATAGGTAATAAGAATTCAATGACCAAATAGAACGTTACAAGCATTTATAATGAATAAAATCCTAAACCCTCATATAATAACCCTACATCCAAATGTGACAAGGGTTTGAGATGGAACAATTTTTTTTTTGAGGGTTCCATCAGTGGCTCCAGTTGGGGATGTTTGTTCCTTAGTGAATAGAGCGAGAATCCAGAATCTTAAGTGAAGTAGACTAGGAACAAAAAATAAAAACCAAGGACAAAGCAAAAGAAAAACAAAAACAAAAAACGTATGTACAATATTTATATAAAATATAGGGTCAGACCAATCTTAAAATTGGTGTTTACCCCTATCAAAAACCCTTTTTTCCATAATTTGCACCATGATCTTGCTAAAAACATTACCATGAAGAGTCTACCAGCTGATCTTGTTGCAACTACTATGTTCAACCATTAGAGACTTGTACATGAGCTTGCACTAATGTCTCTCATTTATGTCCCTCTGTGCATTCTAGCCATGGGTTAACTAGAATATATGATTAGTATAACACTCCACCTGACTCAACTTATCATTATATTTCATCAAATTCTCACTTAATTGGTTTGAGAAAGTGAAACAATCATAGTCTATTTGACTGATATCAGGTTTATTTGGATCAAAACTATACCCATTTTGTGTAATAAGAAAAAGCAGTAATACACAGGCTCCTCTTCAAGCTGATATTCATATGCATTAGAACAATATAAATCAATCATGTTGCCCCATGCTTGTAATCCAAGGCACTTTCACTCTTTCTTAAAACCAAATCCTTCTTATAAAAGGAATCATTTATATCATTCCAGATATCAAAAATGATTTATGTTTCAGGACCAATGTCATAATTTGATTCTTCTTCCAATCATCATCTTTCAATAGGAAACAATTTTTTTCAAAAGATGGATCAACCGACTTAGAATTGATATGACCAGAACTAGGATTTTGAAATTTGTTTTCAGCTAATATGTCTATTGACTCATGATGGAAATTTGAACATAGCTCTTGTTCTTCTATGTAGAATTTTTCATTTCCTTCAACAAAATTTTGGTAAAAAACAACCATGTTTATCTCTGTATTAAGATCTACACATCCTATTTCTGCTTCATGTAAACAATCAAAAACCCAACCCTGTTGGTTGTCTATACCCATCTTGTCATTAAAATTAAGTTCCAGAGTCTAAAGATAAGCACTCTTATCTTCAGATTTAAGACCAGTCAGATCATCTGGATACATTCTAATTCTAGAAAAAATAGAGTACTCTGCTAGATTTGATCATTTGAAATATGCGTATTTACTAGTAAAGGAAGAATTCCATGAGTATTTCCACAATCAAATTCCTGGAGCAATAAAGGTTCTTTCAAGTTTTCCTTACATAGAAAATTGTATTCCTTGTGAGAATAATTAAAATTTTCACGTTCATTACCCTGATTACCAACCTTAAAAAATACACCAACAATATCTGCAAATATGACACTATCATCACTTGTACTGTTATACATATATTTATACTCAGATACATCCCCATTTATCCCTTGAGTGAACTTTTGATCTTTTTTATTAGGACTAGCACTCTTACCATTTTGAAACATCACTGTTTGTTCATATTCATACTTAGCTTCCTCAACAATTATGATCTAATAAATTATTTGATCAAAATTATGAGGCTTCAATTCCTTAGGCAAGGTACTAAGCCCTGGCTCATATATGTCACAAAACTGTTGGTTCTCAGTTGTGATTTGTTTGGTTTGTTCTTGATGTCAAAATTCACCTTTGAGTATCTTTCGGCATAACATACTCATTGCCTCACCGATCAAAGGAAAAGGAACATATCGGTAGGAGTTTGGTCTTTGGCATGATGTTTCATCGAGCGCTTTGTGTCTTGCCGACCGGCACAAGAAAGAACATATCGACATGACATTGATCATGGTCTTGGCGACAATGGAAAGGGCATATCGGCAAAGGAATTCGTCTTTGGTGTAATGTTTCATCGAATACATGATGTCTTACCAACCTGCGTTTGGATAGGAATATCGGCATGAGTTTGGCCGTCGGGCTGAGGTCTTAGCGAATTCAATAGGTCTCACTGACTAATACATGAGGTGGTTTTTCGGCGTAAGTAATCCTTCATCGACATGTGTCTTGGTGAGTTTGAATTGTTACATCGACCGGAAACTAAGAGAACCCTTCGGTATGACTCATGTGCAACGATGAAAGGTCTTGGCGAGTGTGAATTGTCTTACCGACTGGCGATAGAGGAGGCTTATCAGTGAGAGTTATAGCTTTGATGAAATGTCATGGTGATCTCGTGGTGTCTTACCGACTTGGCACAAAATTCTTATCGATAAGAGTTAGCGATATCGATATGAGGTCTCAGCGAGTGACCTCGGTCTCGCAGATGGAAAACAAAAGGCTCCTTGTCGGCATAAAAAATGATTTTTCTCAGCGACTCAGTGTGGATGAGGTTTTTTGGTATGTCTCAAGCATTCTTCAAGAGGTCTCCCCAATGTCCGTTTGTTATAGCGACCCTCATAAGATAGAAGGGTGCATCAGAGAGAGAATCATTATGTTACAGTGACTTTCAAGGGATAAAGTCTTTCGGTGAAACTTAATGAATTCTATGAAACATCTTCCCGATAGCAGAATGCCACAGTGACACATAAGAGATAAAAGGACTCTCGGTATAATGAAGTATCATCTATATGAGGTCTCCCTGAGAACGATAAGTCACGGTGACATGTTTGATAACACAAGGCTCTCAGCATAACATAATGTATTCGTTATGTCTTCTCCCCGACTCTGATGGGTTATGGCGAAAGTGATATCTAAAGGGAATGACTGGCGATTTAATTGCCTTCGGTAGGACTATCTGGATGTCTCGGTGAATGATTAACAAACTCATACAATGTGGCCGGCATGGTGAATTTCTAAAGATAGTTGCAGGCTAACATCATTGGTTGGGATCAAATCTCAGAACGGTTACATAACATAATATTCATTGAGTTTCTTTTTGAGCTGTTGCATTTTTGAAATAATGGATGATTTGCAGCTCTCTAGATAAGCATTACTCTTGATTTTTATCATCATCGACAGACTGTCATTATTCAGCCTCATATTCAAAAATCAGCTAGAGAATTTGAGAATCTTGTGAAAAACACTTTTTGAAGATTTCTTCATAATAGACATACTTGAAATGTATATAAAAACTAGTGTTGAATACTGTAAAATCTCTCTGATTGTAATTCGGGAATATTGTTCTTTGGCTGTATCAAAAATGTATTAGGTAGATGAGGAAAATAGAGAGTTATGAGCTTGACTGAAAATAGAGAGATCCTTTGAGATATTTTTTGTTCAGATGCATAATTTGAGGGGTTGGTACTCCTTGAGATAGATATCTCTAAATGAGGGGTTGGTGCTCCTTGAGTGGGTGCTAAAAAATCAGCCTATAAGGCATTGTGAACTTTTTTTTAAAAGATTAAGCCTGGAAGGCATTTCGGGAGTGGTTTTATACCCCAGGAGGGTTTTCCACTCGGTAAAATCTTGAGTCTCCTTGTTCTTCTGAGTTCTCTCTGCTTTACTATGTTGTTATTTCAGTTCACTATTTGGTTATTACTTTTCTCAATTCTGTTTATGAATGATTACATTCAACTCATGAATGCATTAATCAGAGTATATTGAGATCAGATCTGAGCTATGGTTTTTGAATTTGTGAAAATTGGTCAAATCTGTTAAGACACTGATTCACCCCCCCCTCTCAGTGTCATTTTAACTCCAACAATTGGTATCAGAGCGTAGGGTCCTCTGATAGGTTTTAATCACCTTGGATTGATCTTGGTCTTGGAGTTTGTTTTTAATGGCACATTCTCAAGACGGTGCCTTTGTATCCAGAGCTCCGTTATTTGATGGAACTGATTATGTGTTCTGGAGAATCAGAATGGAAGCTTTTCTTGTTTCTTTTGATGTTGATGTTTGGAGCATTGTTTTAAATGATTACAATGTACTAGAATCTATTCTCACTGATGCTGCTGAAAAAAAGAGGTATGAAACAAATGCCAGAGCTAAGCATGCCATCTTGTGTGGGTTAACTAAAGATGTGTTCATTAAAGTCATGCATTGCAAATCTGCTCATGGAATCTAGGAAAAACTTGAAACTATATATCAAGGGAATGAGAAAGTCCAACTGTCAAAAATCATTACACTCAAACATCAGTTTGAGGAGTTGAAAATGAAGGATGATGAAAAAGTGGCTGAATATTTCCTAAGAGTTGATGAAGTTGTCAATTCAATGAAAGGTTTAGGTCAAGAGGTTAATGAATTTGATGTGGTCACAAAGGTTGTTAGAACCTTACCATCCAAATTTGAATCTAAGGTTTCAGCCTTGGAAGAAAAGAAACACTTTGATAAGCTTACCTTAGACAGCCTACAAGGAATACTTACTGCCTATGAAATGAGAACTAGCAAAAACAATTCAAAAGGAAAAGAAACTGCCTTTAACACTGAAAAGAAAGAAAAAGTCAAAGTCAGTGAATCAGAGTTGTCTGATTCTAAAGAATCCCATTTTGTTAGAAGATTTAAAAAGGGATCAGGAAAATATAAGGGAAAACTTCCCTTTAAATGTTTTAACTGTGGCAAAATAGGTCACTTTGCTGCAAAGTGTCCCTATGATGATCAAATCTGTGACAACGAGACAACTGAAAAACAAGCCTATGAAGAAGGCCTTCAAACCTAATCGAAACTTCTATTTCAAAAAGAAGAAAAGTCTATTTAGTAAGGATGAATCTGATATTGAGTCTGAAGATTCATCAGCTGAAGAAGATGAAACCTTGTTCATGGCTGAAATTACTTAGCAAAATGATACAAACACCATTGACATTGAAGAAGGTGAAGTAGATCTTGAAAGTGAGCTGAAATGTGCTTTACAAGAGATCAAAAAACTCAAAAAACAAGTTCTTACTCAAGAACATAAACCAAATCAAGAAATGGTCTCTCTGAAAACTCAGCTTGAAGAAGCTAAAAGAGTTGAAGACTGCCTTCGAGAGACTGTAAGCTGCAAAGATCAAGAAATTCAAAAACTAGAACAAGAAGTAGTCTGTCTTAGGAAGGAAATTGAAAAATATGAAAGCACTCTAAAACTGAATGAGATGCTCAGCAAGCAGAAGATGTACAAAGATAAAATTGGTGTTGGTTACGAAAAGGGTGAATGCTCAATTGACCATGCAAAACAAAACCCCTCTTCTGAAGTCAAAGGTTCATGTTCAAATCACTCAGAATTTGGTAAGGATCATGTTTAGTCTTTAAGAGGTAATAGATCTTCATACAGAGTCAATCCTTTCTTCTATGGTTATTGTTATTTCTGCAACAAATTTGGGCATAAGGTGAGCACTTGCAGGCTTATGAATTCTAGAATACCTAGGTTTGGTCTTAGGAAACACTATGGTTTTGTTAGAAAAATCAGATGTTTTAAATGCAATACTTTGGGACATTCTGTCAAACAGTGCAGAACTAATCTGCAATCTAAATAGCAGAAAATTAAAAAGGTTTGGAAACCTAAGACTGTCAACAACATTGAGCAAACTATGTTGGTTCAAATAGCTTTTCATTCCAAGAAAAAGGACTTATGGGTCCTGGACAGTGGATGTTCTAACCATATGACTGGCGACAAGGATAAGTTTATAAATCTTGAAGATTATGTAGGTGGATATGTTAAGTTTGGTGATAACTCTGGTATTCAATTAAAGGTAGAGGTTCACTTCTTCTGAATGAAGACACTCCTATCTATAATGTGTACTATGTGGAAGGTCTCAAGCACAATCTTCTAAGTGTTAGTCAAATCTGTGATAGTGGTTATCATGTTCTTTTCACTTCACAGGGATGTGAGATTAAAAACAAACTGGGAAAGGCTATTGCAGCTAGAAGGAGGACAAAAGGAAATGTGTACAATCTTCTCGACACATCAAGCAATGACAATAATCAAGGTATGTGTTTAATGAGCCAAATTGAAGAAAGTTGGTTATGGCATAAAAGATTAGGACACATAAACTTTGAAAATATGGTTAGAATAAGTAAGAATCAGAATGTTAGAGGTTTACCAATCCTTAACAAGCCAGAAAATTCTGTGTGCAAAGAATGTCTAAGTGGTAAACAAACTAAAATCAGCTTCAAAACAAAAGAACATTCTTCTTCAAAACCTTTACAACTTGTGCACACTGATTTATGTGGACCAACCAGAACAAGGTCTATTAATGGTGAAAGGTACTTTATGCTATTTGTGGATGATTATACTAGAATGGTTTGGGTCACATTTCTTAAGCACAAATCGAAGCATTTGAAAGGTTTAAAATCTTTCGTAAATTGGTTGAGAAGGAATTGATTTGAAACTTAAAATGCAATGACAAAGGAGGTGAGTTCACCTCTCAAGAGTTTATTGATTACTGTGAACAACATGGCATTAAAAGATAGTATGCTGCAACAAAAACACCTCAACAAAATGGGGTAGTTGAATGTAAGAATAGAACTGTAAAAGAAATGGCTAGAACCATGCTAGATGAAGCTAAGTTGTCTGATATGTATTGGAAAGAAGTTGTTCATACCTGTATACATTTTGAATAGAGTGCAACTTAGGGTGAAATCTAAACACACTCCTTATGAACTTTGGTATGGAAAAACTGCTTCTGTCAAACACTTCAAAATTTTTGGAAGTAAGTGTTTTATCAAGAAAGATGATGATAACCTTGGGAGCTTTGAATCAAAGAGTGATGAGGGTATCTTTTTGGGATACTCAACTCACAACAAAGCTTATAAATGCCTTAACAAAAGGCTTAATAAGATTGTTGAAGTTGTTAATGTAAAATTTGATGAAAGACAACATTTGTATGTTGAATCTTTGTAGGATAATGAGGAAGAAGAACTTGAACTAGAAATAATTTCAGAAGGAACTGATTCAGCAAGCCCTAGAATTAATTTTAGAAGGAACTGATTCAACAAGCCCTAGAAATGAAACAACAAGTCCTAAAAGGGTTGCATCAAAAGCTCTAGCTAAATATCACCCCAAAGATCAGATTATTGGGGATAAAAATGTAGGAGTTCAAACTAGAAGAAAGGCTGCAGAATCTGATGAAAAGGCACAAATAGCTTTCTGTCTAGTTACTCAGTTTGAGGCTAAATTTTTTAATGAAGTTGTCACAGACTCATGTTGGCTTAATGCTATGCAGGAAGAAATTGATCAAATTGAGAAAAAATAGACTTGGGAGTTAGTCCCAAGACCAGATGACAAGAATGTCATTGGAGGCAAATGGATATATAGAAACAAGCTTGATGAAAATGGTAATGTTATTCGCAACAAAGCAAGATTTTTCTGCAAAGGCTATGCTCAACAAGAAGGTATTGCTTTTGGAGAAACCTTTGCACCCGTTGCTAGATTAGAATCTATCAGAATATTCTTGGCTTATTATGTTTATAAAGACTTTACTGTTTATCAAATGGATGTCAAAACTACTTTTTTAAATGGCTATTTAGATGAAGAGGTCTATGTTGAACAACCTGAAGGATTTATGTGCAAAGATAAGCCTGATCATGTTTACAGATTGAAAAAGGCCCTCTATGGCTTAAAACAAGCACCTAGAGCTTGGTACTCTAGGCTGGACAGTCATTGGCTTTCAAATGGTTTTGTTAGAGGATGTGTAGATAGAAATCTTTATGTTAAAATTGAAGGTTTTGATATTCTGGTTGTTGAAATATACGTTGATGACACTATCTTCGGCTGCAACAATGTTACATTGAGTAAAAAATTCTCTCAGCTAATGGAATCTGAATTTGAAATGTCATTATTAGGAGAATTAAATTTCTTCTTGGGTCTTCAAATCTCTCAACGTGAAAATGGAATATTTCTTTATCAAACCAAGTATGCTAGAGAGATGCTTAAGAAATTTCAGATGGATGAATGCCATCCAGTTAGCACTCCAATGATTACTAGATGCAAACTTACTAAGGTTGATGATTCCCCTGATACAAATCAAACTAAATATAGATCAATGATTGGCAGTTTGTTATATTTAACTGCCTCTAGACCTAACATTATGTAGGCAGTTTGCACTGTTGCACGGTTTCAGGCATCACCTAAAGAATCCCATGTCACTGTTGTTAAAAGGATTTTTAAATACATTAAGGGCACTCTTGATTATGGTATTTGGTATCCTAGAAGAAAGGATTTCTCTTTGATTGCTTATGCTGATGCTGACTGGGCAAGTTGTTTGGATGATAGGAAAAGCACTAGTGGTGCTGCATTCTTTCTTTGTGATCGTTTAGTGGCTTGGCACAGCAAGAAACAAGAGTCTGTTTCTCTTTCTACTGCTGAAGCAGAATACATTGCTGCCACTTCATGTTGTACTCAAGTTCTTTGGATGAGTGAAACTCTATTAGATATGGGTATTGAAGTTCCTAAACCTGTTTCTATTCTCTATGATAACACAAGTGCGATAAATATCTCAAAAAATCCTGTTATGCACTCTCGAACTAAACATATTGCTATGAAGTTTCATTTTCTGCGAGAAAAGGTTCTGGCTAATGAAGTATGCTTACATTTTGTTGGATCACAAGACTAGGTGGCTGATATTTTTACTAAGCCCTTACCAAAAGAGTTATTTGAAAGGATGAGACTTCGATTGGGAGTTATCTCTCAATCGTTACTGCTCTAATTCACCAAGCTTCAGCTTAGGGGGAGCATGTTCTATGTTTTGTTTCACTTACAACTCTCCTACTATCTTGGTTGCTGCACTATTGCTCTATTTGCTGCCGGTTCTTATGGTATTTGGTTGGCTTCCCAGTTGTGTTTTCTGGCATTGCACATTCTTCTCTTCTATCCTTTGTCATTGAGGAAAAAAGGGGGAGAATCATTTGTGTTTTTCCATCAAGGACAAAGGGGGACTTTTTTGGTTCTCAATTGTGATCTGTTTGGTTTGTCCTTGATGCCAAAATTCACCTTTGAGTATCTTTTGGCATAACATACTCATTGTCTCACCAATCGAAGGAAAAGGAACATATCGGTAGGAGTTTGGTCTTCGACATGTTGTTTCATCGAGTGCTTTGTGTCTTTCCGACTGGCACAAGAAAAAACATATCGGCATGACATTGATCATGGTCTTGGCGACAATGGAAAGGGCATATCGGCAAAGGAATTCATCTTCGGTGTAATGTTTCATCGAATACGTCATGTCTTACTGACCCGCATTTGGATAGGCATATCGGCATGAGTTTGGCCGTTGGGCTGAGGTCTTAGCGAATTCAATAGGTCTCATCGACTAATACATGAGGTGGTTTTTCATCGTAAGTAATCCTTCATCAGCATGTGTCTTGGCGAGTTTGAATTGTTACATCGATCGGAAACTAAGAGAACCCTTCGGTATGATTCATGTGCAACGATGAAAGGTATTAGCGAGTGTGAATTGTCTTACCGACTGGCAATAGAGGAGGCTTATCATTGAGAGTTATAGCTTCGATGAAATGTCATGGAAATCTCGTGGTGTCTTACCAACTTGGCACAAAAGGCTTATCGATAAGAGTTAGCGATATCGATATGAGGTCTCAGCGAGTGACCTCGGTCTCGCCGATGGAAAACAAAAGGCTCCTTGTCGGCATAAAGAATGATTTATCTCAGCGACTCAGAGTGGATGAGGTTTTTTGGTATGTCTCAAGCATTCTTCGAGAGGTCTCCCCAATGTCCGTTTGTTATAGCGACCCTCATAAGATAGAAGGGTGCATTGGAGAGAGAATCATTATGTTACAGCGACTTTCAAGGGATAAAGTCTTTTGGTGAAACTTAATGAATTCTATGAAACGTCTTCCCAACAGCAGAATGTCACAGCGACACATAAGAGATAAAAGTACTCTCGGTATAATGAAGTATCATCTATATGAGGTCTCCCTGAGAACGATAAGTCACGACGTCATGTTTGATAACACAAGGCTCTCGGCATAACATAATGTATTCGTTATGTCTTCTCCCCGATTCTGATGGGTTATGACAAAAGCAATATCTAAAGGGAATGAATGGTGATTTAATTGCCTTCAGCAGGACTATCTGGATGTCTCGGCGAATGATTAACAGACTCATGCAATGTGGCCAGCATGGTGAATTTCTAAAGATAGTTGCAGGCCGACATCATTGGTTGGCATCAAATCTCAGAATGGTTACATAACAGAATATTCATTGAGTTTCTTTTTGAGTTGTTGCGTTTTTGAAATAATGGATGATTTGTAGCTCTCTGGATAAGCATTACTCTTGATTTTTATCATCATCGATAGACTGTCATTATTCAGCCTCATATTCAAAAATCAGCTAGAGAATTTGAGAATCTTGTGAAAAACGCTTTTTGAAGATTTCTTCATAACAAACATACTTGAAATGTATATAAAAACTAGTGTTGAATACTGTAAAAGCTCTCTGATTGTAATTTGGGAATATTGTTCTTTGGCTGTATCAAAAATGTATTGGGTAGATGAGGAAAACAGAGAGTTATGAGCTTGACTGAAAACAGAGAGATCCTCTGAGATATTTTTTGTTCAGATGCATAATTTGAGGGGTTGGTACTCCTTGAGATAGATATCTCTAAATGAGGGGTTGGTGCTCCTTGAGTGGGTGCTCAAAAATCAGCCTATAAGGCATTGTGAACTTTTGTTTAAAAAATTAAGCTTGGAAGGCATTTCAGGAGTGGTTTTTATACCCCAGGAGGGTTTTCCACTTGGTAAAATCTTGAGTCTCCTTGTTCTTCTGAGTTCTCTCTGCTTTACTATGTTGTTATTTCAGTTCACTGTTTGGTTATTACTTTTATCAATTCTAATTATGAATGATTACATTCAACTCATGAATGCATTAATCAGAGTATATTGAGATCAGATCTGAGCTATGGTTTTTGAATTTGTGAAAATTGGTCAAATCTGTTAAGACACTAATTCACCCCCCCCTCTCAGTGTCATTTTGACTAGTACAGAGTTCTTCAGAGTCGCCACTCACTATCAGTGAGAACTTTGTATTACAAACTTCTATGACTTTATCAAGGAAAACAAATTTACTACAAAGATATTCCCAAGCAAGTCCCCAGCGGAGTCACCATTCTATTGGTTAGTGGGATGGGAAAATAAGACTCCACAATTTTCAATCTCAGGTTGCAAACTATTTTAAAAATTCAATGACTCTTAAGGCTAGATGATCTTCTATCAGAAATTTCTCAAATTCTCCCTAGTGGAGTCACCATTTCTGCTGCTTATTTTTTAAGAACCAAACTTAATCTCAGTCCTTACCTATGAATCTGCCAAAACTCAATTATAAGAAAGGTTGAGGATTGGAAAACACTTGAGTGAAGCATTTAGAATCTCACTTCTTCTCTTCGGGCTCTGCGAGACCCAGGAGAGTAGTCCTACTTATGCTCATAATATCTGAACATGATCAAGAGCATTTCCTCACAAAAGTATTCCTTAAGAAACCAACATCATCTATGGCTCGACAAACCTCTTATAGAGTTGATATTTGTTTCAGGGAATACACTGATACGTGAAGGTGGGTGCAGTGCAATTTTAAGTATATTAAGAATTCAATTTCATTTCAAATCCTTGGCCAAATTCATTACTAGCTCAGTCAACTATGAGACAAACTAACAAAATAACCAGTGCCCTATCTGAGGGAACAATGGAGTCATAGATTGCAACCAATCAGTAATACAATTATGATTGAATATGATAAATTAATGGACCATCAACATACCACCTTGTAGCATCTAACTCACTGTATTTTAAAATATTGCTTCCTTATAATCCTATATCCCTTTCCCACAAACTAATGGACTCATTTAGCATTTAATCAACTCATTGAACTGAAGCATAAACAAACCTATTCATTTAGTGCAAATGACAAAAGGTAAATGAAATTATATTTAATAGCTTCATTCATAATTTGTAAGAAAGATACACACGAGAGCAACATTTTAGAACTAATATTATTTTCATTGCTGATATTGCTTTGTAAAACTATATTTAAGATCTTTGTACAATATAACTTCTTCCCTAGACTAGCTTATGCTATATTTGCTACCTTATCTATTTACATTCTATTTGCTCCTTGAGCATAGATTTCACCTTGACCTATTTTGGACTCAAAATTTTTGAACTATACTAAACCTCAACCATGAAATCCCCTTTATATCAAGGGAGCAACAAGCATCTGGATGAGTTACAATTTTCATTTTTCAACGTTTTTCCCTCATGAAGAAGGAGGGATATTGCATCATCAGTCGAGACCTCCTGATAGCATAGATATTAGCTCTTCACTATTGAAGAGTGATGAATACCACACTCAGTCTACAACAATACAAAATCAGGTTGTTTCTCTCCCTGCTATGAATTCCAAATCTTATCAATTTGATTATGGGAATTTAGGAAAGGCAGCTTGCATATGGATTAATCATGGTCCTAATGAGTTGCCTCAATTGTTGATCATTCCTGATTATGAGGTTGAGTTTGAATGCCGCATTATTGGGCCTTGTTTTGCTTAATATAAAGATGAATTTGCATTCTTGAGGACTATTACCATCACCTTGTTTCTTATTCATGCCTTGAAGAGTCAAGTAGGGGTGGGTCTCAGTTCACCCTGTCTGATGATGGGTGGTTATGAGTCTTTTGTACATAGTTAGGATAGATTGCTTTAGATTAGGTTTCCCTTTCTGCTTCGCTTTTGTTTGTTTTGGTTTGCTTTTGGTTTGTTTTGGTTTGTTTTGTTTTGCTCTGCTCTTGTTTTGGGGGTTTCTTTGTTTTCACCTAGATCTATTGCACCTGCATGGAAAATCTATCTTCTCTGGAATTGTTCTAAGTATTTCGTGGTGAACTTTAGTCCCGCATCTTGAAATGATGGTTGAAGTCTTTGCTATTGCCAATAGTCTTAATGCTGGATTTATAAAAGGTTGGGTCACTAGTTTTGATTTGAATTTGAAGTACTTTGAAATCTTATATCTCTCATATATCTTAAGAATCCTGATGTCACTATAGGAATCCTTGTGAAGTCTTGTCAAGTGAAAAAATCCTATTTCTGCTTCAACGCCACTGTGGTTCTCAGCCTTGAGTGTGAGCTTCATTGTTCACAAGTTGAAATGAGAGTGACATATAAAGAATATCAAAAGAAAGAAAAATGAAATATTGAATATCAAAAAAATAAATTCAACTTATGAGGGGTACCTAAATATCTCTACCGGGGCTATGGATGCATGGCTGGCAGTAGAGCTATGTTTAGGAGAGTCACAACGATAACCTCGTCGGGACTATGGATGCCTGACTGGAAGCGAGGCCCTATCTAGGTTGCTTTTTAAATTAGAATCATTATGTAGCCTGACTTGACTAAACTTGGTTCCTATAGTAACTTAAGGAGGGAAATGAACTCATGTGCACACACTTGGATTTTTCAGTTTATGGGGGGTTCAGTCTATCCTTTGGTTCTGATTCTTTGAATCCTTGCATTCTGACTTGTTTGTTTGATGGTGAGATTGAAACCAGAGATTCTAGGTTCTCGATTACTGTTCGTCATCAAATGCTCTGGAGCATTTTCCCAGTAGAAGTCACCATATGTTGTGTAGTTTTTTTTTTTCACACACCTGCTGGAAGTAGGGACCCTCTTTCGCTTTGGTTTTGGCTTCTTGGCCCTTTCTTTTTGAGGTTTTTTCTTACCTAGGCATGTGCTTAAAATGTTTATGTTGAATGCCTAAGTGTTTCCCTCGGGTTATTTATTGAAAATCTTGAGTTCTAGATGAATGTCGGGCTTTTGCTTGGATTCAGGATTTTCCGCCATGGTCAGATTTTCCCAGATCCTATTTGAACTCTGAATGGACCCTTGTTTTCTAGGGATTTTCAGTATTCACGGATTTCCGCGTTGGCTGGATTTTCCTGGATTTTGCCTTGTCTTTGACTTCCCGAATTCCTTCTCTGGCTATCCTGTTCGTTGCATTGTTGGCTTCATGCGTGCTTTGAGGGGTGTATCTAGATTGGTTTCTGGGTCTCTTGGATTATTTCATGCTAGGGTTGTTCAATATTGCATCATTTGTCATCTCCCAGGTGAGTTTTGAGCTCATTTATTTGTTTGCATTTCAATAAATCTTGCCTGAGAATAATTAGTAGACCCTAGTGATGACTTAACAATGGAAACAATTAAATTCTAAGCTTGATTATGTGCTAATGGCAGATGGGTAGGGTTTTAGACTTAGGGCAGTACCATACCAGGTGATTTCGTCTTAAAACTGACCTAGAATGCAAAGAAATTTATGAAAGGTCCATCCCTGACTTGCTCTATGTATAAATGTTTGAATTTCGTGACTAATCCGGTGTTTGAGTAAAATTGTGATTCAACGTTGCAATCCGGGCTAATCCATCCCTTCTGAATTTTATTCACTGTGATCATTCGAGATCGCTGGGATGTCATATCGATCACCCTGTAGTTCACCGATGAAGTCTTTTATGCATATCAATCGGTGAGACCTTTTCTTTCACCGAGACCTCACCCCGCGAAGAAAATGTCTCATCGACATGCTTCGTTCATATTCTCTTTTGGCAAGACAGGCCCAAGTCGGCAGGAGGTCATAGCGGGATCCAATGGCTTTACTGATATTCCTTTTCTCCGCCAAGACATCCGTCCTTTGGAAAAACCTCCCACCGAGCACTTTTGCTTTCATCGAGCTCTGTTCTTTTAGTCGCTGTAACCCTTCGAGTTTGCTGAGACATCATATAGATAAACTTTAGTCTGGCCAAAGTGATTACTTAAAATCTGATGGTCGGTGAGACAAGGGGGATTCGTTGTGACTTTATACTGAAGAAAATATTTCATCGACATGACTTTCACGTTTGCTTTCGGCGAGACGTGCCCCATTTGGTGTGACTTCTTTCCGAATGATATTTGTTTGGCCGAAATACACTCATTTGCTTCGCTAAGACTCCCCCTAGTCACCAGGATGTTACACCGAAACCACTAAGTCATAGCGAAACCTATTCGAGTGACTTCCTTCAGCGAGACTCCCGGAAGTCGCTGAGACTTCTCGGTGAAACGATTGACTCTTGCCGAAACTTTCGTTCTGGGAATCTCTGTTGGTTCAAGATTGTGCCTTAACCATGGATTTCCGTCGAGTCCAGATTTCTCCAAAATCCATTGTCTCCATGATCTTCTGAAGTCCCTTCTCTGTCCCATTCTTCGTGGAAATTCTCCCTAGACAGATTTTTCTAAACTTTGATGGAATGTAACAAAACGAGAGACAATTGAATTTGTTAATGGTTTATGATGCATTCATTGATTATTTTATGTGACTTATTGATTGATTATGATCTGATTTGATAGTTAAGTAGGTGTTTCCTGGTTATTCCGTTGAAATTTGATCGGTCAGGAATTTCCTAAGATTCCTCTCTGGCTCAGATTCCACGAATGGCCTCGAAACCCAAAATTTGTGTGATCATTTCATATGAGATTTAATGGCACTTTGGTTGTAGGAGATGCATTCTAACGATGTATTGATGGATTAACATTGGTTTCCTATGGTTTTTATTGTAATTTTCTTGATGGATGCAGGATGAATCTAGCAAGATTGCGGAGGGATCCTCTATGTCTCAGGCAGAAAGTATTGAAAAAGATTTACAAACAGAGAAGACACATTGATGACACCCTAGCCGGTGTCTACAATGGCCACATTTCTTTTTTTGAGATAATGATAGGAAGAAGGAAGACGCACCCAAGTATTTGAGTCTGGAGCAGTTGAGAGAATGATTTGTATGCACCACTTAATGATGGTTCTGTTTCCGAGCACCAACTGGATGATGCGGCCACCTACCTCGCAGATATTGATAAGCATGTGACACATAAGGTAGATTGGGATAAGTCGGTTAAAAACTCAAGGGACGAGATTGCATCCATTGAGAGGTGACTTAGGGTTCTACCAGTACCACCTGTGGCCGACTTAGATGCAACGTTCTTGAGGCTACATGAAGAGTCAGATCATCACAGGGATAATAGGGAAGAGAGCTAATGATGGGCTATAGCGCGATTTGTGCTTCCCTATTATCTTCCCGTGCGTCATCTGAGCTACATTATGGATCCTGGGCTGACCTCGACGGGATGTGCATTTAATGCCTGTTTGACCCATTTCGAAGACTCTCTTGGCCGGGTGGTTGTGCTGAGTTATTACTGCGAAACCCTTTCCTGGCTGACGAGTTCCTGGGGATTTCTATATATTGAGAATGTCGCCTCATTTGTGAGGAGTTAGAACGGTTAGAAATAGTTAGAATTTGTATTTTGAATAGAGAGGTAGTTAGTAGCAAGTAGGAATTCTCAAGAAAATGTTGTAATAGAAATCTGGAATTGTTGCTACAGTGGACAATTTGAATACAAGAAATGACATTGTGATTTGGTGCCATACTTGTTTCTTTTGTGTTGCATGGTTCTTGTTATTCTATCTTTAAAATTGCTTTGAGAAGGTTAATGTTTAGATTAGATTTGGATTCGATAATGTTTGCGATTCAATACTTGAATGTTGCAGCAATCTCTCAATCCATACTTTTCGCAACCAACTGATTGTTAGTTGCTTTGCAAAGTTAGCCTGGACTTTTCATATTCCTTGTGCTTGAGTTCGATTGTGAGGATTTATTCACTTCAACTACAATAGGGTTGTTTGAATGAGTGTTCATAATTTGAAAATCTTAACACCTCAGAAGATTGCACTATTTTTGGTGAGATTGTAGACTTATCTTGGTCAAGTAGAAATTAGTTTTGAGGGATTGGTCCATTTTGAGTATTGGTTACTTTCATTGTTAATCTTAGGATTAGTATTAAGTTTAGAAATATCTTTGAAACCCTTACCCTTTTTTCTATTTCTTTGATTATTAGATTAAAACCAAGATTGAAGCATCATTAGATCGTTAGATCTGATAAAATTGATTCAGTATTTTGCTTGTAGTATGGTCCCATTGTGATTACAAGCATTTTCACATTTTGTGACTAAGTTGTTTATGCACTTTCATGACCTAACATTAGAGACCTTGGGGTTATCTCTTGAGGCTTGCCGATAGAGATTTACCTTTCAAGAGAGATAGGATATCATATTCTGTCTAGCTGTTATTGTGCAGAAAACATGATCAACAAATGTGACAGCAGACCCGATGCCATGGAACACTGTAAAACTCACAAACTGGAACAATCTTGGAATTTGTGAAGCAACAGTAGATGAGATGATGACAGAATCTGGAAGCCGTGTATCTCGATGCCGATGCCAAGCTGTGATTGAAACTCATCCATGGGAAGGAGTACCAAAAATAGACTTCTGGAACAATAACCATAAAAACATGGCCCTCAAACTGAGAATAATTTGAACCAATGCGGATCAAGAAACATAATCTCTCAACTGAAGTGTGAACCGATGAATCTGATATGTGTCAAGCAAGACAAAAATATGGCCAAAATAAACTAATAAACCAAATATCCCATGTGAGTTTCCATCAAAACAATATGAATATGGTGATCAAAGTGCATGCACACTCTAATCAGATTTATTATGCAAGAAACCCCCCTGAATGGAACTTTTTCATAGTTCATTTATTACAATAACCTGATGATTGTAAAAGGATAGCATACAAACATGCATAAATATAAAAATAAAATATACCTTAGATCTATGTAGAGGACTGAATCAGCTTTCCAACACCGCAAGAATGACAAAAAATGGATCACCGAGTCAAAAGATATGCCCTCCGGAGTGAAAAAAACAACATCTGAGTTCAAAGGCCTGCAAAATAAATCTGGAGAAAAATATGGTAAAAAAACTAGCACCACTAGATCGGTGTCAGAATCAGCTTTCCAACGATATCTTGTTTGCAAAAAATGGAGATCGTATGCAAAAAATACGCCCAATTTGGTGAAGCAGCTCCAGAATGCCCAATAAGGGCTATAGGGCGCCCAGGGGGCTAAAAAAAATAGGCCCCTGGTCCTGTGTGTGACCAGGGGCTGCGGAATGGGGGCTGGGCGGAGCACTTGGTTCTCCATGTGACTACCAGGTATGCAAAAGCAGCTTGGCGGCCGGGTAGGGGCTGGGCGCATAGCGCCCGGTCCCCCATAGGACCGCGGCCGCTGCTATAGGGGGCTCGCGAGGGTTGAGCTCGGGCCGGCGGTGCTGATGGGTGGCGTTGCCAGGATGAGCCGCCCTCTGGTGGCCGCTCAGTGGTTTGTGGGTGGTAGGGAAAAATTACACTGTGAGCGCCCTACAGTGGAGATAAAAAACACATTTTTTCGCATTTTTTTCAATTTTGAACCTCAGAATGTGTGTTGGGGAGGCTGTACAACCCCCCTAGACAAAATTTTTTTGCCTCCCGGATTAACTACACCAAAATTGATGAAACGATAGGAATTTTTAGGGTTTTTGGCCGTTGCGAACGCGATGGTGACCTCCATTTGTGCTCAAACTTCTCCAAAAAATTCGCTACCTCCAGAACTTGCAAACAATCTCCCAGCCTGAAACCCTCACAAATCTGGCAAATGATCGCCAAAATTTGTAAAAAAAAAGTCAATCCTAACTTTTTTCAGTGCTTTGAATCCAATGGTGAGGCCCGATCTAATCCAAAATGCCTCATGAATGAACTCAAGGCATGATACCCTCGAGGAATCCTGAACGAACCCTACAATGATTTTCTCAAAAATATGAGAAGGGGTTGCAAATCAAGGCTCTGATACCATGTTAGAAACCAAGATCAAATTTGCAAACCGAAAAGACCTTCCACAGAAGAGAAAATTAGAAAAAGCAGAGAGGTTGCAAAAGAATGTGCAACATAATATTATTCGAGCATTCAATAATTACATGATAATGATTTGCTTTATAAAAGCAAAGATGCAAAACCCTAATTTTATCTTGAGCAACAAGATAGCTCAAAAGATAAAGATGAGAATTAATTAACCTAGGAAATAAATAATTACCTAAGTAAACTTATGTAAAGTGTAATTAAATATTAATTACACCAACAAGATACTCACCATATAACTATCAGGGATTACTAGCCAAAAGTGGAGGATTCGACTTTGGTTAAAACCCGAGAAAGGAAAAAACACAAGCGCCCTTTAGAGGGTGATAGAATTGTGTGAGCTTACATAGTTCTAAGATGTGGGATGTGGTATTGTAAGTGACCCTTAACATTAGAAAAGTGCTTGAACTATTTTCTCTTGTGTTATACCGATGGAAATCAAAGGAATCTGATTAGATTCTTGAATACACACTCAATGTTTAGTTCCTAGGCTGGAAATAATTGTTTTACAACTTGTTGCTATGTTTGAAGTCATTATTCAAGAAATCATCTATTTAAAGCACGTAATTCACATAATTCACAAACTAGAAACCAAGAAAAATTCATTGTTCGGAAAAGAATACCCTAGAAACATTTAGATTCACTGATTTAAAAGCAAAATAACTAGACAAACTTTCCAAAAACACTGAACACTTCTAGTTTAGGGCATGCATTCCCTATTCTAGCGCATCAACTACTTTTTCTGGTGCATCTGAGTCATTTTACAATGCATTTGGTCTATCTAGTAGTGCATCTAGGGCATTTTATAGCACATCTAGAGTACAGTCTAGCACATCTGAGTCACTTCCTAGTGCATATAGTCCATCTTCTAGTGCATCTTGGTCACTTTATGGTGCATTAGTCTCATTTTACAGGGCATTTGTGAATCCTTTTAGCACATTCACCTACATAATACCAAGTTGAATCACATACTTAGGGGCAGTCTAGTGCATCACTGGCTTTTTCTGGCACATATAGTCCATTTTCTAGTGCATCTGAGTCATTTCAAGTGCATTTAGTCCATCTTTTAGCGCATTCAGTACACTCTCTGGTGCATTTGGTCCATTATTCAACGCATTGAGTCCATTTTCTAGCGCATTTAGGGTGCATTCTAGTGCATCCAGGTTGTTTGTTAGTGCATCCATTCCATCTTTTAGTGCATCCAAGCCCTGTTTTAGCGCATCTAGTAAATTCAAAACCAGAGAGCTATTTTCACCATTTGTTCGATAATTTAGACTAGAATTCAGGATCTCTTCTAGAATAGAAACATTCCTCAGTCACTCCAGTGCCTTAAACTTGTTGAAATTGAATTTTACAAGTGAAATCCTTCAAACTAAACCAAGATCCAACACCTTAAAGTGCCTAAACATCTATCATACCTCTGATTCTTAAGCTAAGTTTCATTATCAGGATTTTTCATCCTTCATCACGAAACAACATTGTATAATTAGATTAAACTTAGTATCATCAATAGAATTTTTCACTCTATTCGACTTAGTTATTATTCTTGGCATTTCTCAAAAAAATATCAAAGTTTAGTCAAATTATAACACTTGTATTCCCATTCAAACAAGATCCCAGAAGCAGAAACTCAAGGAAAAAGAAATTAAAACTCAACACACCATGGTTGAAGGTGAAGAAAATCCATTCCATAGATTCCACCAACCTAAAAATGATGAAATTACTAAGGAAGACATTCAAACAACACAACAAGATCCCAAATTCCACAAATTCATGGAAAATATTTTTGAAAAAGATGGAAAAAAATACTTCTTAATGCTAGCTAATCAAGGTATCAAACTTCCACATGACTTTGATGTTAATCAACTGAAAGGAGCTCCTAAAAATATTGAAATTGATCCACCAAACATAGATCTAGTGGCTATATTAACACATTAAATGAAAAATCTCCAACAACAGATTCAAGACATGCAAAGAGGAACCACAAAAAGATAATTGACACAACACATCTACCCATATCCTTTTGATCAAACCATTAATATGATTCCTTTTCCCAAACATTGTGAATTTCCAAAGTATGATAAATACAGTGGTAAAATAGATCCTATAGATCATGTAAGGGAATTTCAAACCATGAGCCTTGAATTTGCACACGGAGAGACTTATTTGATTAGATTTTTCCCACGAAGCTTAGGTGGCCAATGCATGGAATGATTCTCCAAACTTGCACCACCAATTAAAAGCTTTGAAGAGCTGGTTAATAAATTCATCATCCAATACTCCTACAACATCCAACACGAGATAACCATGAAAGATCTTTGCAACACAAAACAAAAAAAGGGTGATTCATTCCTCATATTTTTACAAAGATGGAGAAGGTTGTTTGCAAGATATGTTCATCCCATACCTGAAAAGGAAAAGATGGAAATCTTCATTGACAATCTAAATGATGAGATGAGCTATAGACTTGAATTGCAATGTCCACCTACCTTTGAGAAAATGATTTAAAATGGAATCAAAATTGAAGAAGCTTTGGTCAAGAGAGGAGTCTTGAAAATTTACAATGAAGTAAACAACTCAGCAAATTCTTCCAATAATTACAACAACAATGATAAACCAAAGTTTTTGCAAAGAAATAAGAATGCTGGTAACAATGATGGTGCAGCTGAAACAAAAAATGCAAAACTAGTATTTCACTTGACAATAGTTGTCACCAAGACCAATCATAACACCAACCAAAAGAACAATCAAAATGCCAATCAAAACACAAATCAAAGCAATGTTGAAGCTAAACAACCACCATATCAATCATCATCAAATCGAAGAAGATTCACACCTTTGGGACAGTCACTCGAATCAACATTAAAGGAACTTCTTGCAGCCAAGGTTATAACACTATCAGAGGCACAAGATTGGGAACCAAGAGTTAAGGCTTCATGGTGGAATGATGCACATTATTGTGACTTTCATAGAAACAAGGTCCATAAAACAAATGATTGCATGCAACTAAAAAATTTGGTACAAGATTTAATTGATAGAAAAGAAATATTTGTAGAAGGACCCCAAATGAACAATGATCATAGAGCATTCAAGAATCCTTTACCAAACTACGAAAAGAGGGAGTCCTCTTCATCCAACACTAAAGGGAAACATGTGAACTATGTTTATGATTCTACCATTCTCCATACTGAGATAGTTGAAGATTAAACTAAGGACATCGAAATCAAGGGCCAAAAATACATTATTACAGCTGAAAATCATCTTCATGACATCAACACCAAATCACATGAAATTAATGACATCATACAATAAATCTGATCACAAACATTGCTGAAAATGATAATTGGATTAATTTCATTAAAATTAGAGAAAAACAAGAATGTCAACTAGTCAACGCAACCACAAGACACCTGTTGCCCCTACAACTCAATACAACATAGTTGACCAATTGCAAAAAATACCAACTCAAATATCCATATTAGAACTCCTTAAAATATCACCAGCTCACAAAGAAATTCTAGAACAAGATCTAGTAGCCACCACAATACCAAATAATCTGGAATTTTTCCAATTTCAAGCTATGGTGAGACACTTGACCGCACCTCATTTCCTATCATTTTCTGAAAATGATGATGTATCACTCACACATCCCCATAATGTTGCCCTCCACATTGAAGTTTTAATTCAAAAACACTAGGTCAAGCGTGTTCTAAGAGATGGTGGAGTTGGCCTAAATATCTATACTTTAAAACTTATCCATGCACTTGGATATTTAGAAAATGAAATTGATGCTAGAAGAAAAATCACTATCAAAGCCTATGATGATGAAGAAAGATCCTCCCAATGATTAATTGTGTTACCAATTCAAGTGGGACCGATTGTAAAATATACAATCTGCCAAGTGTTAGACAAGGAGTTGACATACAACATACTCTTGGAACATCCTTGGATTCATGAGATGCAAGCAGCGTCATCAACATATCACCAGTGTTTGAAGTTCCCTTTCAATGGGAAACAAATCACCATTTCTATTGATTCCAACAATCTCCAATATTGCAACACACTCAAAACAACCCAAGATACTTTTGTGCCACATAATAGAGAAGCTCCCACTCATAGGTCATCAAACAATGAAAGACAACTAAATTCTTTGTCAAAGTGGGTTGATAAAAAGGATTAGTCAAAAGATAAGGGTATCAATGATTTTACTCCATTAAGTAACGAAAGTCAATCAAATTCTTTGTCAAATTAGCTTGAGGAAAAGGTTTAGTCAAAAGACAAAGGTGTTGGTGATTCTACTCCGTCAAATCATGAAAGTCAACTCAAATCCTTATCAAAACAATTTGAGAAAAAGATCTAGCTAAAAGACAAAGGCATGGGGGAATATTCATTTGAGCAATCCTTATGTCTTTCATAGCTGTTATCTTCTCCTAAGTAATATGGGTAGCCATCCACATCAAGAAAACAATCCTCACAACCAACCACACTCTTTGATGTGAAGTTTATAAAAGTAGGCACTTTAGTGGATGAATCAAAAGACAAGGATGTTTTAAACTAGCTATACAAATATGAAGAAGCATCACAAGCATCAACTTCCAATGTTCTAATTTAACCATATGGTAAAGGGTTTACAATCCTAGATAAGATGGGATATGATGGAATAGGCCCTATCGACAAAAGAAAATAAAGCATTGTTGAATCAATACAACCTATCACAATGAATTCCAAGGACAAAATAGGGCTAGGATACAAAGAATAATCAAAAGAAGAAACTAGGCAGTAGATTGTTAAGTAAACCCTTCAATTGCGAGATAGTTCTAAAACAGATTCCAATGAGTATGAATGAAACTCACTCTTTGAAAAATCTTGTCATGACAAATAAATTGATGTGATACAAAGGTATGCACCAACAAATATGAAGGGACAAAGCTCAAGTTCTAGATCTCTTTAATTTGGATCACAACATATTGATGACTCAAGTGAAGAGGATCAGACTTCGAGCGAGATAGATCCTTCGGAAGAGAGTAACATTATAGATGTCGATATTGCTATCGAACATTTTGACGAAATTTCCATCATGACACTCACCCCTTTTGACCTTAGCCAATCTGATGATTCCTTGCCATTGGTACACCCCGAACTAATTGAATGGGACCAAACTAAGCTACTTGACATACCTATCTTTCCAAAAAATGATGCCATTGTGAACTTCCTTTACTCTGATAATCTGAGAACATGTTGCATCATTAAATCTCTTAATGAAGCTTCAGACAAGGGGAGTGCCAAATCTCTCAGTTGTAAAACAATGAATATCAAAAATTGATCTAATGGTGAAAACCATTTAATGGTAGTATTGGGTCAAGAAAAAGTAAAAAATAAAGAGTGCATCTAAAGGCACAATCATGAGAGATCTTTAGTGCCGATTAAGCCTACACAGTCTATCAACATTGGTACAATTGAAATAGTCAAGACTCTACATCTAGCAGCATACATGTGACAGAGGAAGGAAAACCAAGCTTCACTAAGTTCTTTGAAGAGAGAAAAATCAACTTTGCTTGTTCATACATTGACATGTCACACATGGATCCAGAGCTTATCGTGCATCATTTATCTCTACCACTTGGAGTAAAGCTAGTGAAGCAAAAGTTGAGAAAAATGCATCTGTACATTGCGCTTTTGGTGAAAGTTGAATTGAAGAAACTATTGGATGTTGGATTTATCCGACCTATATATTATGCTAAGTGGATATCAAATATTGTACCAATTTCTAAACCCAATCACAACATCAGGACATGTACAAGTTTCAGAGATCTTAATAGGGCTTGCCCGAAAGATGACTTTCCTTTGCCAAACATTGACATCATTGTAGATCTAATAGTTGGACATGCCATGTTATCACTTATGGATGACTTTTCAAGTTATAATTAGATTAATATAGCACTTGAAGATCATGATAAGATAGCCTTCACATTTCCTTTGGGTACGTTTTGTTGGAACATCATTCCATTTGGATTGAAAAATGCTAGAGCCACATATCAGTGAGCGATGACCACCATCTTCCATGACATGATGCATACTTTTATGTAAGAATATGTAGATGAATTATTGGAAAAATAATTCACTAGAGAGGGACATCTAGAAATTCTAGACAAAATCTTCACCAGGTTGGAGAAATTCAATGTGCAGTTAAACCCCAAGAAATGTGTATTTGGTGTGACATCAACTAAAATTTTGTTATACATAGTATCAGTTAAAGGCATTGAGGTGGATCTTGTGAAAGTCAAAGCCATCATGGAGATGCCTCCACCTAAGAATATGAGCCAACTTTGATCTTTATAGGGACGGTTCCAATCTATTAGGAGGTTCATCGCACAACTAGTAGATAAAACTCATCCTTTTAATCACTTGCTATGCAAGAATGTTTCTTTTAAATGGGATGAAAAATGTGAAGCAACTTTTAATCAAATTAAATAGTATCTAATGTCAACACCCATACTGGTATTGCCAACTGAAGGAAAACCATTATTACTCTACATAGAAACAACAGAGGTATCTTCGGGTGCTCTATTGGCACAAGAATATTCTACGGGAAAGGAAAGGGATATTTATTACATCAGTAGAACCTTGAATGACTATGAGATCGACTACACATTTATTGAAAAATATTTTCTAGCAGTAGTATTTGCTACTCAACAACTAAGACACTACATGTTAACCCACACCATCAAACTCATAGTAAAAAATGATCCATTGAAGTATCTACTCAGCAAAGTTGCTCTATCAGGAAGATTAGCCAAGTGGGTAATGATATTGAGCGAGTTTGACATCCAGTATGTGGACAAGAAAGAAATCAAGGGTCAACCCATAGCAAATCAACTAGCTGAAGTACCACTACAAGATGATCATCCCATGAACATTGAGTTTCTAGATGCAGATGTCATAATAGTGTCAACACAATAGTGAATGTTACATTTTGATGGATCTTACATAGAACACGGTTCAAGTGCAAGAATATTATTTTTCACACCTCAAGGACATACCATTCCAAAGTCCTATAGATTAATGTCTCCTTGTACTAACAACATAGTTGAGTATGAAGCATTGATCATTGGAATCAAGACAATAGTCGAATGGAAGATTACAAAGTTACAAGTCTATAGTGATTCCCAACTAGTCATAAATCAGGTGAATGATGATTACCAGACAAAAGATGATAAATTGATGCCATATAAAAGAATGGTGGATGATTTCAAGTACTTTGTGGAGATCAAATTTGAGCAGATTCCATGAGGGGACAACAAAGTTGTTGATGCTATGGTGACCATTTCCTCTCTCCTACAGATACCTGAGAAACAAATCCATTATGAGTTCATGGTAGAACAACTATTTAACCCCACCTATGATAACCTTGAATCCCAAGTAATATACCATCTAGTTGAGGCTAAAACTTCTATCTATGAGAAGATCTACACCTATCTAAGAGACAATACCCTACCACCAGATTTATCTCGAAACTAGAAATGTAAATTAATTTGATAAGAAGCTCAACATACCTCAATAGCCAATGTACTTTATCGATGAGGTCTTGATGGTACTCTCCTTCGATGTCTTGAACATAACAAAGTTGAAACCGCTTTACGTGAGGTTCATGAAGGTATCTGTGGCACTCATTCAAGTGGTCTAACTCTCACTAAAAAACAACTATTCTTGGGGTATTACTAGCCGAATATGGAAAAGGATTATTTTTAATTTGTCAAGAAGTGCCAAAAATGCCAAGTCCGTGGAAACTTGAGACATGCACCAACACAAGAACTGCAACCATTTGCATCAACGTGGTCTTTCTGCCAGTGGGGACTGGATCTTGTAGGTAAAATTCATCCACCTTTTTCAAATGGACACAAGTTCATCATTACAACCACATAGTACTTTATGAAGTGGATTGAAGTTGTTCCCTTAACCATCATCACTAAAAAAAAATTGCCTTCTTCATCCTAAATTACATTATCTATAGGTATGATATTCCTCAGTCCATTGTCACTAACAATGATAGAATTTTCAAGAATCAGGACATCCAAGAACTTTGTGAAAGGTTTCATATCCAACATGAGTTTTCTACACCTTACTATCCTCAAGGAAATGGCTAGGTAGAGGCCTCAAACAAAATCATCCTAAAAATTCTGAAGAAAACCATAATGATGTTGGACGTGATTGGCATGTTCAATTGATCCCTACTTTGTGGGCTTATCATACTAGTATCCACAACCCAATAGGAGCTACACCATACACTCTTGTATATGGATCAGAGGCCATTTTACCTATTGAGGTTGAGCTACCATCCCTACGAGTGTCACTAAAGGGGATCATTTCAGATGGAGATTATCGGGTGTCTAGACTACAAGAGTTGGAACTGTTGGATGAGCATCGTTAGCATGCAGTTGATCACCTGAAATTCTATTAGTAGAGGATGTCATGAAGTTACTATCACAGAGTAAAACCAAGAACATTTCAGGTTGGTTACTTGGTCCTAAAAGAAAATCCTCATAATGAACAGGATTGAGAAAAATAAAGGAAAGTTTGAACCAAATTGGCTAGGTCCCTTTGTCGTTGAATCAGTCTACGGATCTAGAGCCTATTAGTTGTCTACACCTGAAGGTTATCTATTTGAAGAACCCATCAACAACCTACATCTCAAGAAGTTCTATACCTAGTTCATCCAGCGCATGGAAAAATTCATAAAAAATACAACAAAATCAGAAAATGTCCTAAAAATAATGGTCATCTTGATGAAAACCTGACAAAAAACGTCTTGGTGACAACAAAAATAAAAAGTAAAAAAGGAAAAAAATCAAAAAAATTGAAAATACAAAAAAAGTGAAAAATCATAAAATATCAAAAAAATCATAAAATCTAAAAAAGTGCAATAAAAACAAGTAGTGAAAACCTGGCATCATGTGCTATTTGTGCTAGATTATATTTTCCATCTATTTCAACATGTTTTGACCATTCATTTTTTCCATCATTATGCCTATCATCGGAAAACCTCATGTACACATCCTGGCATTGCAGTCGTGTCTCACCCTAGATTGGGGGAAAAATCCTGAACTCACTAGTGGCAATAAACTTTGAGCTTAAACCAACAGACAAAAAAATAGCAGTAACATAACAACACAAACACAACGATCATAGCATAAATAAAAATTGAACATCAATCATCAAACTGTACACACCAACCATCCATATCAAATAGCTAAATAAATCAAATCAAAACAAATCTAAATGGATGATGTCTGAATCATGGCTTTATCACTTTGGCATGAATGTTCAACTGTCGTACTTTGATTTTGGTTATCATATCTCTGAAGCAACTTGATGATGTCCTTGAATAGAGGAGCTATGATCGAGAATGATATTTTATTTGTCTGTTGTCTGTGAGTTATTCATTATTACTATGCAAATGGTTGTGAGATGTTCTCTACAAAGTATCATTGATGACATTCCAAATTCGCATAGGAAAATGATTAACTCTTGTTTGTTTACACAAGTATTACTTAGGTCATCTCAGTTTAATTATACCTAGATGCTTGTGTTAACTTGCAATATCAAAAATCATGGAAGTAGTATCAGGTCATCATGGTCCAATTATACCATTGATGTTTGTACTCACTTTCAACATTTTAAAAGCTCAATGATGATCAAAGCATGACAAATCAGCTACTACGATGACAACTTTAAATATTAGATCTGCATGGTTAAGATAGATTACATCCATGTTAGTTTTGCATTTGTATTTATAGATTTTCCAAGGCTAGCACAATTTTATAGTGATTTTATCTCCATCATTAAAAGATTGAGTATACTTGACATTAACAAAAACATATCATTCTCATGTAATTGCATATCACACATACATTAGAACATCATTATACCATTCATCTATCCATGCATTACGTCATAATATTTGCATTAGAAAACACAAAAAGGAGTGCATTGGATCTCACTTGCATAATCAAATTCATCTCATATAGTATAGAAGTATCATATATTTGCACTAGGAAAATACAAAAACATAAGGGGCATCACATTTCATTTGCATCCATCTCATAACAAAAATCATGCATAAGAATATATAGAATCATCATCCATACAACATCATATCATCATTGCATCCATACATAATCACATTATAATCATATAAACATCACATAGAATATATAACGTAGAAATTAAAATGCACCCATCATAAACACAAGCATATAGACATCATATAGATCACTAATCATCGCTACATATCATATAAATCTCAAAATCATAATGTCAAGTATACAATGATGTCTAGAAAAGTAGAGAGATACAACATCAAAATGGTAGCAAATCAATGTCTCAACTAAATCAGTGTATACATCATCAAATGCCTAAAATACATTGAAGGTGATCATAACAAGGGCTATGTGTTGCTGCTCCCAGATGGTGTTGGCCCTGTACCTCCTGTTGCACCTAATGGGTGTGCCCCTGGATCTTTGTGTGGTAGTCCAGTAACAGCCCTACTGGTAGTCCTGGCATGGGTGCAAGCACTGGTAGACTGGACATAACTAACCTGATGCTCTAGAGGCACTACCTCATGATATCACCCTTTGTAGTACTTAGCCTCTCTAGTGGAGCACCGTACCTCTCTGAGGTAATTTGTTGTAGATGTTCCCTCAGCTACTCTCTGCAATTGCTTGGCCATGCCCTCTACCTACTCACACCACTGTCTTAGGCTATCTCTCTCTGTGGTAAGGGTGACAATATGTTCCTGTGCCTGAGCCTGGGCTTGTTCATATGCCTGTAGTTGTCCCTGTATCTAAGCCAACTAACTATGTAAGGCCTATACCTATGACTGCAAGGCAACTATCTGAGCCCGCTGATGCTAAGAAGATAACCAAATTTGAACATGTTGTTGTGATGCAGTATAGGGGTGACAAACCATTCAATATGTAAATCAAGCTGTTATCAACCAGACCTGAAAACAAATCAGATGATTTCCTCAAAAATTCAACTTTTAACTATGCTTTCCCTTGTAGCATATGCAACCTAGTTTAAGGGATTTTTCAACCAAAACTCCCAAAGCACTTCACAAACTAATCAGTGATATAGATATCCTTTTCAGAGTTACACAAGATATATGAGAACTTCCATTGACTCTTTTGGACGAAATTTGAGAACCAATAGCATACCTCTATCCTAGGCTAGTGAATTAGCCCTCTTTTACAAAGAGAGTGCCACCTATTCACCTATTCTTCATCCAATCACCTTGGACAATCTTTTATTATGTCACAAAACCACATATTTGAAGATTAGTTTGCCCATTTGAGGCCTTTCTAATGATGTTCTAGAAAAACCTCACTTTACCATGCAAAGGCATAGGGTTTATAGGAAATCACACCTCTAGGGCTTACCCAATCAAAAAAATGATTCAAACACCTTCCAAATCACCTGTACAAACTCACCAAACCTTCACAAGACCAGTTCTTTCATCAATTTTTCAAAACCCTATCATTGTTCCTCATTTTCATGGTGAAATATCACTACCTAGCCCTAGGGATTCGCACCATCATCAAATTTCTTCACTCTCTTAATTCCCAAAGCATTGAAACATCTAAACTGACATCATACAAGCCAATCCACTGAGCAATAGGACTAAATAGTAGGTGGATTGGTTAAAACATTATGTTGTTTCCCTCAAAACCCTTAACCTAGCAAAATAGGGCAGTCACAATGTTTTGAAGATTTCTCCCTCCAAACAATGAATTAAACCTCCAAATCAAATGAAAAAGTGAGTAAACACATACAACTTAAAATAACTAAAGTTGTTAAGGCATGCCACACTTGTACGGATTAGTACAGTCACAAGAAACTCAAGAAAAATAGAAAAATAACAAGTTTGTGAGTATGAAACTGATGGAATTCCTTCTTAATTTGTTCAACCAACTTACAAACACTATGGAGAGGCCTTTAAATACATTTTCAATCCAAAAAAAACCTAGCCCCAATGTCTCTAACTATTTTTTTAATAATTAACCCCTTATCACTCCCTAATCTGCTTTTAACAACTTTGATTGACATTTTATTCGCACTCTTGCAATAATTTTCCCTAATTGAAACCTAAGACATAAACATCAACTTATTACATAAGGGATGGTCTCCAAACACCTTATTTAACATGAAAAGACTCAAAATACCTTAATCTACCTGTGACACTTCCTAACAATCTTCAAGCATTCAAATTTTATCTCTAAGGTGTAGGAGCTTCTGCACCATCACCGCCATAGAGAAAAGACTCTTATCACAAGAGTTAAAATGTGTTCCATTCCTTAACATTGCTCCATGCATCCTATAATTAGAAACCTCTTTCAACTAGTTCAAACTTGGAGTTCTCTTGATCTGCTCCACCCTCTTGACTAAGTTCATGTTGAAATGTTCCTGCATCTTCATGCTCAAACCTAATGTCTACCCCATCCTTATACCTAGGTCAAAACTTGATGTTGTCCTAGTCCCTATACCTGTAAACAAACAAGAGTTAGAAATACCTTTCTCTACCTTATTCTTGGCTTCATATGCACACTTGTATCCATCCACATTCACTTGTATACTCTTCCCTCTCATTATTGTCATTAGACTTTTGTCGCTTTGCTCACACTCTCATTTTCTCATTGTTATCAAACCTTGCACACTGTCATTGCCATGTACCACTGTATTATCAAACTTATCAGCCCATATACTTGCAATTCTTGCATGCCTTGCAACATTATTCATGCTTATAGGACACACAATGGTCCCAACAATAACCTCATCCCACTTCACAAACCTTACCTCAAGCATTGCACCATGTTTTTCATGCTTATTTATATCTTACCATCATTCACTTTGACTATTTCAAATTTAGGCATGAGTTCTTCCTCTTCCTTTAAAATCCTAGTTGTTCTTGCATCATTCCTTGGTTCCTTTCCTACTATCCCAACAACATTAACCTGCTCCATACCTACAAATACACTAGGGTTGCTATCCTCGGGCCTTAAAGGCTCTCTTTTTCCAAAAATGACAACCTTAGACTTACCCTTATCTCTTCCACTTCCTTGCAAAGGAGTTAGCTTAAAGCTCTTGTCATCCTTCTTGATAGTATAGGTGTTTTCTCTACCATCATACATAGACCTTCTATCAAATTACCATGGTCTTCCCAATAGAAAATGGAAACAATCCATTGGTAGCACATCACATAAAACCCTATCCTTGTACTCCCCAATCTGAAAATCTACATATGCTTGTTCATTTACTACTAGAGTTTGACTATCATTTACCTAAGAGGCTTTGTATGGTGCTACATGAGGTATTTTCTCTAGTTTCAACTTATCGACCATCTCCCTAGACACCATGTTATCTTGAGAACCTGAATAAATGACCATTTGACAAACCTTACCTCTACACTTGTATGAAGTGACAAATAGACTCCTTCTATGACTCATGTCTTCCTCCTTAAGTGCCTGCAACAAAGTTATTCTTATCATAAGTGGTTCTCCCACCTCTGGGTATGTAGGAGTACTTAAAATTTCACATTCTTCCTCTTGGACCAGATGTTTTCTTCTTTCACTCTTCCTATCACCACTTGATGTTGAACCTTGGTTTTGAGGACACTTGAAAGATGGGTTTCCAAATTCATTGCATCTATACACCTACTTGAAAAATCACTAAAATTTCTCCTTTTTCTGAAGTTTTTCCTTCAACCTCTCCATCCTCCTCTTGTTTCAGGTGCTTGTTCTTTAGTCCTATTAGCATTTTCAAGGTCTTCCTTGGTCTGTTTTGATGTTGAAGTTGTACCTCTACCCCTAGAAGTGCTTCCTCTTCCTCTTGCTACCTTCTCTTGTATCCTCTTGAGTTTTTCTTCAATCTTAACAACCATTTGAAAACATTCCACCATTGTTTTTGGTGCCAACACATTGATCTCATCTTGAATATTATATCTCATACCATTAAGAAACCTAGCCACCTTCTCTTCTTCATCTTCTTCATGTTTTTCTCTTATACTTAACCTATAAAACTCTTCAATATATGGTTGTACATCTAGATCCTTTTGCCTAAGATTTTGAAGTATTTTAAACAATTGAACATTATAATCTTTAGGAACTTACCTTTAATTTTTTCTTCATTCTCTCACAAGAAGTGATCTTGTTCTTTCCTTGTTTCTCCCTCTCATCTTGCACAAAATTCCACCACAACAAGGCATGTCCCTTCAACTTGGTTTTTTCCTTTTTCACCTACCTCCTCACTTTCAAAATAGTTCTCCAAAGCCCCTATCCAATCCAAGAGCTCTTCTGCATCTAATTTTCCCCCATACATAGGCACATTCATTTTGTCATGTCCATCCTTCTTCACAACTTTCAAAAGCGTCATCATCCTTACATCCTCCGGATCCATCTCCTCTTCATCACTAGTGGATTCTTCCTCTATCTCACTCTCCTCCAAGACAACCCTACCTTTAGCCATCAACACAACAATTTCCCTCTCCAAGGCTTCCATTTTCTTAGCTTGGTTGTCAACCTTTTTTGCAACAACACTTCCCTTAGGAGGCATGTTGATTCCTCCAAGTACACCTTCTCCTTGCACACAAACTCTTAACCTTCTTTCTCGAGAGACCTACTCCCTTGCTCTGATACCACTCTAATTTAGTATAGGGGTGACAAACCATTCAATATGTAAATAAAGTTATTATCAAATAGATCTCAAACCAAATCAGATGATTTCCTCAAAAAATCAACTTTTAACTATGCTTTTCCTTGTAGCATATACAACCCGGTTTAAGTGATTTTTCAACCAAAACTCCCAAAGCAATCCAAAAACTAATTAGTGATATAGATAAGCCTTTTAGAGTTACACAACATATATGAGAACTTCCATTGACTCTTTTGGACCAAATTTGAGAACCAATAGCATACCTTTGTCCTAGGCTAGTGAATTAGCCCTCTTTTACAAAGAGAGTGCCACCTATTCATCTGTTCTTCATCCAATCACCTTGGACATCCTTTTATTATGTCACAAAACCATAAATTTCATGATTATTTTTCCCATTTAAGGCCTTTCTAACATTGTTCTAGAAAACCCTCACTTTACCATACAAAGGCATAGGGTTTATAGGAAATCACACCTCTAGGGCTTACCCAACCAAAAAAATGCTTCAAGCACCTTCTAAATCACCTAAAAAAACTCACCAAACCATCGCAAGATCAGTTCTTTCATCAATTTGTCAAAACCCTATCATGGTTCCTCATTTTCATGGTGAAATATCACTACCCAGTCCTAGGGCTTCACACCATCATCAAATTTCTTCACTCGCTTAATTCCCAAAGCATTGAAACATCTAAACTAACATCATACAAGCCAATCCACTGAGCAACAGGACTAAATAGGAGGTGGATTGGTTAAAACATTATGTTGTTTCCCTCAAAACCCTTAATAGGAAAAAATAGGGTAGTCATAATGTTTTGAAGATTTCTCCCTCCAAACAATGAATTAAACCTCCAAATAAAATGAAAAAGTGAGTAAAAAAATACAACTTACAATCATTGAAGTTTTTAAGCCATGCCACACCTGTACAGATTAGTACAGTCACAATAAATTCAAGAAAAATAGAAAAATGACAAGTTTGTGGATATGAAACTAATGGAATTCCTTCTTAATCTATTCAACCACCTTACAAACACCATGGAGAGAACTTCAAATACATTTTCAATCCAAAAAAAACCTACCCCCAATGTCTCTAATTGATTTTTGAATACTTAACCCCTTATCACTCCCTAATCTGCTTTTAACAACTTTGATTGACATTTTATTTGCACTCTTGCAATTATTTTCCCTAATTGATACCTAAGACATAAACATAAACTTATTACATAAGATATGGTCTTGAAAGACCTTATTCAACATGAAAAGACTCAAAATACCTTAATCTACCCTTGACACTTCCTAACAACTTTCAAGCATTCAAATTTTATCACTAAGGTGTAGGTGCTCCTGCACCATGCTATGTTGTAGCCACTAGTGATCTCCTCCTCTGTAGTACTCTAAAGTCCTGCACATCCAATATTGGCCCACCACCACCCTCATCTCCACCACCATCGCCATCACTATCTTCGTCGCCTCCTCCTCCATCTCCATCCCCATCTCCATCATCACTGCTCTCTCCTCCTCCACATCATCATCTCCTTCATCTCTCCTCTGCCTACGTCCATGTGGTGGTGCCATCTCATCATTGTCCAATAAAGGTACCAACTCATTTGGACTGGATATCCATGGGAAAGGATGTGCCAAGAAATACTGTGAATACTCCTCGAACACATAAGCCTCTACGACCTCTGGATGATAATCCTAAATAATCGCCTATAAACCCTAGTACTCCTCAACTACTGCATCATATGATAAAGTGGGACCCCACTCTGGTATATCCTATCATTTCCACACATATAGAGCCACTCCCTAGGGTATGCCTTGTACCCTGCCATATTGTCGCAACACTATCCTAAGAAGGAATCTCTCAATAACAAATGGTGTCCTCCCAATCAAGTACCTCGATGAGCATGCATACAACATCTTAGTATCATCCTCTGGACACTACTCACAACCCAAGTATGACTCCCATGTCACTGTCTCTAGGTCATCTAGAACCCTCAACTAGTACTCTAGTTTTCCCAACTTATGTTGGAAAATTGGGCCTGTATATCCGTGCACATATGGTCTCCCTGCTGGAAATTGACTCTCTGCCACTGGATGGGTGACAACTATGTGCTCCCATGCCCATATCTATAATAGTGTAACTCTAGCTAATAAATTGGCCCCTCTAAGATACACAAACTATTGTAGATCATGGTACAAATGTGCAAGCATGTAGGATCCCCATGCATATCTGGTCCCCTACGTAATCATGCTCTCCAAAATCTGACCCCAATTGAATGAGAGTCCCTTCGACCTACGGTCAGGACATAAGAATCCTCCAATAAATCCAACAAGAACACATGGCAATGTAGCATATGCATCAACCATATCTTGCCATGGAATCTCATAGCTGCAAATATGATCATCGTCAAACACTCTCCTCAGTGCAACGGTGCCTCCCTGCTCAGTGGAATCATACACTAGCTCTCCGACAACTGGAATCCTCAAGATCCGATAAACATCCTTCGGTGTCACTATCATTTCACTAGTGGGTAAGTGGAAGGTTTTGTGGTTGTTGTACCACCTCTTTGCTAAAGCGGTCAGAAGTCCCCTATTAATCCTATGCTAGGGCATGTCTAGGAAAGAAGTGAATCCACATCATCCAATCACATTAAGCTTAGCCTGATCTAGAAGTGGAATAAAATACCAAGTCCTTGGGAAGCGCTCTCGAATCTGTAAGACTGTCGAAGGTTCCTATCATCATAACATATTGCAAATCAGCAAATCAATTAATCAACATCAATCAACCTATCAACTTAATCAGCTCTGATGAAACTTTGATAAAATCTCGTGAGTGTTTATCATTGAACCTCGCCTATCATGAGGTCAATCATCATCAATCTATCATTGATCCTCACCTATCATGAGGTCAATCATCATCATCCTATCATTCATTCTCACCTATCATGAGATCAATCATCATCTAATCTATCAATATCATCGAACATCATCAAATCAAAGGCTGACGCGATCAACGATCATCAAAATCAAGGAGTCTAATCTAAATTTTATCATTCTGCCTTAGATGAGCTAAAATAGTGTCTCAAAGCGCTAAAAACATGGATGCACTAGAGAATCCTATCAATATGTCATTACAGGGTCTCTATGTGCTAAATTACCATATGCGCCATTAAATTTCATCAATATACTATTTCCCTCTATCAATGTGCTAAATAATGCGATGTGCTAAAACATTTACCTAATGCACTACAAAACATCACCTATGCGCTAAACAACTGGTTGAGCCACTACATTCATCCGATGTGCTATTTTACTATATGCACTACAAATTTGCATGGATGCACTAAAAATCTATCCCTATGCAATAATCTACCCAATGCACCAAAACAGTAACCCGATGCACTACATTAGATACCCTATGCGCTTATCTACCCAATATGCCAAAACAATAACCCGATGTGCTACATCAGGTACCCTATGCGCTAAAAAATTAAAATCCAAATTTTAAACCTGAAAAACTAGGGAAAAACATCATTCAAAAATCATGAGGTTTTTCGTGGTACGTATTAGAGATCCATACATGGCTGAGTGGTTGTGATGTCGCACGCGCTCGAATCTGTGGGTCTAGATTGGAATCACCATCTTGCTCAAAAGTTTCTCAATCACTCAATCACTCTAAATTTTCAAAATCAAAATGCTCAAATGAGTTTAGATCACATTGTTTTAACCTTTTAATGAGGTTGATTTATTTTATTTTTCAAAGGGGCTTTAATTAATCAATTCATCATCTAGCAGGTTCCACATCGTATTTCGAGAGATAAATCGTCTCTGCATCATAAATTTTGAAAATCATCATCACATTATTAGAAAATCATAAAAAAATTCAAAAAATTCAAAAAATCCTAAAAATTCAAAAATTCATCGATTTATCTCCTGAGGGGGCATATATCCTTAATCACTCAAAAATCAGCATTTCGGGTATATCAAAAAAAAATTGTCAACATAACCAACAAATTTTTCTTTAAAGCAATGTGTAAACACATCACTTCAAAGAGGGGGAAAATGTATACACCTGAAATTGGTCAAGATAATTAATTAAATACAAGGTATTTAATTAATAAACCTCTTGTTTCATCTACTTGTAAATAAATTCTAAATTTATTTATATAGTTTACATTTTCTAATTCTTCTTATCTTAAACCACATTCTTCTAATTTTAATTAAATAAAAAAATTCCAAATAGTTTGTTTTATTTAATTAATATCTTCTCACTAAATTTGAATCATTCCAAATTCAAATTTAGTCACATGTCTCCAACTTTTCCTCTTGCCACATCATCAAGTGTCTCATGAATTTAAATATGCTTAATATTTAAATTGGAATTATCCTCAACAAATTTTGAAACAACCTTAGACACTTGGCTCTTCCATTTCATTTATTCTTCTAAACGCTTGGCAAAGTGTTCTTTTAAAGGGAACCATCTCCATGATTCCCTCTAACTTATTCGTTCTCCACCGTTCATCTCTCTAGCTGAAATATTGACTATTGGTTGCTGCTACATCACTATATGCCTTGGAAATCCTATAAATACAACATCATTCTCCAACATTTGATATCCCATCTTTGAGAAAACTTACTCTACAAAAATCATATCGGCATTTGTGAGCTTAGCATATCATTTTAGTTTAGCATTTTGCATTTGGTTTAATGTAATGTTATCATGGAAATTTCATTTCTAGAATCCTAATTGTTGCATTAGTTTTATTGCATTTTCATGCAGCATTTAAATTAGTCTTGCATTTCATCATACAATCATCTCAACATCATTTTGAACACAACAACATCATAATCTTAGCATCATATCATTTGTAGATCAAACATGTAAATGTAGGAATAGATTTCTTGCATGTTAGATAGCATCTTATTTCTTGGGTTGTCATCCAAAGAGTCTAGTGCATTTACAAATCTAAGAGCACTAATGATTTAGAGGATCCTTGAGAATAGAGAACAATGGAACAGTTTTGAGGAATAGTTTTATCAAGTTTATTTGTTCTTTCGATTTCCTTAATATAAATGTTTCATTGATTATGTATTTTTTATTTCTCATTTACTCACGTTACACAATTCACACGATACATAAACATTCTAGAACCAACAATAAAAGGCATATTTTCCCACAAATACTTGAGTTGAGGTAGGAAATGAGGATCTTTGAATCATGTTTCTTGAAACTTGAAGGATGACTTTTGGTGGGGTGTTTTTGAAGCTAAGGCCAATTCTATGGGAAAGTGATATGAGATTGAGAATGAAACGATAGATGACTTAAAAGGAGCTATTTTTGTAGACCATTCTATAGAAATTAGGAATCTATCTTGTCATTCTATAATTAAGCAATAGTATTTTCTCTTGTTTTTCCATGTAAATATACCATTTTGAGGAGGGAAATCTACTAAATCATTGTATAGTATGAATTCTTGAAATCTTCCATTACCTTTGGGTGGATTATGCACCCCTTTTTTCGTTATGGTGCAAAATTGAATTGAAATTTTCCCCCTAAAGGACTTTCTCCTCTATTAGGTTTGATAAGACTAGGGATATGGAATCCCTAAAAATCTTTTTCCCAAATATTGTTGTGGGGGCATAAACTTTAAACAACCAAAAAAATAGGTTGAAAAGGAAGTTACCTTCATGAGCATTTATTGTTCCATTGATGGGATTAGTTCAACTTGGGTATTTCTATCATTTAATTGCACAACTATGCCTCAAGTGAGGTTCCTTGTGGTGGAAAATGTAAGAATTTCCATTTCTTCCATTTGTTGAGGACTTCTTGTGCATGATCATTAGTGGATTTTATTTCTTGCAACATAATGATGTTGCCTTCACTTGAGTCTAGCTAACACTTTATCAAGCATATTTCGTTAGGGGTGTTTAGGCCCCTAACATTCCAAGATTGGACTTTCATTTCCCTCAAGGAGAGCAATAGGTCCTCCTCAGTCTAATTATTTTTTTGAAGTAGATTAGATACCAACAACTATTTCATTTCAGTTTTTCTTTCTTTTAGGGAACTTGCCTCTAGTCAAGGGTGTTGTAGTTGGAATCTAAGGCATTGTTCTATCTGATTGCAGAATTTAGAGGGTTTGGGAAAAATCATATTCCAGATTCTTATTTAGTGTTTGCTTTGCCATTTGATCAAATAGTTTTGATCCTTCTTGTGGAACAAGGTGGTTTACCATTTTTATCATCTGTTCTTTTGTCATTATCTCTTGGGCTTCTTGAAAGCTTGTATTATTTTCCTTTGGTAGGGATTTTTCATGATTGATATCACTTGTTATGGGTGTTTGATGTTGAGAAGGAGGCTTAGATGGGCATTCCTCTACTAAAGGCATTTACAAATCCTCTAATGCATGAGGAGAGGACATAGAGAGGCCTTGATCTATTGGAGACAATTATAAATCATTTAAATGGACTAACCCTAGGAAAAATTCTACGTCAAACATCACACTCTTAGTCGAACTGCTAAGGTTTTGTGTATTGTTACTACCACTTTTATGAAGAATATTTTCCTCAACAAATGAAAAATCCTGCATACCTTGCATGGATTTGTTTAGGGTATTGATAAATGTTGGTGATTTCCTGAGTGGAGAAGACTAACTAATGGGGCCTTGACCAATGTTATGTATATTTTGTTGTTTCCCTACTTTGTCAACATGGATGCCACCTACAATACAATGCTTTCCATTTGTTGTATTAGCTATAAAAGCTTCCAATGTAGTTCCTAAGTACATGGAGGGGAAATGTTTAGATGTTTGTTGTTTCCTCTTTGTTGGACCTAGATCTAGATCTAAACAAAAACCTTTGATGTGGAAGGTAAAAAGTTTCATGCAAGTATTCATGTTTCCTTTTTGTTTGTTATGCTGATCAAGTAGTAGCACTTTCCCTGACTTCCCAAACAAATTTTGACAAGAGGGATGAGGAACATTAGGTGTGTGGGAATTTTGAAGAATAGGATGTTGGGGTGGGGTTTGGGTTTTGCTTTTGGTCAAAGTAGAGGTTTGCAATATTGCATTTTTGGGAGGAGGACCATGAGTTGCACAACTTAATTTTGGATCCTCACAAACTAAAATTTTTGAGGGGCATTGTGAGGCTGAATGGTCAAGGGAGTGACACAAAGAAAAATAAGTAGCAGGATTTTCAAGCTCAATCTATAGTTTCTAGATTTTGTGCCTGGAGTGGATGGACAAGACATTGAGGAGTGATTTTTTAGCATTTAAAAGGACACAAATTTTGATCAACTTGTAGGAGTATTTGATAAAATATGAATCAATGCTCTAGAAGATGCTAAAGGAGTTTCCTAGGAGTTCTAGGATTTAGGGCTCCCTATATTCAAGGGGTAGATTTTTTAGTTAGATCTAGAATGGTATATTGAATTGATGCAAGGCTAGGGTTTAAGTGGAGAGTCCAGGGTTGGAGGTATAAACCTTTCCCATTAAAAAACCAAGAATATTATTTAAGGGATTTATCACATTCTTCTCTAAAGTTAAATTTGACAACGAAGTAACCCATTTCCTCATGGGTGTAGAAAATCTCTAAAGCTCCCAACCACTAATCATCAACCCGTTTTCTAAAGTATTAATAGATGGGATGCGGTTAAAAATATTACCTATAAGCACATTGTTAAAGGGCACAGGAAAAATATGAGGGGGGGTGAATCAGTAATCATACAAAATCAAATTCAAAACTTCAACACTTATCAATCCCACAACCACACTATTCTGTTATTATGTATGAACATGAAATATAGATAACAAAAAGTAAAATCAACATAATGAACACCAAATTTGTATGTGGAAAACCCAATGAGGGAAAACCCACAGTGAGGATTAACTCAAAATATAAAGAGATTATAAAATTGAATATAGAGGCTCTTTGCCAAGGGCTCACTACCCAGAAGAGGACTCATTGTCCAAATACAAAAGCTCACTGCCTACAAGGGAGGCTCACTACCTACAAAAAGAACTCACTGTCCAACAGGGAGGCTCATTTCCTACTGATACAAAAGAGAACAAAAGATCAACCACAACAATAAACAAACATCCACAACCTTGATTAGAAGATTGTGGAAACCTTTAGCTCACTGCCTTCATAAATCTAACACAATTAAGTATTTCTACCTCAACTCACTATCACACACTTTTCCTTTTTGATTTGTGGCTTACTTTGTCACTTTGCATCTACATCTAAATCTTCACATTTCAACTTGCATTTATACCATCTTCAACCTTAGAAAATTTCTCCAAGGTTAGCCACATAAACTTCACTTCATAAATTAAAATTAGGTCAAAAAATCAACATTCCATGTGGTGGAAAAGAATGAGAGTGGACCAATAAAAATAATTAACCAAGCCCAAAAATAATGTCTCAGATCAACCACATGCTCTCTTGATTAAACTTAATTCTTCAAATGAAGTGTAAACACTAGGTTAGCCAAGCCTAATGAAAACACAAATGAACATTCATGTGCATGCTTCCCAACAAGAAGATAGCACATGGACAATGAAAAACACTTCATTATGTACAAGAACACATCTCAGATTCATTCAAATACATCCACAACAAGTGAAATGATCTTTGAACACCGAACTCCTTCCAACAATCCATTCGGACTGTGCAAACACATACAACTCAGAAACTTGACTTCCAGATCACCAAACCACAAACTTATTTGCCAGAACCAAGAGAACACCATTATAAGATACATTCCAGATCCAAAAGATCTGAAACAAAATAGTTGAGGACTGCGAAGCAAAAACATTTCTCCTAGTCCACAAAAGACCAATTCTACCAAAACAATTCACACACAAGTGAACATAACTTTCACATGCCATCAAACCAAAAACTTCAACTCAAGAGATGTCACCACTATATTACCATTAGAAAACCTTCAGATCCACACAGGCATAGGATCAACATAGAAGAAATGTGGAGCACATACTGGAGCACATTCTGAACACATTCACCACTCTGACTTCTCTCTTTATTAATTTTCTCAAAAGCACTTGGAAACTAATCATTTCAGCACATCTACAACATCATAAGGATAGCTCCATGTACTCACAGCATCTCAATGATACATGTACAATCTACAACATATTGAACTGTGTTGACATCAATGACAACATTAATGACAACAACACCAAACTTGCTCATACTTGCAACAATCTACCCCTTTGTCATTGATGGCAACACATGATGTGAAAAACCATCAAAGACAACATCCTACACAATATTCCAGGAGATCACCTTCTCTTCCTCTACTACTGTATTTTACATGAATTTATCTCCCCCTTTGACATCAATGGAAACAATCAAAAACTTTGATTTCTCCCTCTTAGGAGTGCACCCATTCAACTCGTACTGCAACAATGAAAACCTTTTCTACTCCCCCTGTGGAGTAGACCCATTCATCAGTTCAAATAAATGAAGAATCTGTGAATTCACTGGACTGATGCACCTTCATGTGCACGTAGTTTGGAGGGCCAATGACCCCCAACCTCTCCCTAAGATGCTCAAAAGTATCCATCAGAAGAGCCTTAGTAAAAATATATTTGCAATTTGTTCCTTTGTTGTCACATACTCCAATTTGACTTCATTCTCCAACACGTTTTCTCTCAAGAAATGATATTTGATAGACATATGTTTTGTTCTTGAATGCATAACCAGATTCTTTGAAATGTTTATAGCACTTGTGTTGTCACATAAAATATGAATAGGCTCATCACATATTACTCCAATGTCTTTCAATGTTTGCTTCATCCACAAAACTTGTGTGTAGTAGGATACTACAACAATATATTCTGCCTCTATAGTGGATAAAGAAATTGAGTCTTGTTTCTTACTCAACCAAGAAAACAATCTACCTCCAAGAAAGAAAGAACCTCCACTGGTACTCTTTCAGCATCCACACAACTAGCCCAATCTACATTAGTATAAGCACTCAAGGTGAAATCAACACCCTTAGAATACCATAAGCCATAATATGGTGTGCCTTTAAGTTATCTAAATATCCTCTTTACAGTTGTAACATGTGCCTCATTAGGATCTACTTGAAATATGGAAACTAAACATACTGCATGTGTAATATCCGATTTGGTAGCAGTAAGATACAATAGTCCACAAATCATAGATTTGTATTTGCTCTGATCAATTTTAGTAGATTCGTCATCTTTACTCATCTTACATCTAGTTACCATAGGAGTACTAACCTGTTTGGAATCATTCATTCCAAACTTCTTCAACAACTCTTTCATATACTTAGATTGTGAAATGAATATCCCTTTATCACTTTGATTTACTTGAAGACCAAAGAAAGAAATTCAACTCACCAATCATGGATATTTCAAATTCCTTTTGCATTTCTTCAACAAATCTCCTACACATGCTTTCATTTACACCAAAGATGATATCATCAACATATACAACTATTATCAACATTTTGTTACCTTGCACTTTGAAGTAAAGATTATTGTTAGTAGAGCCTTTGTTGAATCATTGCTTTGTCAGGTATCTATCTAATCTTGCATACCAAGCTCTAGGAGCTTACTTCAATCCATACAATGCCTTCTTCAACTTACAAACTGATGGAGCTTCTAAAATTCTGAGAAATTTTCTCATTTTCCTCATGAGGCCAGTCTGTATTTTAAACCCTTATCCCCATGAGTGAGTAGGGTTTTGCTTGCAAAGATATGTCAATGTTATAATCACATGTTGACCTGCTCTACCAGTCATTGGTTCCTTAAGTCATCCCTTAAGCCTCACTGCACGTTGGTTTACTGGCCCCTTTGGTTGGTAGCACTAGTTACCTTATTATTCTATCGACCTTAGCCTTTCCTTTAGCCAGGTCTTAAATTTTCCCTAGTGGCTTAACCCTAAGTCATCTACCCACAAGGTTCATGTCTTTGTCGGCCTAACCAAGGCCTCTTATTAAATGCTAACTTTACTTGGTGTGCAGGTTTTCAAATTTGTGGATATGGGAGAAAATCTTGGCCATACCCCACCAGCTCACGGGCAGTAAATGATGGCAGGTTAAAAGCAGCGAGGCTGGAAAAATAAGGATGTGTGTCCTTATATGATTGTGGGGCCCAGTCCCCACTCTCATCCCCATTGTCTGATGCATTCAACGAATGGATGATATCAACTTTTGGGAATGATCTCTACCGTTCCCCACTGGTTCACTAGGAGAAGATGAACATCAGTTAAAACCAACAAGATCAGCAAGGTCTTGACACGTAGTCCGATCTACTCAGTTTGTGAGATGGGTGAAGCCCGTTGATAGAGAAGTTATTATTTGAGATAGATAACCACCATTGGCCGAAGACACCTCAGCGAAGTACCACTGGAATTCAAAGGTGGTCAACGCAATGTAAGCCACTTGATTCACCATCTAGGTAGCAAATCAATGGCCTATATTCAAAGCTAATAAATGACACGTGACAATCATTTTCACTTTGTAATCAATGTGCATTAATGGCCAGATTTTTGTAGGAGTGGTCAAATTGATCTCGGTGCGTGTGAAGATTTAATTGTAGGAAATCATGAAATGCAATATGCAGACTCCCATGCACTTGAAAATTAAACAGTGACAATACGCCTGCCAACAAATTGCTTTATTTGCGTGTGTGATTTTTCTCACTCTGTATTGATAATCAATAACATTAGATCACTCAATAAATAGAAGTGAATGAGTTGATATTCTCATCATAGCAATTAAGTAGCCAAGTCTTTGAACTGTTCCAGAAAGTAGAGATTGAGGGTGTGCATTTCTTGATTGCAAAATGACCAAGTTTGGTTCCACCTTGATCCTAGTACGAAGGTCTTCTCAGCTACAGTCTCAAAAGCCTAGTGATGAAGACCCTGTACAGGAGTAGAGAATTCATGAGGATGTCAGAGAAAAGGAGTAATTTCCAGTGATTGTCAAATGTGGCCATAAAGTGAAAGATCAGGCCAGAAGCTCGATAGAGGTGGAAATAAAGAAAGGAGAAGCTATCAGGGCTTTTAGTTGAACACGACGAAAGCTTCATTATGGTTGTGGTTTGTTTGGTCAACAACATTCCCCTATTGACCTTATTGATAGCTCATCAAAAGCTGAGAAAAAAATTGACTCTAGCTATCATCAGTATCTGGAAACTATGAGCTAAGTTGTGTCACCTAGGGCGAAGGTACTATCTATCCCTCCTCTGTCTGTTCAGACTCTGAGTGGAAGGGATGCTGCTATGGTGAATGAAGAGAAGTTTGAAGAAGGGATGGAGGTCTCATCTCCAACCCTTGTTGTTACTCAAAGTGGTTGTGTGCACTGAGGTGCGTGTGTGGCTAACAAAAAGTCTTCTAGTATGTGAAATGAAGGTGGTGGGCAATAAAATTTTGTGTTAATAAATAATTTTTGAGTTTTCGTTTTCCCTCCTTGCGTACATGGTACAATTTTGGGGTGTGGAAGGGTGAATGTATACCCTCGTGGTGATATGGGTATTGTCATCGTGGCTTGTTGGGCAGTGGAGGAGGTTTTTGGTGGCACTTTATTCTTTCCTCATGCAGTTTTGGTAATTCTGGTCTCCCTCATGCTCAATGTAATCATCATATGGGGATTTTAAAATGAAGTTGAAATTGTAATGTGAAATGAAATTTTGGTATCAAATTTGCATTTGAGCTGGTGCTTGTTTGCTCCCTTATCTTATAAAAGGGAATTCAAAGCTCATTTGTAGATGCATGAAAATTTTGGTCAAGTTTTGAGTCGGGAATATACATGGGTAGAACATTAGGTATAAAAGATAATGAATAGAGTAGTTGTTTTATCTTTCGAGTCTTGAAGAACATATGAAAATCTCTTAAATTGTTTTATAGATATGATTGAAAAATATAAGTAGACGTATAATTTTGATACATATACTCTCTTGATGTGATTTTTTGTGAATTTTGAATGAAATGTTAGGGTATGTGCAAGATCATGATGGGCCAAAAAGTGGCGATATGATGGGTATGTGTAGGGTACGTGGTTGATGACTTTTTTTTACTCAAAATTGATGAAACAAAAAGGGGTTTTAAAGGATATTTTCATCTTTCCACCAACATAATTTATGCTTTACTTTGAATTTAATAAATAATTATTATTCATTTTTTATTTGAATTACGACTAAAGTCTTGATTAATGGGATTATTGAAAAACATCTATAGCATTCAAATGGTATCACATTTTTTGAATCTAAAACATGTGTCACATTCTATGCTTCACATACTATAGGATTAAAAAAAAATGAATTTCATGAAGTTTTGACCAAGTTAAGGTGGTTAGACATATGAGTTTTTATATTTTTTAAAATTTGTAATAAAAAATTCATAATTAATTATTTACTTGGAAAAAAATTACAAAAAAATATGCATCACATCTAGACATGAGTCCTCTACTTATATCTAAAATATTATAGAAAAATATTATTATTTTATTATGGTTAGGGTGGTTTGACACCTACTTCTTATTTTTCCCTAAAATTTAAGTACTAGTGCATTGTAATTTCAAATTTTCACCAAATAGATTTTTTTTTCATAAAAAATAAACCTAGTAGTTTAGAAACTACATTCAATTTGCTACAAATTTTATTCTTACATATTTTTTAAATAATATAGATAGCTTATTCAAATTTTTATGTCAAGTTGCCTAACTCTGATTTTTTCTGAATTTTTCGCCACTTAAGGGCCTATTTTTTCCATGATGATCCTACAATTCCCATTAATGATGCTTTCATTCATCCTTGAACATCTGTTTGAATGTATGTTTCCATTACTACTTTGGTTCAAGTAATCAATTAAAATTCTTAAATGGGGCCATAAATTTTCCATTATTTGCACAAGATTTGATAAGCAGTTATGTATCAAAAAGAGTGAACTACATAGTGCAAAGTTATTGTGAGAGTAGTCCATTCCCTCATATTTTAAAGTTATGTTTGTGTTACTTATCTTTGTATATGTGACTCCAATGCCCAATGTACAAGGCACTAATCTATTTTATTTTAGATTGACCTAAAGGGTTAATCAAATGTTTGTCCAATAACCCATTCAAGGTTAGAATTCAAATTCACTTTGAAATTCATTAATATTAATACATGTTCATACCAATTACCAAGAGGAATGTTTTCTTTGATGAATGGGTAGTAGGTTACTTAGAGATAAGCCAATTTCATAGTAACTATTGCATAATTATCCTTCATTCAAATTGATCTGTGAAAGTGATATGTTTTATAAAGTATATTCCAAAATAAACATAAATAGGAACACCCTCCTTGGTCCCATAGAGCCTAAAGTGCAAAAGATCTTAGTCTTTCACTGAATCTTATTAGTTGGCCAATCATTTCAAGGATCTTGATTATAGGAATTGGCTATCCCTTAGAGATTCCTCAGATGTACTAGAAAATAACCAACACAAACCATGTCCAGTTTGTCAGATAACTAAAATTCTTTAGGTTATTCCATGTATACTTCTTCCTCCAATTCACCATTAAGAAAATGCTAACTTGACATCCATCTAATACACTTTGAAATTCTTGTGGGTAGAAAATGCCAAAAACATTCTAATAGCTTCCATTCTATCCACAAGGGAAAATGTTTTTTCAAAGTCATCCATTGCACACTAGTCTTGCTTTATTCCTTATAACTTCACCATTTTCCTGCTTATTTTGAAACACCCATTTTGAACCAATTACATTCTTATTCATGAATCTAGGAACTAATTCCCATGTCTAGTTCTTTTCTATTTGCTACAACTCTTCTTTCATCGCTTTCATCCAACTCTCATCTTCACATGCTTCACTCATAGTCTTAGGTTCAATTTTAGAGAGTAAACACAAATTTACCTCAGCTGCTACTTTACTTGTCTTTACACCTTCACTCTTATCTCCAATTATCTATTCCTCTAGATGATTCTTTCTTGCACATTTTCTTGGGTTAGCAGACACAAATTTATTCTCCAAAGCTAAAAATAAGCATTCACTATCATCACCTTCATAATCAAATTCATTATCAGAGAATTTGGATTCTTCTTTAATATAATACAGTTTCTTTTATTTATTTTCCTTTTTATCCTTATCTTTATAATCCCTATTCTTCTTATGTACAACTCTATTTGGACATCTTGAAGCATAATGACCAATATTACCACAACTGAAACATTTAAAGGGCAACATACCTTTATACTTTCTGGTACCTTCTTCAACTTTCTGGTGAAATTCATTTCCAACTCATTAGAATCATCACTCTCTGGATCATCTTCAATCTTCATTTCCTTAATTTTTGTTTTTGTCTTTGGGTATGTGTAGGATCATGATGGGCCAAAAAGTGGCGATATGATGGGTATGTGTAGGGTATGTGGCTAACAACTTTTTTTACCCAAAATTGATAAAATGAAAAGGGTTTTAAAGGAGATTCTTAGCTTTCCACCAATATAAATTATGCTTTACTTTGAATTTAATAAATAATTATTATTCATTTTCTATTTGAATTATGACTAAAGTCCTAATTGATAAGTTGATTGAAAAATATCCATAGCTTTCAAATGGTATCACATTTTTGAATTTGAAACATGTGTCATATTTTATGCTTCACATACTATAGGATTAAAAAATGAATTTCATGAAGTTTTGACCAAGTTAAGGTGGTTAGACATACAAGTTTTATATTTTTTAAAAGTTGTAATAAAAAATTCATAATTAATTATTTACTTGGAAAAAAATTACAAATAAATATGCATCACATCGGGACATGAGGACTCATCTACTTATATCTAAAATATCATAAAAAAATATTATCATTTTATTTTGGTTAGGGTGGTCAGACAAACACCTACTTCTTATTTTTTCCCTAAAATTTAAGTACTACTACATTGAAATTTCAATTTTTTACCAAATAGATTCTTTTTTTAAATAAACCTATTAATTTAGAAACTACATTCAATTTTCTATAGATTCTATTCTTAAATATTTTTGAAATAATATAGATAACTTATTCAGATTTTTACGTCAATCCCACAACCGCACTATTCTATTATTAAGTATGAACATGAAATGTAGATAACAAAAAGTAAAATCAACACAATGAACACCATATTTTTACATAGAAAACCCAATGAGGGAAAAACCACGATGAGGATTAACTCACAATATAAAGAGATTATAAAACCAAATACAAAGGCTCACTGCCAAGGGCTAACTGCCCAAAAGAGGACTCACTGTCCAAATACAAAAGCTCACAACTTACAAGGGAAGCTCACTACCTACAAAAAGGAATCACTGTCCAATAGGGAGGCTCACTTCCTACTAATACAAAAGAGAACAAAATATCCACCACAACAATAAACAAACATCCGCAACCTTGATCAAAATATTGTAGAAACCTTTAGCTCACTACCTTCGAGAATCTAACACAATGAAGTACTGCTACCTCAACTCACTTTCACACACTTCTCCTTTTTGATTTGTGGCTTACTTCATCACTTTTCATCTACATCTAAATCTTTGCAATTTGACTTGAATCTATACCATCTTCAACCTTAGAAACTTTCTCCAAGGTCAACCACATACACTTCATTTCATAAATTCAGATTAGGTTGGAAACTCAACATTCCCGCGGTGGAAAAGAATGAGAGTGGACCAATAAAAATACTTAACCAAGACCAAAAATAATTTCTCGGATCAACCAAACACTTTCTTAATTAAATTTAATTCTTCAAATGAAGTGTAAACACCAGGTCGGCCAAAACTAATGAAAACACAAATGAACATTGGTGTACACACTTCCCAACAAGAATATAACATGCAAACAATGCACAATGCTTCATTATGCATGAGAACACATCTCATGTTCCTTCAGATACATCTGCAACAAGTGAAATGATCTTCAAACACTGAACTTCTTCCAACAATCCATCTGGACTATGAAAACACATACAACAACTTAGAAACTTGACTTCTGGATTACCAAACCACAATTCTCTTTGCCATAACCAAGAGAACACCATTATAAGATACATTCTAGATCCGCAACATCTAAAATAGAACAATAGAGGACTGCAAAATAGAAACATTTCTCCCAGTCCACAAAAGACCAATTCTGCCAGAATAGTTCACACACCAGTGAATGTAACTTTCACATCCCATCAAACCAGAAACTTCAACTTAGGAGATATCACCACTAGATCACCATTAGCAAACCTTCAGATCTGCACTAGCATAGGATCAACATAGAAGAAATGTGGAGCACATACTGAAGCACATTCTGAACTCGTTCATCACTTTGAATTCTCTCTTGATTATTTTTCTCAAAAGCACTTGGAAACTAATCATTTTAGCACATCTACAACATCATAAGGATAGCTCCATGTACTCACACCATCTCAACTATACATGTGCAATCTGCAACATACTAAACTATGTTGACATCAATGGTCAACAACATTAGTGACAACACCACCAAACTTGCTTATACTTGCAACACACATGAATTTTGATGATAGACATAAAGGGAAGCAACAAGTCTTTATATATGTGCATTTGGTACTCCAGTTGAGAGGAGGAGTATGGCAATGTAGACTTTGGAGGGTGTTTAGGGAGCCAAGCTACTTTGGAGACCCCTCTTTTTTTTTTTGAGGCATAAAGTGGGACATACACCAAGGTATTTTGTTTTTTCCTTTAGAACTTGACTGAGGGGTTTTTTTCTGAATGATAGTGTGTTAGGGAAAGTGGTGATATAGTTTTATCACTGGTGCTAAGAGAAAACTAGGGTGATAGAGATTTTTTGGGGAAGGGGAGCATGAGGGAAAGTCAAAGGAGGCCCACCAAGCCATGGGAAAATTGTAGGCCGCCCATGAGAAATGATTGGATTTTACCCTCTCAAGGATTGTTATAGATCCCACTCACATCTGCCTCCTTGTAAAAGCCACCAATCCCTTTTTTTCCTTGAATTTTGAATGCCTTTATGAGGATTCACAACTCGTGAATTTCCTTGGAACCATGGAAAGGAGTGTTTCTATTGATAATTTCTAGGGTTAAATTTTGAAAAAATGCCCATTGGGGGGGGGGGCGGTGCTCCCACGCTCACTCTCACTCTACTTCCATGAGTTGTGGAAAAAAAAACTTTTTATTGAGATGTCTTAATATAATATAAAATTGGGAATAACTTTTTGGTGGCCTAGTATTTTTTATTTTTTAATTTTAAAAAAATCACTTAACATGGAAAATAATATAGTGCTTACCATATATATGAAGTTTACTGGTGGTGACAATTACAGAGGATGAAATCATTTTTCTTTTATCAACCTTCTCTCCATTATCAATATAATTGTAGTAAGACATATCATAGATGTTCACAGACAAGAAGAATTTGACAAGAAATCTCACCAAGCACTATAAGTTTCAAAATTTCATATTAATGTGACTTAATTTTTAGATTTGCATATAAGTTTCAGATTTTCATGTTGTTGTTGTCCAAGCCTTGTATCTCATCCATTGAAGTCATTTTTTGATAAAGATTGAATTTCCCAACAATTGGTATTGGACCTATTTATTTCTCATTAGTCCACATACACTTAGCCAGAAATTTCCAATCACAACAAACAATTATGCAAACGATACAAATTTTAACTTGAAAATTTTATTTTTCAATTAAATATCCCAATTCAACATTCCCTGACAACACAATATTTTAAAGAAAATTTATTTCAAAAGCCCACTGCCAAGAATACAAATTTTCAAGTGTTTATTTAATCTTCACTCCACTATGGAATCCTGTAACTCAATTCAACACCCCTCTTGATTCCATGCCATTTAATTTACCACTTTCAATTACCAATTTATTCTTCCTTTTATTTGGTACAAATTCCTTTCATACCGAATTCTGTATTTTATTACATTTAACTTGGAAAGCTACTACCCATTCCACTCTTTTTCATGTGAAACTTTTTCATATGATTTTCCTTGAAAAATGCTCCAATTTCATTTGTGGCATCCTATATAATTTAATCTGCAAACATTGAAATTATTTGTATGAACTTCAAACAATCCTTATACCTTATACTCTCCCTCTTCCCACATAGCTCACACTAATTTCTCTATGTTGTTATCAAGTTTTAGGATCTCTTTAACATTGGTGCAACCCTTGATTTTTTGAGACATCCTTTAATATGAAATTCCAAACTATAATCCTCAATACCTATGCCCATTGTATGCATTTCAATTTAATTCTTAGCATTTGTTTTTATTTGCAACTTTATTTTAATCTAATGTTGTAGCTTCTCTGCTGAATCTCCCACACCCCCTCAAAAAACTTTTCTATGCAGCCACTTTTTCTTACTAATCACCTCGGTCTTCCTTTTTATATGCAATTTATTTGCATTTTTTTTTCAAATGCCATCAAAAAAGTGGCATGCCCTTTCCTTCTATTCTACCATTTCCATGCAACTACCAATCTATGTTGGAAAAACAAGGACAAACAACTGAGAGGGGGGGTGAATCAGTTGTCACAAAATATTTAAACATTTCAACTTAACTTAATCTCAGATCTGATGAATGAACAATAAACCATAAACAATCAACACATCAGAAACACAGAGAACACTAAGATTGTTTACGTGGAAACCTTGTTAGGGGAAAAATCATAGTGGATGTTAGTACACAATATTATACCCTGTTAAAAGTATAATGAAAAATAATGGGAATGCACATGGATTCAAGAACACTTCCTAGAGCTCACTGTTCAAATATAGGAGGGCTCACTGCCCAAGAATATACAACAATTCAGATTAGATCAATAGGGTATGAACTGAGAAAATAGCTTCTACAAAAGCTTGATTATAGTTCTAGTTAAGCACAGATACACTCCTTCACACTTCGATCAAAATTCTTCACACTTCTATTCTTCAATCAAATGAATAGATCAATGTTCGCACACTTTCTCTTCTCTAGATTTTCTTCACACCACACACACTATATTCGCAACATGGAATTACATCAACAACTTCATTGACCAAAAATATAAAACATGTTTACAATGTTGGCCCAAATTTACAAATAATTTTTTAATGTGAATCAAACACCATCATCTAATATTATGATGTGACCCAAAATAATATCCTTGAGCATTCCAAACATTCAAATTTCAATCTTCAAGGATCCGCAACACGTTACAACCATCGTGTCAGCCAAGAACATGAAAACTCGAAGACACATGAGAAAAATATTCAACCACAAGAACACCAATCAACATAGACATAAAACAAGGATAGAGAATGATCTAGAAGCATCCACAAACAACAAGAACTAACAAATAAGCATCCACAACAACTGAGATTCCCATAATCACATAAAATTCAATCAGGAACACTGATAGAGACCACAAAAACACTGTTAGAACACAACTATCCATAACATGATCAAATCTTCACACGGACCTCTTAAACTTCTGGTAGATGAACTAGATACTCTCATAAATAAATCCTTTAGTCCACAACAACTAATCTTCAATGTATTGAACAAGAAACCTTCTTGACCTTCACTGCTCTAGTAGCAACTTGCAACTTTCTCTTAACAATTTTCTCAATATCCTCGACATATACAACCTTCAATACAACAGTGCTAATAGTGTTGACATCAATGAAAACCACATATCAACAACACAACCACAATATCCAACAATCGCCCCCTTTGGCATTGATGGCAACACATGATGTGAAAAACACCATCAACACAACTCTCAATCAACACTTACTCCCCCTTAGATTCTAACTCTTCTTCCTCAACTTCTTCTTCATGATCTTCTCCCCACAAGACTCTTCTCCTTAGATAATTCATAGTTTTTCACATGAATCTTCTCCCCCTTTGAAATTAATGGTAAAGATAAGCATTTTCTTCCCACATACAAGCTTTGAACCACATATCTACACATCTAACTACTCCCCTTGAGTAGCAACCATAAAAACATCAATCTGGATAAGGAAATATCTATGAAGCACATGGATTGATGCAAGTAAATGCATCTCTAGTTAATATTAGGATGGGTAATCACCCCTAGCATCCCTCTAAGATACTCAAAAGTATACTTTGGCAATAGCTTGGTGAAAATGTCTACAACCTGTTCTTTGGTAGGCACATACTCCAGTCTGACTTCTTTCTCATTCACTTTGTCCCTTAAGAAGTGAAACTTGATTGATATATTCTTGGTCTTAGAGTGTAGCACCAAATTCTTTGATATGTTAATTTCACTTAAGTTGTCACAGTATATGAAAATAGGCTCATCATATACTACTTTGATATCTTTCAGCATCTATTTCATCCACATCACTTGAGTATAGTTGTTAGCAATAGCAATATACTCTGCCTCAACAGTAGATAGGGAAATGGAATTCTACTAGTAACTCAACCAAGATTCTAGCTTTTTCCCTAAGAAGGCACCACCACTAGTACTCTTCCTATCATCTACATCTCCTACCCAATCTGCATCAGTGTATGCATTCAAAGTAAGATCATCATCCTTAGGATACCAAAGCCCAAAGTCAACTATTTCTTTCAGATATCTAGAGATTCTCTTTACAACAATCACATGTGATTATTTTGGATCAGTCTAAAATCTAGCAACCATACATACAAAATTCATAATGTCTGGTCTGGTTTGAGTTAAATAGAGCAATCCACCAATCATTGGCCTGTATCTTGTTTGATTCACCTTAGGAGAATCATCATTCTATGTTAACTTGCATCTAGTTTCCATGGCAGTACCAACTGGCTTTGAGTCTTCCATGCCAAACTTCTTCAGCAACTCTCTCACATATTCAGAATGAGATATGAAAATCCCATTGTCTAAGTGAGTAACTTGCAAACCCAGAAAGAACATCTCTCCAATCATACTCATCTCAAATTCACTCTTCATTTCATCATCAAACTTCATGCATAGATCATCATCTCCTCCAAAAATAATGTCATCAACAAAGACCTCAATAATCAATTCTTTGTCATGGTCTGACTTGAAATACAAGTTGTTGTCAATAGTACCTTTATTGAATCCAAGCTTTAACAAATATTTATCTAGTCTATCATACAAGGATCTGGGGGCTTGCTTGAGTCTATACAGAACTTTCTTCAATCAGCAAACCATGTTTTCCTTATCAGTCAGTTGAAATCCATCTGACTGTTCAATATATACTTCTTCTTCTAGCTCACCATTCAGAAAAGTTGACTTCACATCCATTTGATAGACTTTATAGTTCTTATATGCAACATAAGAAAGAAATAATCTTACCGCTTCAATTCTGGCAACAGGGGCAAAGGTTTCTTCAAAATCAATACCTTCCATTTGTGAATACCCTTTACATACCAGTCTTGCTTTATTCTAGACCACTTCACCTTGTTCATTCAACTTATTTTGAAAGACCCATTTAGTACCAATCACATTTTTGTCTTTAGGTTTGGAAACAAGTATACATGTATCATTCTTTTCAATTTGCATCAGTTCTTCCTTCATAGCTTCCATCCAGTGTTCATCATTGCAAGCTTCATTGACATCTTTAGGCTCAATCTTTGAAATTAGGAAATACTCTTCTACAATATTTCTTCTAGTTTGTACACCTTTATTCTTGTCTCCTATAATTTTATTTTCAAAATGATTTAGCTTTACATACCTTGGAACCTTGGGACTCTCTCAAACTTTTGGTTCTTCTGTTCTTTCTTCTGCACTTGCACTTGTTTCTCCTTCTTGACTTTCTTGATTTACCAGAACAATTTGAAGTTGATTATGTGTCTGAGTATCCATCCCTTTGTTTTTACTATCTTCCTGTTCATTTGAATCATATCCATAGTATCTGGATGATCTAGCAGATTCCTCATCAACTCTAACATTTGCACTCTCAACCATTTTTCTCAATCTTCTGTTATAGCATCAATAGGCCTTGCTTTTAGTAGAGCAACTTAAAAAGATTTCTTCATCACTTCTTGTATCAAATTTTCCTATGTCATCATCTCTCTTGATATAACACTTGCTTCCAAAGATCTTGAAATATTTAACAGTAGGCTTATAACCAAACCATAGTTCAAAAGGAGTCTTATCGGAATTACCATTAACATTTACCCGGTTTAAAGTGTACACAACATTGCTTACAACTTCACTCCAATAAATGTGAGGCACATTTCCTTCTATCATCATTGTTCTAGTAGCATCCAGAATTGTTCTATTCTTTCTCTCTGTAATTCCATTCTGTTAAGGGGTTCGAGGAGCAGATAACTGTCTTTGGATTCTGTGCTTTTCACAAAAAGAATTAAACTCCCTAGAGGTGAACTCACCACCTCTATCTAACCTCAAGCATTTTATTTTCAAACCTTTCTCATTCTCTGCCATAGCTTTGAAAATTTTGAACTTCTCTAATGCTTCACATTTTTCTCTTAAGAAAGCAACCCATATCATCCTAGAGTAATCATCAATAAGTAGCATAAAGTACCTTTCTCCATGAAGACTTTTGACTCCAGAGGGACCACATAGATTAGTATGCACCAGCTCCAGTAATCCATTAGAATGATGTTGTTTGATCCAAAAAGAAACTCTAGTCTATTTTCCCATCTGACATTCCTTGCAAATTGTGTTAGCAGGCTTCACTAGCTTAGGTAGATCTCTTAATTATTGAGTGGAGCTTACCTTGACAATGTTATCAAAGTTAACATGACATAGCCTCCTATTCCATAACCAGCTTTCATCTATTTGAGAAATTAAACAACTTTCACTAGCAACATTCAGGTGAAAAATATTACTTTTCATCTTTTTACCTGAAGCAATTACATTTTCAGAACTTCCAAGTATCTTGCATCTTCCACCTTTGAATTGAAGATCATAACCCTTGTTCACCATTTATCCAACACTCAATAGGTTGTGCTTCAATCCTTCAACATAAAGTACATCATCAGTGTTATGCTTACCACCAAGACAAATAGATCCCCTACCACAAATCACACCAACATTGTTACCTCTGAATCTTACAACCCACCTATCATATTTCTCTAGACTTGCAAATTTTCTTTTTTCACCAGTCATATGATGTGAGCATCCACTCTCAATAACCCACTCATCCTTTTCTTCAATTTGGGAAAGGAACACCATTTTCCTTAATAGCAAGGAACACCCATTCATCTTCATTTCCATTTTCTTTATTAGATTCTTCATCAGGCACTCCTTCAACGTAGTAACAATTCTTTTGAAATCTATATTTGGGCTTAGACTTAGGACTCTTTCAAGACACCTTGATGCAAAATGACCTATTTTATTACAAGAGAAACATTTGATAGGAAACATTCCTTTATACTTACCTTGTCCTCTGCCTTCTTTCTTTGCAATCAGTGCTTCCAACTCTTGTACCTCTCTTTCTCCATCTTCAAGCTGTTTCATTTCTTTCTTCATCTTCAAGCTGTTTCATTTCTTTCTTCATCTTCAAGCTGTTTCATTTCTTTCTCTGACTTTCTGGAACACTCTCCTGGATCATATCTTTGCTTGTTTCTTTTGGATATAGTAGCTTTAAATGCATATTCAATCTTGCGAACAGATTCACCAAATTCACTCAACTCAAAAGCAACAAATTTACCAATCAATGTATCTCTTGTCACATTCGTCACTGATATGATTTCTTCAATAGCACGAGTCTTTGCTTTGTAAGAGGGAGGCAATGATCTAAGCACTTTAGCTACAATTTCTTCCTCTTCTAGGTACCACCGACACATCTAATAGCCATCACTAGTTCATTTACTTTTTGCATAAAAGAAGAAATATTTTCATCTTCACCCATCTTCAAATTTGCATACTTTCCTTTCAAACTCTATAGCTTAGCCATCTTCACATGTGCATCTCCTTCATACAAATTTTCTAGCTTCGTCCAAATATCATGACCTATCTTTAGACCTATCACATTTCTCATTTCTAAATCTGTTAGAGCACTCAACAAAGATTCAATAGCCCTGATGTTATTCTCAGCCTCTTTAACCTCATCAGCAATGTAAGGACCATTCTGAGGAATAACATATGGATTCTTTGTAATCTTCCAGAAGGGTTCACCAATACACCTCAAATGACACTCCATATTGGATTTCCATAGTGAGTATTTGTTCCATCAAATCTAGGACTATCCTTCTTGTATGATGCCATCTTGGATCGCCTCAAGCTTTTAAACTTCTTCAGAGGAACCTACTCTGATACCAATTGTTGGAAAAACAAGGATAGACAACTGAGAGGGGGGGTGAATTAGTTGTCACAAAATATTTAAACTTTTCAACTTAACTTAATCTTAGATCTGATGAATGAAGAATAAACCATAAACAATTAGCACATCAGAAACATAAAGAACATCAAGAATTTTTTACGTGGAAACCCTATTAGGGGAAAAACCACGGTTGATGTTAGTCCACAATATTATACCCTGTTAAAATTATAATGAAAAATAATGGGAATGCACATGCATTTAGGCACATTGCCTAGAGCTCACTGCTCAAATACAAGAGGGATGACTACCCAAGAATATGCAATAGTTTGGATTAGATCTGTAGGGTATGAACTGAGAAAATAGCTTCTACAAAAGCTTGATTATAGTTCCAGTTAAGCATAGATACACTCCTTCACACTTCGCTTAGACTTCTTCACACTTCTGCTCTTCAATCAAATGAATAGATCAATGTTCACACACTTTCTCTTCTCTGTATTTTCTTCACACCACACACACTAACTTCACACAAACAATCACTCTTATATATCTGTAACATGGAATTACATCAACCACTTTGTCGACCAAAAATATAAAACATGTTTACAATGTCGGACCAAATTTACAAATAAATTTTTAATGTGAATCAAACACTGTCGGCTAATATTATGATGTGACCCAAAATAATATCCTCAAGCACTCTAAACATTAAAATATCAATCTTCAAGTATCCACAACACGTTACAACCATCATGTTAGCCAAGAACATGAAAACCTAAACACACATGAGAAAAAAACTTCAACCACAAGCACACCAATTAACACGTACATACAACAAGGATAGAGAATGATCTAGAAGCATCCAAAAACAACAAGAATTAATAGAGAAGCATCTACAACAATTGAGATTACTAGAATCACATAAACTTCAATCAGGAACACTGACAAAGAGCACAAAAACACTGTCAGAACACAACTATCCATAACATGATCAAATCTTCACGCGGACCTCTGAAACTTCTAGTAGATGAACTAGATACTCTCATAAAAAACCTTTTAGTCCACAACAACTGATCTTCAACGTACTGAACAAGACACCTTCTTGACCTTCACTGCTCCATTGGCAACTTGCAGCTTTCTCTTAACAATTTTCTCAATATCCTCGGCATATACAACCTTCAATACAACAATGATAATAGTGTTGACATCAATGACAACCACATATCAACAATGCAACCACAATATCCAACAATCTATTCCCCTTCACCGTCATGCAATCTCCTTCCAATTTTACTTACTAGGTCCCTCATTTACTTTTCCTCCTTGCCTTTTCATACGCCATGACCCCCTCATATCCTATGTCTTTTCAAAATTTTAAATGAATTTTTCTTGATAAACTTTTGGCTATGCGTTGCTCTGTATTTTCCAACATCTGACTCTAAATATCTTCTTTAATCTGCGCTTAAATTTATTTTCCATTTTTTATAAATTGGATTGAATGATCAATGATGATAAAATATCATTATTTGTCCATATTGAGAAAAAATGGTAAACCAAAGAATGAGAAATTGCACAACATAATCCAATTTAAAAAATTGAAATTGAACTGAAATTTTTTTTCAATTGAAAATGATAAAATATCACTTCAACCTACACTCCTAACTAGGGATATACATGATATTGGAGAAATGAAGAATAAGTTATTTGCAATGTGCAGAATGACAACATAAGTGATGGAAATATAAAATATTTGAAAAGTGGAGATTGAAGGCAACATAGTTGATGGGAGAACAAAGTAGAATATGGATCGGAGTTTCTATTCTATGTAAATATGAAATTAAAACAAATTTGATAGAAAAATGAAATTTTCAATACAAATGATTGCTTGATTGTGAAACTATGGATTCTTCTAATATGATTGTAAAATCATGAAGTCAAAATAAAGGAATATCTAGTTGTTGTAATCTTTGGGGTAGAGTATTGCTTGCTTATTATTGTAAGTTATGGTTAAGTTGTTTGAGTAGCGTTGTAGTGGTGTTTTTTCATTTGTGTCAAATTATGAAAGTTGTAAAGTTAGGAATGATAGATTGTGATAGGTGAGACATAGTTAATATAGGTGCCTATGCATCTAAGGGTGTTATGTATGCATGCATGTGCATTGCATGTTAAGGATGGTTTTTGTATGTATATAGTCTCTCAAAATATACCATGTTGACTTCTATGGAATCCATCTTAAATCATTGTCATTTATTAAAAATATCTATATATACAAGTGCTTATGGAATGATTTGTAAGAGGTTGATTGTAGGTACTATTCTATTGTTGAAGACTATTATAAGAGCTTGTCTCTAATATTGTAATGTAACCTATTTTTTTAATTGACAATACATTGGGTTGTTCTTTGGAGTGTGTATTTTTTTCTCTCCAAATAGTTTTATGATCCATGCAAATTTATTATTATGGTTTATTTATGATCTTATTTAAGCTTTAATTTGTGTATCTTCTCACTATAATTGTTTAAGGGTTTTAATTTTTTGTTATCTTCACTTTTAATTGGTGTAGGGCATGTTCTTATATCTTGCTTCCTTTCAGTTGGTATCATAGCCTAGCTAGTTTTGGTTCTATTGTTGGGTAGAGAGATTTTGCATTGATCTTCATTTGAGTGGGAGATTTTTGTAGAGCATTTAGTGACATTGTTGAAGGAAGGAGATGTCTAGTAAATCTAGAATGATTGATATGGAGAAGTTTAATGATGGAAATTTTGAGTTGTGGAAGCTTAAGATGGAGGAAATGCTCATATAACAAGATATATGGGCTACAACATTTGATACAAAACCAACTAGCATGAATCAAGAGTCCAATAGTATAATAAGGCTCTGTTTGGTACACTCCATTCTATTGAATCTCCATGAAAATACTACTACTAAAAACACCATGGAAGAAGCTTGGATAAATTTATCAGGATAAATTCTTAGTAAATAAGTTATTCTTCAGGAAGGATTTATATTGTTTGCGGTTGGAAGAAGGAGGATTTGTAGTTGATCACATGAATGCCTTCAATATATGATTTTTATAGTTGAGTTCTATTGGTGTGAAGATGGAGGAGGAGGATCGTTGCATGAATTTTCTTTATTATTTTATAGACTCATAGGACCACCTTGTGATGGACATTGGGAGTACCACCACCAAGTTCAAGATGGATGAGGTGGTTGCATCATTACTTTTTGAAGAGATATGGGGGAAATATTCTAAAATGACTAATGAGGCTCTTTCAATTCATGGTAGATCAAAGGAAAAAGGAAAGAAGGATAAGAATCAAGAAAAACTTTTCTATCCAACTCTTGTGGGAGATTTAAGTCTTCTAGAAAGACCAAGGTGAAGTGTTGGAAATGGAGAAAACTATGACATATATGAAAGGAGTGTAAGGAGGATACAAAGAATAAAAATAAGAATTCCTCCAATTTTGATTCTGAAAAATCCTCTTAGGATGATGGTGGTATGATTTTATCATAGCATTGGTAATGCATGCATCTAAAGATGTGTGGTTAATTGACTCTAGTGCATATTTCCACATAACCTCACATTGGGGTTGGTTCTAGTAGTATGTAGAGTTTTAAGATGGGAGTTGTACTTGGGTGGTGACTCTCATCTGAGTGTAGTTGGTTGTGGAAGAGTCTTGATCATACTCCATAATGGTAGAGTGAAGGAGATCAATGGTGTTATGCACATCTTTGGTTTGGCACGAAACCTTATTTTTGTAAGTAAATAAAATGATATATTGTGTATGTTATTTTATTGAATGGAGGATAAAATATGAATAGAGGAGCTATGGTTCTTACTAAGGGTGTTTAAATAGGCACTCTATTTCATCTAGATGCATACACTATTCAATGTGATAGTTTTTCTAATCAGTTGAAGAAAAGAGCTTTAGAGTCTTCATCCTCACCTTTGGAATTGGTAGTAAATAATTATATTGCGTCTACTTTCAATGGTCATGCTTTATAAGTACCTAAGGGTTCTCATTCTTTGGAGATGAAAATTTCAATGGAGAAGACAATGTTATTGTTGTAAGTATGAGTACTTGGTATTTTCATTGATGTCAACAGGATTTTGTGTTGTCATTGACGCCAACTGTTGATGCTTTGATTAGTTTCATTATGTTGTCATTAGTAAGTGGTACTAGTGTCAACATTTAGTGTTTCTATGATAGATGTTGTCAATTTAGTGGTGATGAGGAAGTGTTGAAGATGATGAGTATGTGTATTTGGTGCTTGGTTTCCAAGTGCTTTTGAGAGAATTTGAATAAAAGAGGAAAATAATGTGTTGCAGAGGTGTTTTAGTGTATAGTGTGGTGTTTTGTTTTTTCTCCACATTTCTTTTGTGTTGAATATCTTCTTGTTTGGTTTGGATATGATGGTCAGAGGTGTAAATAGGTGTTATATCCATAATTTCTTGGCCTGGATCATTGTGTAGAAGAAGTTGTGCTGACCAGTCTGTGAACTATGTTGCAGTGGTGTTTGTGAGAAATGGTTTTACTTCACATTTCTCCATAGTTTGGTTTTTGGTCTTGCAGTTCTAGAAGTGTGTCAAGATAATGATCATATTTACCTTTAGTCAATTTTTTTTTTGGTTTGGTGTTTCGGAAGTTGGTTTCATAAGTCACAAAGTGTGGAAGGTTGTTTGAGTGTATTGGGTGTGTACATTCCTTAGATAAAAGTTTTTATGAAGGAACTTGTTGGATTTCAAGGTGTTTGTGGAATATCCTAGATTGTATTCAAGTGTTGTGTGTGGTCTATGAGTTGTCTTTAGATTTGAGGAAGTGTGTGCTTAAATGTTAATGGAGTTTACATAGGTTCGGTTGACCTTGAGTGTTTACACTAATTGTAGATTTACTTTGATGATTATTGAAGTATGGCATGGTGTATATGTATGCTTTGGGTCTGAGTTAAGATGTGAGGTCGTCCGCTTTCATTCCTTTCCACCACATGAATGCTTGGTTCCAACCTAATTTGAATTTGCACGGCTGAGGTGCATAGCCAACCTTGGAGATTTTTTTCAAATTTGAAGAAGGTATAAATAAGTGTTATGTTGATGGAAAAGTGGTGAAGTGTGTGATGTGATTTGCAGAGTTGTGAAGTGTAGTGCGAGCCTAATGAGTTAGACCATTGGAAGCGGTGAGTAGAAGGTTTCTACAATCTTTAGAGAGGTTGTGAATGCATTGGTAATGTTGTGGTGGATCTTTTCTGTTGCATTGAGATGGATTTCTCACTATAACATTCTTCTTTCTTCTTTTTTGTAATCTGGTGATGAGCCTTTAGTAGTGATCCCTCTGACAGTGAGCCCTTTGTATTCAATTTTGCAATTACTTTATATTGTGAGCTAATCTTCATCATGGTTTTTCCCTTCTTGGGTTTTCCACATAAATATGGTGTTCTATTATGCATTGTGTTGATATGTGTCAATTTTTGTTATTTTCTTTCATATTAAATCATTCTAACAGATTAAGGGTTAATTACATTGATGTGGATTTGAATGTTTATGAAGGTTTTGGATATTTTAATGTACAATTGACTCACCTCCCCTCTCAGTTATCTTGTGTGCATTCAATAGTTATGACACCTAATACTTAGACATATTAGTGAGAAGGGTTTTAAAGCATCAAAAAATTATCCTCATAAGCAGTTTAGATTATTGTAATATCAAGTTTGATTTTTGTGAAAATTGTTTGTATCGAAAGCAAAATTGTGTTCAATTTTATTCTAGTTCTCATTAATCTTCTTGGGTGTTGGATCTAGTTGATTCTAATGTTTTTGGTTTAGTTAATTTTCCTTCAATTTCTAAATGTATTTATTTTGTATAATTTATTGATGATTATAGTAGAAGGACATGGGCTCATTTTCTCAAATAAAATCTAAATTCTTTAGTCATCTTAAGGATTTTAAAGCTTTTGTAGAAAACCAAACTAGTAAAAATATTAAGTGTTTGATGGTTGACAATGGTGGTGAGTTTTATTAAATAACACAAGATTGAGAAGCATAATACAACTCAATATACCCCTCAATACAATAGAACTGTAGAGAGGATGAATAGGACATTGATGGAGAGGGCTAAGAGTATGCATAGTGGAGGTAGCCTTAAATAATTTTTTTGGGTGGAAGTTATTTCCACTACTTGCTATTTGGTTAACAAATCTCCTATATCAGCACTTGTTGAGAAGACACATATGGAGGTGTGGTTGGTAAAAAACCCTCATTGAGACATCTCAGAGTATTTTTTGTAAGCCATATACACATGTGTTGAGTGAGAAGAGGTTGAAGTTGGAGAACACGATAATTAAATGTATTTTGATTGGTTATGATATATTATTATATTTTGTCTTGTATGATATATGTAATGAATCAAAAATATTTATTTTTTTGATATTTGACTAAGGAATAATTACTTAGATTTTTATGTATCAATAATATATAAAATATATTTAAAAGAATTAATTACATGATAAATTTAAAAAAAAAACATATATTTATTCATATTTAATGTTCAAAATTCATAAATTAAATTACGACAACTACTTTAAACATGCTCAACTACTTTTATAATTCAGAGATATTCCATCCTTTTACACAGTTTTTTTTGGGGTTAGTGTAATCCCACTAAACTGTATTTTCATAGGTTCCCTATGTTTATGGTCGGTGGTAAAAATAAATAAATACTTCTATATGTTTAGTTGTATTTACAAGTTTGACTAAATCATCCTATGAAATGTTTTTTTGTTTATTTTAACTCTTCAACAGCTACAAGTGACATTTTCAAAGGCTGTTTTCAAGAACGTGAATAGAACAGTAAGAATTGGAATCCACGTCTTTCAACTAATGATTAATTTCAGTACATCAAAATGAATAATAAACATAGGAAGAGAAGAAGTTTCAAAGCAAAACAAATGGAGTGACTTCCTCTATACGCGCCTTGTACAAAGGTAATTGTAATTTTAGTGCTTTCAAAGTTCCCCTCCTAGAAGAGTGTTATTTGCCCTATCATCGACTATGCATTCATTTCATTTTGTTTTAAAAACATAGTATGGAGAAGTGGTTCTCTAGTATAGAACAGGGGTTGCCCACTAGCTTGCTCACCAACAGGTGCAGTGGGTGCAATGGGCTTATGCGATTTGACAGATTATCCATTTTAATTTGCTTCCCTTTTTATAATTAATCTCAACACAATCTAATTCAGAAACAACATTGAATTATTTTTTATTATTATAATTAATTTGATTTTGTGTTTCATATTAAAATATTAATTTAATCATTAAATTTAAATAAATATTATATTTAATAAATTTTATATTACTAATTATTATATATTAAATAAATTTTATAAATAAAAAAAATTAATATATATTAATTTTTATTTTTTTTTTGGTCGGTAAATATTAGTATTTTATTAATAATAGAGATAAGCTTCAGAAATTACAGTCCAAAATACAGGGCCATTTAGCATGATATATCTAATGCTCAATCCAGTAAATCGGAGAGTGCTACCCTGACACTTCCAAAATACCCCATTTTACCCATGATTCATACAAAACTTTTCGAATTTAGCTATATCAACAATTCAAAAGGCACCTATTTTCAAAAGGCTGAGATAACATCAGTTTACTGTTGAATGATCCGCCACCTGCACACCAAAAAACCATCACCATCCAGCATCGCTCGGCTTCCTGCTACCTTTGTGCACGCCTATTTCCTTACAGCCTTTCCCTCCAATCCCCCACATTTCCACCCTACTGCACGTCACCTTTCAACAAAAGTTTCTGTTCCAACTTTAACATCAAGCACCTTACAAACTAAACACCATGCCTAGCAGAACTCCCATCCCTTGCTCTTCCCCTGCTCGCAAACCGTCTTTGCCTTGGTAGCCTATTCGACAGGTCAACTCCCTCCCGCCGCTCTGCTTCTTCTTGCTGCCGAAGCACATGTTTAGATTCTCCCAAGCCATGAGAATTTCCAATTTATATTCATCCCTGTCCACACGCCTCTGCCACCTCACGAACGGAATCAGACCTTCTTCTATGGCTTCATCTACATCCTCTATGCCTTCTCAGACGTCATATCCTTTCCCCGAAACTGCCCATTCTACCAAAGATTCCATTTTCCCAAGCAGTTCCTCCACAAACAGGGATCTCATTACCCATTTTATCACCCCGATTTCTTCATTCAATTCCATGCCCCACGCAAACAGTATCAAGGCTATATCAGAGTTCAAGCGCCCTCTATGAGTGGCTTCCATAAAATGCGGTCCCAGTGTCTCCAACACCGCTTCTACCACCTCATCATGTGGATTTTTCAACAGGTACTTCAGTCTGAACTTCGACACTGGACCGAAGAAACCTTGCTGCTGGAGTTTTGTTGAAAAACCATACATAGCTTCCATTTCCTCTGCTTTCAGAAAAACCGGCACACCAGTCTTCCCCGCACCCCGCACTAAGACTTTCACCGGATAAAAACTTGAAATGAAAGAAAAATACTACACTTGCTTGTATTAAAAAGCCATCACCTCGACCAACTGGCAATACCTCCTGCTCGTCCTTCTCCTGTTGAAGCATTTAACCATGTGACGTCAACACCAGTTGTGCGAGCCTAGACATCATTAAAGATTACTACTTCCAACACTTTCATTACAAATTGGCTCGTCTGGCCATCACAAAGCCCGGCGAAGATAAACCCGGTTGTCACTTCCAACGCATATCAACCTGCTTCATTAATGAAGACCCATCTATCTTCATAGTAACTGTTTGTCCTCCGAAAGTACTCCTCATTAAGCCATTCAACTAGCATTTCGTCCTCCTACACCGCACGCAACACTCGCGATGACGGCGCCCGCGATGACAACTACCAATGAAAGAATAAATTAAAATTAGAGCTAAAACCCTGACACATCCACCTGACGGAAGTCCTCCTTCCTTGTTTCCCCAATCACATCAAAAGACGCCGCCTATTTGGAAAGAACGTCAGCTTCTCCATTACCCGCACGACGTATGTGACTTACTTCAAACTTATCAAATGTGTTTAGAACCCCTATGATAGCTCGGATAAAAGCTTGCAAATGCCAAGCCAAAGCACCACCATTGATTATTGCCTGGATTATTATCTGAGAGTCACCCTCTAAATGCAAATTTTTGACCCCCAACGATTTCGCTAATCCTACAGCCAGAAGGGCTGCCTTTGCTTCCGCAACATTATTTGACCCATCTTCCAACTTTTGAGCTCCAAAAGCAACTAGATTTCCATGAATGTCACGAATAATAGCCCCTGCTCCTGAGGGCCCAGGGTTATCTTTTGCAGCTCCATCAAAATTTGCCTTGTGCCAGCCTTCCTTCGGTTTTTCCCACACTACCAATTTTTGAGACAACTGAGCCCCTCCTAACCCCGCTGCCATATTCCCAAAATTTACCTTTAGCCCTGGCCACATCCTTTGAAACTTGCTATCCTCCACTGACAATGAATACTTTTGACGATGAAATTGTGCAACCGAAGCATTCACCACTTCTGTGATTGCATTGTCAATTCTGTTTTTGATTCTAGGAATTGTTTCTTTTTTATCCTCAAAAATCCTTTTGTTTCACTCCTTCCATAGTTCCCAGATCACAAGTGATGGGCTTACAATCTAGACACTTGAGAAGAGGGACGTGCCAGAAGGGTGTGGCCATCCTTCAAAAATACCCTTCACTGAATTTTTCCAGGTACCATGCCAACCAAGTTTTAACCGAAGGGAATCCCAAAAAGAAGTTGCAACTTTGCAATGTAAAAGTAGGTGATCAGTAGATTCCTCAGCCACTTCACAAAGAACACACTTAGTTGGTCCAACTAAACCCAAACGCTTCCTCCTTTCTCTTGATAGAATTCTTCCCTTCACTGCCAACCAAGCAAAGGCACCAGCCTTGGGTAGACATTCCTTACTCCAACACAAATTTTTTGCCCAAAAACCTCACCCTCATCGGAGTCCAAAAGCTGGTATCCTACCTTAACTGAGTAATTCCCATTAACAGACCCACACCAAACCACTTTGCCTGTAGTGTTTGTTGGGAGTACTTGATGCCCCCTCAAAAATTCCTTCATTTTTTGACTTTGGACTCCTGAAAGCTCATCACAGCAAACATCTTTCCAACCCCATTCCTGGCCCAAAGGGCCCCGCTTAAGTTCTAAATAGTTACTTACTTTGTCACCCCATTTTTGGATAAAAAACTGTCTTAGATCCTATGACCCTTCAACATCCTTTAGAATTGGATACCCATTCCATGAGTCATCCCAAAAATTCGCATGTAACCCATCCCCAATTTGCCAAGTAATGTGATTAACTATCATCGGCCTACAAGAGACAATAAAGTTCCAGATAGCTGATCCCTTTACTGGATTTCTAATGGTGAAGATCCGATTATCCGCCATCGAATCCAAATATTTTGCTTTTAGGATTTTAACCCATAAGAGATCAGGGTTTGTGTAGATACTCTAGACCAGCTTCACACCTAAAGCTTCATTCATTAAGTGCCAATCTCTCAACCCAGCCCCTCCCTTTGCTTTTGATCTACAAATTTTCTCCCAAGCTAACAAAGGTATTTTATCTTGATCATTTGCACCATTCCAGAAAAATTTCCGCATTCTCTGCCCTATTGAATTCACCACCTTCTTCGGAATTTTCAAACACATCATGGAAAATACTGGAATGGCCGAGATCACACTTTTTAACAAAAGTAAGCCCAACAACCGTTAGCCATTTACTTTTCCACCCACCCATTCTGTTTAAGCAACTGTCCACCAAATCCTTCCAAATACCAGCTTTATTAGATCCCCCAAAAAGAGGAATACCTAAAAATTTACTTGGTAGTGAGCCTACCCGCATACCCAAAGTCCTACATATTTCAACCTGTTTTGCTATGGGAACTTGAAAGAAGAAAATCTCAGATTTCCGCCAATTAATACATTGTCCAGATGCCTCACTGTATTCATCTAGAGTGGCTTTCATCACCCGAGCTTCTCTAATGGTTGCATCCCCCATGAGAAAGGTGTCATCAGCAAATTGTAGATGCGAAATCGGATCAACCCCATCCGCAACAGCAATGCCTTTCCACTGCCCACAACATCTTTTCTTTACAATCAATCGCCCTAAAGATTCAGCTAGAATAATAAAAAGGAAAGGAGATATGGGGTCTCCTTGTCTGATCCCTTTACTGGATTCAAAAAAGCCCTGGGGGCTCCCATTTAACAACATCGAGAACCGAGGAGTACTGATACAACTCCGAATCCATGCCACCCACTCACTGCAAAAGCCAAACTTCTCAAGGACCTTTAAGAGAAAACTCCTGTTAACTTCATCATAAGCCCGTTTGATATCCAATTTCACCATAAACTTCTCCACTTTTGCCATCCTTACCGAATGAATAGCCTCATGAACAACTATAACCCCTTCAAAAATAGATTTGTTTGGAGAGAAACCACTCTGCTCTACCGAGATCACCGAGGGTAAAACTTTTTTAAGTCTGTTGGCTATCACCTTAGAAATGATTTTGTAAATTATGTTACAAAGCGAGATAGGACGGAAATCTTCAAACATCACCAGTTCGGTTCTTTTTGGAACCAAAGCAATAAAAGTATTATTCAGGTCCTTCAAAACAAACCCACTCCTCCTTGATTCTTCCACCACTTCCCAGACGTCTTGTGCTAAAATTTTCCAGAATTTCTGGAAGAAAAAGGTAGGGAAGCTATCCGGCCCCGGAGCCTTATCTCCCTTTAGCCCAAAAACAACCTTTTTTACTTCTTTTAAAGAAACTTTTCCATTAACATGGCATTTTGTGCATCAGAAACCATATTAGGAATGCTCTCCAATATCTTCCATTCAGGATTTTCTTCCCTACTGTTCTCCTTGCATAGCCCTGAGAAAAAATTTATTGCTTCTTTGGCTATTAGAGCATTATCTAACAGCATACCTCCTTCACTATCCTTGATTTCAAAAATCTTATTGCTAGCTCTGCGCACTTTCACTGAGTTGTGAAAAAACTTTGTGTTCCTATCCCCCGCTTTTAACCAGCATTCCCTAGATTTCTGCTTCCAAAGAACCTCTTCACGGGCGAAGATTTCAGAATAAGCTTTGTTCAAAGACTTTTCCATTTCAAAATCTTCTTCAAACATCCCATTCTCTATAATTCTCGAAATGAAGAATCTTTAACTCCTCTTCCAGTCTTAACTTCTCAGAAAAAATATTTTTAAAAGATTCCCTATTCCACTTTTTTAATTGTTCTTTTAAAAATTGTAGCTTCTTAAAAAAGACATAAGCTTTGGTTCCAGACCTTACAGGGGCGTTTTCCCACCAATCTGCCACTAGTTCCTGGAACCCCTCCGCCCGCATCCACATTGCCTCAAACTTGAAAGGACACCTTGCCGGTTTTAACTCCTCTTGAATTCTCAATCCTATCGGATAATGATCCGATCCTGTTATGGGAGTTACCTCCGCTTCACATAACCATTGCTGCGCCGCCTAGTCCCCAGCCAAAAAGAAGCGATCAAGCTTCTCTGCTATGTTTAGAAAACCACTTCGCCTATTCGTCCAAGTGAAAGCCCCATTTCTGAATGGGAGTTCAAAAAGCCCATTTTGCAAGACAAAAGCACTAAAATCCTTCTGGCTTTGACTAGCCCAACAAACTCCACCAAGCTTGTCAGATGGTTGAAGGATGGCATTAAAGTCACCTCGTAAGAGGAAGATTCTGTCCCTTTCAACATTCAAAATATTAGAGAGCTCCTGCCATAACTGATACTTTTGAACAAAACCTGAAGGCCATAAACATTAAGAATATCAAAGCCGGCTCTTAGCTGTTTTGAATCAACACTGACCCATTGCCAGCACCGTTCTTGCCTCTGCACTCTGACATTGACTAGAGCATCCTCCCACAAAATCCCAAGGCCACTAGAGGCCCCAACAGCCCCAGAGAGACACCCTTTCCACCTTCCAAAACATTTTAGGAAGCAATCAAAATCCTTTTCCTTTATTTTCGTTTCTTGAAGCAAAACAATACTCGGCCATGTTTGATCAAA
>VDFB02270651.1:561857692-561890401 GCA_007258455.2 Sequoia sempervirens | reverse complement strand
GCTTGTTGTTTCCTAAATAGGTGACCCTTCTACTAACTTGGGTGAGCCTGCTTCCTTCAAACAGGTGAGGCTACCTCTAAAATAGGAAAGCCTACCTTTGACTTAGGCGAGCCTACTTCTTGCAAACAAGTGAGCCTGCCTCTGAAACAGGCAAGCCTGCCCCTAACTTGGGTGAGCTTGCTTCCTGCAAACAGGTGAGCCTGCCTTTGAGACAGGAAATTCTACTCCTAACAAGGGCAATTTTGTTGTCTGAACAGGGGCATTTTTGTTGCTAACATGGGTGATTCTACATCAAACAAAGGCAATTTTGAGGTAAGACGATGACTTTAATCTTTTGTTTTAGTAGTTTTTTCTTATCATTTTCAGGTATTGACTCCCTAACTTGGTTGCTTGTGAGTGTTTCTTCATTTTTCTAATGTTTGTGCAACTATTTTCTCTTCATCCAAGGCTATATGTTCCAACTACTAATTTTTTCTTGCAGAACAACCAATCCAAGACATTTAGTTTAGTTTGTTTGTCATTTTTGCTTACTATCTAGGCACATAGTTTAAGTAGGGAGTAAAATAAACTTGTTTTTTGTGTTTGTTAAGTGGACTATTGATGTATCCAATCCCCTTGTGCCATTTGGTGATCCTCGATGAAGATAAATTGTAGTCCACTTTTGTCCATCTATGTTACCTAAGAGATACTAGGTCATTCAAGCTCTCCCCTTGTGCTTTGTGCGAGCCTAGGGATCAACCAAAAATGTCTAGTGTGTTCTTTTAGCAGGACCTGCTTGGGGATTTCATCACCCCAAGGGATGATCCCAACCATGTGCACTAGTGGGGTATATAAAAGGGGAGAGCCAAAGTTGAACCCCAATCCAGGCACGTTATGTTTGGCGAAGCGTCGAAGCTAGGGTGATACCTAGATAAGATGTGAAAAGTTGGTCCAAGTTTCTAGTACCTCACTTGGGCTTTTGACTCATGCTTGTGATGGGATGATGTTCATGGTTGTGCCTCACATACCGTGCGTATATCAAGGAATCCCTAGATCACCTTGTTCAACCTAGATATGAGATCATGTTGGCCATACCCTTATCACTAAATCTAGGATTGTGTTGTTTGAACTATCTTCTTTGTGCGAAACTAGTGTTTTTTTGTTTACTTGAGTCAGCCTTCCTTCTATTTTTTTTTTACTATGTTTTTGTCCTTTTCCATAGCTATTTTTTATCCAAGTCTACTGTTTGGGAAAATTTTCCTTTGTCAGGGGCAAGTTTGCTTCTATCTAGGGCGACCCTGTTGTCCACAGGGACAACCCTGCCTTCTGCCTCAATTGTTTCTCTATTATTTCCTGTCAAATTCTCCCATTCTCCACAAAATAGGTGAGTCTACACCTAAGTTAGGTGAGCCTACCACTAAGTTAAAACACCTAGAGGGGAAAATTTGCTTCTTGTCTAAGTTAGTCCTTCACATTCACCTATTTCCTCAAGAGGGATGAGTTTGCACCTGGGTTAGGCGAGTCTACCACTAAGTTAGGTGAGCCTGATACCTAGAGGGGAGAATCTATTTCTTGCCTAAGTCAGCCTTTCACATTCACATGTTTCCTCAAGAGGAGTGAGTTTGCACTTGTGTTAGGCGAACCTAATCCCTAAAGGGGCAATTTTTCCTGATGTTCTAGTCCCCTTTCAGTCTCCTGAGCCATCATATTCACCCATTCCTTGGAAATAGGTGAATTTACAACATTCTTGGATGAATTTTCTCTTTGAATAGCCAATCTCATCTTCTATTAAGTCAATCCATTCATCTGTCCAGTCAATCTATTTACCCATTACAAGCACCCATTTTCTTGTTCAAAGCATCTATTTTCCCGTTTAGAGGGTCCATTCTCCCATTTAGAGAGTTCATTCATTCATTCGATGCATCTATTTTCTCATTCTGAACATCTGTTTTCCTATTTAGAAGGCTCATTCTCTCATTTAGAGAGTCTGTTCATCCATTCGGTGCATCCGTTTTCTCATTCCAAGCATCCATTTTCCTGTTTAGAGCATTTTTTTCCCATTTAGAGGGTTCATTCTCCCATTTAGAGAGTTCATTCATCCATTTAGTGCATCTGCTTTCTCATTTTGAGCATCTGTTTTCCTATTCAGAGCATTCATTTTCTCATTCCAAGCATCTATTTTTCTATTTAGAGCATCCATTTTCCCATTTAGAGCATCTTTTTTCCCATTTAGATGGTTTGTTTACTCGTTAGGAGAGTCTGTTTACCTATATGGATAGTTTGTTTCTCTGTCTGTCAAGTCCATTTATCCATTAGCTAAGTTTTTGATCCTTCTAGTGAGTTTGTTTTTCCGTCGAGCGATCCCATATTCAGATGAATCCTATCCTTTTCCATCCTATTCAAGAAAAAAGAAACCTTGTACCTTGAATAGGAAATTTTGGCACTTGGATAGGCAAGTTTGCCTCAAAAATAGCTGAGCCTACCTCTAAAACAGGTGAGCCTACCTTTGACTTGGGAGAGCCTGCCTTTGACTTGGGTGAGCCTAACTTTGACTTGGGTGAGCCTACCTTTGACTTGGGCGAGCCTAACTTTGACTTGGGAGAGCTTTCCTTTGACTTGGACACACTTACTTTCTGCAAATAAGTGATCCTTCCTCTGAAATAGGCAAATTTGTTACATAATTGAGCAAATCTACACCCTGAATAGGCGACCCTATACTCAGTTTGGACAACCTTGCACTCTATTTGGGTGAATTTGTCTTGATTTTTTCTTGGTCATTTTGCATGATTGAAACATTTGTATCACCTTCTGTTCATCCATAATCTCCACTTTAGTCCATCTGTAGGTCATTTGTTCATCATCTAAACCAAATAGACACATCTTAGAACAACTCTAGGTTACGTATCCATCATTATTTTCTTGATTTGAATCCCCTAAACTTCATTTTAGAGGTTATTATCCAAATTGGCTTAGGTGTTTGAATCTGATCGTCATCATCCACATTTTCTCAAGATTTTCATCCATCTTGAGCCAATTATCATCTTTGGCCCAATCAATCTGCTTCCATCTTGAGGTGGATTCAGTGTCGTGATCATCCATTTATCCTTTAATCCGATCAATCAGTACCTTAAGTCACCTAGGGTGATCTCTGAACTTGGTTTAGAATCCCTTTCATCATCCTATCTAATCCAGCATCTAATCTTATCAATCATCTCATCAATTGATCTTATCCAGTCGAATCCAATCACATCCCTATCCAATCATCCTAATATGAGCTTCAATCCAATCCTAATTTGAGCTTTAATCCAATCCCAATCTAAGCTTGACCTAAATCCCAATTTGAGCTTTATTCCATTTCCATCCAAGATCTCTTGATATTGAAACAAATCTTAAGATCCCTTTCTTCCATCATTTATCCTTTCATCATCTCTTCTTTCCTTCTAATTGTTCATTCCCATATTTTCAATCCGTATCCATCCCATTCGACATCATGAATCCTTATCCTCCATCAATGCAACCAAAAATAGTAGTAAAGGGAAACCCTTATTATGTTGACATCAATAATGAAAGTCTTGTTGATCAAGAGGTATATGACATAGACGCCCTTGATGCTATCATTTCGAGTAAGCTTTCCCCAACCACTTTCTAAAATCCAATCACTCCTTCGAGATATCATGTCACATCTTCATCCACACCTAATAATGCTCCTTATGCTACCTTTGATAAGGAATATCCATTATGTTCATCGCTCGCATCTTCATCATATCCTTCCTCTATATCATCTTCTTATCCAACATCCATGTCTTCTTAACCCAATCCAGTGTCCCAATATCCCTTTTCTAATCCCCCATCCACATCCACCTATCCTAATCTATCATCCACATCTTCCTACCCTAATCTACCATCCCAATACTCCTACTATAATTCACCATCCATCCCCCCTATCCTAGTCCTTCATACCGATCTACTCATCCTAATCTAACATCCACCCCTTCTTACCTTAATCCTACATCCCCATCAACCTATCCTAATCTGACATCCCAATCTTCCCATCCTAATCTATTATCCCAATACCTCTACTACAATCCACCACCCACATCCTCTTGTTCTAATCCACCATCCACATCCTCCTACACCAATCCATCATTCCAATACTCTTGTCCTAATCCACTATCCCGATCTTTCCAACCAAATCTTCTTTCCCAATACCTTTATTACAATACACCACCCACATCCTCTTGTCCTAGTCTACCATCCATGTCCTCCTATCCTAATTCGCCATCCCAATATCCCTACCTCAAACCCTCCATCTAGTCTTGACCCTCCCACTAATCCTAATCCTCCACCTACTCTTAGTAATTCATCCAATCACATTCCTCTGTCTAATCCTAGTCTACAAATCCATAATCCTAGTCCTCCACTAATCCCTAATCCTTCGTCTATTCCCACCACCCTAGCTAAGCCTAGAATATTCACAATTCTCGCTCTAGAGGTCATCCAAGGACTTGTGACAAAGAATACATCCCCAACTCCACATCCTAACGTCATGGAACCATGCTGCCCTGCTCCATCATCCACAATCACTAGTGATAAGACCCTTGTCCATCCCACACCTATCATTACTATTACCACCCATAGCACCACTCAAACCATTGAAATTTTCAAACCCACTAAATCCACTAAACCCCCATCTCCTCCTCTGAGAGCCACCAAAACCATCAAAGATAACCAATCCCCATCACCATCTTCTACTCCTCGATCCACCCAATCTATCAAAGACACTCAAGTCCAATCCACTCCTCCCACTCCTAGTATCACCAAAATCCATTCCCATGAACTTCATGAATCCTCCATCCTTCCATCTCCCCCACTTGAGGAGTCTCTTCAACATTCCATCATCATGCTACCCACATGAGATGAGTCATGCCAAGAGCTTGATCCAAAACATACCAACATATCCCCTTCTCCACAAAAAGATCATATCATCCCATATAGATCACTTCAAGATCATAGTCCCCCATCCATTCCATCCCATGATCCATTGGACACTCAAGATCCAACCGCTCTATCTCATGAGCCCTTATCACCTATTGCCACAAATCCAGATCCTATCATATCACCTAATCCCTCTCCTGATCCCTTACCACTCACTCTTCCTGATCAAGATGCTACTATCCCATTGTCTCCATCCCATGATCCTCCATCGTCACCTAAACCTACTATCCCTTCACCACTTTTATATTCCCTTGGTACTCTCACATTCATCCAGGGTGGTTTTCTTGTAGAAGAAGAACTGAGCATATATGCCACCCATTCTCCTCCACCTAATAATGAACTCACATAATTCTTCCAAAGTAACAAGCATCCTACCATAGAGCGGATGCTCAAGATCATGAACTATCAAGGAAAAGGTTTAGGCCTTCATGAACAAGGTATTTTGGACCCCATCCATGTCAAAGAAAATCTGCATACACAAGGTCTTGGAAATATCTCTCAAGACTCACAATCCAAAAATGTTGGTACAACCTCTATCCATCCTCAACAAGCCTCCTCCAAAAGAATAATAGGCTCTTCCCATCCCTCCACTAAACCATTTTTTGGCATCCCCCCTCCATCATATCACCTAAAAACAACCATCCACATTCCTCCTTCATCTTTCAAATCCATTTTGAGTCCTTATGTCCCTCCATCCACCATCTCTCATCCTTAATCTACTAAATCTATCTTGGGCCTTTATGTCCCTCCATCTACCGTCATGCATCCTTTAGCTACTATGTCCATTTTGGGCCCTTATACCCCACAATCACCTTCTCCACCCCATCCTATTCATCCTTTTATTCACCAATCACCTATTCATGTCACCCATCATAAACATCCCACTCTCATGTTCCCTAATCAAGATAAAAAAGGCACATACCTACACATCCTCCATCCATATATCATCCCCAAAATCCTACCTCCATCAGTCCATTCATGTTTCCTCCACATCATCCATCTCCTCACACCCATCCTATTTCTATTAAAAACACTTTGGATGCTAAAGCAAAAATGCATAAGTCTAAACATCCACACGAATGTAAAGCTCCTCATGTCCCCTCTAAAAGAAATGTTGATGAAAAGAAAGGTCAAATCCAAGATCCAAATCAACCCCATAGGCCACAAAGGCCCACCAAAGAAAAGATCAAAACCATGTGGATCCCAAAGAAAAAAGATGTAATTCCTTCAAATGAAAAATTTATAACAACATCCAAAGTTGCTAATACAAAAGCTAATCATTCTCATCCACCATATCTTAAATCTGTTTTTGGTCCTTATTTCCCAAAATTCACTATCCCATCTCCTTCATTATCCCCACATTCTCCATCCATTAATCCTCCTATCCTTTCACATACACCACCATATGTGCCAATGTTGGTCCTGAAAAAATTACCCCATCACACATCCACCCCATCATTCCATCCATACACTTTCTAACATCCCATCCATTATCCCACATATCTCCCCCATCAAATCCCTTTAATCCATTCTCTTGCATAATCCATTTATCCTAATAAGGTTGTACCAACATCCAATAATCACTTCACACATGGGCTCTTAATACCTCATATGGAACTTGATGTTTGAGTCCTTCATCCATGTCATTATCACATATCTTCTAAATCCACTTATCCACATCCCTATCCTTATCCATCTCCATCCGCAAACTATCCAAAAATCCAAAAAAAAATCCAAAAAGACAAATAAATAAATAAATAAAAGAGTAAGAGAAATAATTCATCTAATGGTGAAAACATGGCAAACAAGCACCTTAGATAAGTACCATGATAAAAACTTGGAAAAAAATCATCATGTGTAAATCCCCCATCCAACATACTTCTGCACTGGGGGGAAACTCCATCCTCTTCACCCATCTCCTCCATCCCACCTATCTTACACATCCTACCTATCATATCCCATTTATCCTAATCCCTTAATCATCGTTGTGATCTTGATATAGATAGGGGAAAACATATATACATACTTTGGACACCTCTTGGCATACATTCCCCTCACCCATACACTATCCTAATCCTTATCCTTCATCCATCATAGCATCCCTTCCATCCATCCATCATAGTGTCCCTTCCATCTCCCCATCCTTATCTCTTTACCCATCCAAAAATTCTTTCCATCTCCCCATCCTTATCTCCTCATCCATCCATCCAAACAATCCCTTCCATCTCCCCATCCTTATCTTCCTATCCATCCAAACAATCCCTTCCATCTTCCAAATTCTTACCTTTCCATCTATCCATCCAGTAACCTTTTCCTCATCTAAATACTTATCCCTCTATCCATCCATTACAACATCTCTTCCATCTCCCCATCCTTATCTTCCTATCCATCCAAACCATCCCTTCCATCTCCCCATTTGTATCCCTCTATCCATCCATCATAGCAATCCCTTCCATCTTCCAAATCTTTACCTTTCCATCTATCCATCCAGTAACCTTTTCCACATCCAAATCCTTATCCCTCTATCCATTCATCCTAGAATCTTTCCATCTCCTTATCTTTATCTACACATCTCTTTATCCCTATTTTTCCTTCCATTTCATAATCCCTTGTCATTGGTATCTAGCTATAGGTTCCCTCCTCATGCAACACAATTCCATCTATCTCACTATCATCAATCCCACCTTTTTCACACATCTTGCACATAGCCTCTCACTTTTCATCACTTATCTATCCATCATATCATCATCTCAATTCATCTTTTCATGATTGAGATAACTATCCCATCCCTAAGCTTCATGCAATCACCATCATCCTATCTTATCCAACAGTTCTATCTTATCTTGTCGTATCCATCCCATCATTTTATCCACTTATTATGGTTATCTCATCATCCCTTATCCATCATTTTTCTTTGGTGTTTTGTCGAACTACATTGCCCCTGCACTTTCACATAGGCAAGGTTGATCATTTGATCCATCCCCAGGGCTTTTATTTTGTTTGTCCTACTCTGTCATCCATCGAGGTCTCCATCGTCCTCTTTCCACTTTTATCCATGGTCTTTTATCAAACTACGAGGGCTTTGCACTTTCACATAGGCAAGGCTAATCTTTGATCGACCCCCGAGCCCCTAGGTCTTTAGGGTGTGTCAATCTTGTGTCTCGTCTCTTGTGTCTTGTGTCCTATCATCAAGCTATGCCCTTATCTAGTTGGTTCTTCATAAATAAGATCCACTCGTATAATGAGATCCAATCGGTTAAGAATATCTTGAGTCATGTTGATCATTTAGTTTAGTATCCATCTGTAGTCTCAATAGGATGCATCCTTCCTAATATACCTCATCAATCCCATCCATCCCCTTGATCTTATGGCAAAGGACATTTGAAATTGATTGTGATCTTTTGGTGCTTTTGGATTTTGTTTATCATTTGAGCTCCCTATCATACCTCATCATGGTCACCTTGATCCATCATATCATGGTGTGCTTTGACTGGTAGACATAGGGGCGTACCTTGATCTTTTTCTTGGTGTTGTCTTTTTGGTTGCCTCACGTAGTACCCACCAATATCCTTGTGGTCTTGTGTTACACTAGGGCATACTTTTGTGCTTGTGGTTATCCTAATGCTTGGCCCAACCAAGGTCTTCATGACTTTGGGGTGTTGGGATAGTCTTTTTGTCTGTTTTGTTTGTTTCATGCATTAGACACTAATCCGCCATGGTTACACATACCATGGCACTAGGTGTCTTATGCTATAGCAAAAATAAGTGCTCTGAAAATGGAAAATCACATTAGGATTGTATCTCATTCCACATTCTAGGTTCATTGCATTTCATCTCATATGCAATTCTACATCATATTCATTTTAAGTTGTTTAAATTAATCATATTTGGTTATTCTAAGCATCTTTTCCTTCATCATTTTCATTCATTTCATCCATCTCACATCTCCATCCAATCCTAATCCAATCATATCTAACACAAATCATCTAATCACATCCTTGGTTTTGTTCCCAGCCTTGCTACAAGTCTCAATCCAATCATCATCATCATCGTCATCATCTTTGGGATGTATCCTTCCCTATCCTTTGGTGTTGTTTTTGGATGTATCCTTCCCTCATCAACAACAATTTCATCATCATCATCATCAAGATGTATCCTTCCCTATCCTCGTGTAGTTTCGGGATATATCATTCCCTCACCGACAACATTCCATCCATCATCAGCCAATTTTGTCTTGTAGCTTGACTAGGGCAACATCACCTTTGTCCTTAAATCCATTTGTGCTTCCCAATATCCTATCGCTTATCATCCTCTCTTATCCATCACTTTGCATCATCTTCCTCATCTACTCTCGCATCACCTCATCCATTTCAAGAGCACACCCATGTTCTCTTGAACCCGCATGTCCTCTTGAGGGGGAATACCATACCATTTTCCTCCACTCCTCCATCATAGTAATTTTCTTATGATACTGGGGAATCCCCCTTTATTTCCCACCATTTGGGAAGCTCACACAACTTCTCCCATGCTAGGGCATCATTTTCTATTCATTTCCTCTATAGAGTCATTTGTGTTTTATCTTTCTTCAAAACACTATTATTCTAACAGTATTTCAAAGAGGGGAAAAATGTAGACATCCAATTTTGACCATTCCCATATAGTCAAATTCATCCCCTTTATTCGTCTATTTCATCGATATTAATTAAATGATTTATTTAATTAATATTTCCCCTTTTCCTAAGGTTTCTAAAGTATTTAATTTAATAATCAAATACTTTACCTTTCATCCCTTCCTCTTTAAATTAAATAAATATATCAGTTTATCTAATTTAGTCATTTAACCTTTTGAATTTAAATCAATTTTAAATTCCCTCTTTTCTCTCCCTGTCACATCCTCTTTAATCCTCTTCTAATCTGGATTAGTTTAATTAATCCATGATTAAGATGTCCACACCTTTAACTAGGATTAATGTCACATCTTCCATATTTTGCCACTTCTCTCTAATCCTTCATTAGTCTTCTTAATCACTTGATTGCACAACCTTAATCTAATCACATGCCATTTTTGTTGTTCCCTCCAAGTCAACCTTCATAAGTACTTTCTTCATTTAGCCATGGCCTCTTCCCTATGTGAATTAAAAAATCACATTTATTCCTCCTATGCTTTCCTCTTCCCCATGAAGGTTGTTGGGAAATCCTAAAACCTCTCATAAGTCACATCACTCACATGGGACAAGGACCTCCTTTATGAGAACCTTGTCTTATCCCTATGGTACTTCCAATCATGTGAATTTAAAATTCACATTTATTACTCCAACACTTCTCTCTTCCCCATGATGATTAGTGAGGAATTCTAAAATTTCTCACATGTCAACATCCTTCCCACATGGGGACAAGAACTTTCTTTTTGAGGAAATATTCCCCTAATCCCAAGGTACTTGCAAGTACCTCCACCTCACATGTCCTTTTGCCACCTCATTTTCCACATGGCAAGATGTGAGGACTTGTGATTCCTCAACTCACCACAGCCCTCCATCTTGCCCATGTTGGCTAAATCCTAGCCATTCAAATCTCTAGAGGCTCTTCCCCTAAAATAGAGGATTTTGTCTCATTTTCTCATACACAATACACAACACATTCATGTATTCACAACTCTCAAGAATTCAAGCAATCTCATAATCTCATTCAAGCATTCTCATCCTCCATTGTCGAATCCTCAAGCTCATCTTGAATTTATTTTGTTCATCCTATCACATACCCACTTGCATTATTAGAATCCTTATTGCATCATCATCATTTTGCATCCATTTTTAGTTGATTTGTCATCAAGGAGCACACAAATTATCAACATAAAAGGGCCAACCAAAGATCAACTTGGGAAAGGTATATCTTTCGTTTTATCTTTCTTTTGTTCAAGTTCAACTAGGCTTATCTTGAGGTGGTGTTTTGTGCATTTCTTCTTTTTCATTTTCTATTGTTTTTGCATCATTTAGGGTAGGAAATCACACTACACACACCAAATTTTTACCAAAGAAAAATAATACAATTAAATTAAATAAGGTTCCTTTAGGTTTCAACTACTCTACACCTAAGGCTCAAGGTGTCCCTATTTTTGGATTTGGTGTTGATGCCTCTATAGGTACCTAAAGGAAAATTTGATTTATATTTAATTATTTTAAATCTGGTTTGGTCATCATTAGGTCTTGGATAAGGGCTTTGCTAGTGTGGGTATTAGAGGTCCTTCTAGTCATACTTCATCTGCTGATCTTGTGCTCAATGCTCTATTACAGAACATGGGGTGTATGTAGAATCAGATGGAAAGCTTGACTAGTTCCTCTTCTCAACCTATCCATCATCATAATCTCTTTACATTTCCATTTTGAACACTCCTATCCATTAGGGGGTGGAGATTCTAAAGTTTGAAAAGTATAATGGCTATGGGGACCTGTGGATGCATGTATCATTCTTTAATGCACTATGTACTGCTTTCTTTTATAATGATGATTTGTTGGCCAAGTTTTTTCCACATTCTCTCAAGGAAGTTGCTATGGAATGGTATTGTTCTTTACCTGATAATTTTATTTTCTCTTTTGACTAGCTAGTCAACCAATTTTTCCAACAGTTTTAGGTCAACATCGAGCTGAAGATTGCCTCTAAAGATCTCATTCAATGTAAGCAAGGAACCCATGAGAATTTGATTGACTTTATAGCTTAGTATAAGGCTATTTTTTCTCAAATTTCCTATCCTTTTCCTAAATCTTATGTTCAAAAGGTGCTTATTGGGAACTTACAACCTTTGTTGCAAGAAAATTTTATTTTGATGAAGTATCCTTCTTTCATGCATTTGTGTGTTGTTTTGAAAGAATACTACCAAGCAGTTATTTAGTATGGGGATTCATCATTGCACTCCTGTCAGGATGGTCAGTCAATCATGTTGGTCTCAAGTAAGAGAAAGGTCATGGCTAATGTGGTCTATGTTCCTTAAAATAAAAACAATATAGGATGAAACAAATTTTTTACTACATTATCAGAATCATACACTAATTTCCTACAAAATTTATTAAAAGATAAAGTAATAATAGTAATAATATTACCTAAGATTTGACCATTGTTCTAGTTGTAACCTAAATTTTATGAATCTAAAAAATTATACCAATTCCATCAAGTTGTTGGGTATGATACTTAAAGATGCATCCACCTACATCACGTGATTTAGGACTACATCAATGATGGGACCTTCCACATTGATGGAAGAAAGAAAAATGCTAATAAATTTTTAGCTAATCCTAGCAGCCAACTACAGATATAGACAGCTATGTTCCCATCACACTTTGTGAACTTGGTCATTTCTTCTTCATCTACTTCTAAGTCTTCCCCATCTAAGTACGTGAATGTGGTCTCATTCACCCGTACTTCAACTATAGAACATGTAAAAACTATTCATAATATTAAATTTACCCCATGCGATCTACCCTTGAACAAGGAGCCCTCTCTATTGCATGTTGTCACCCAAATTAATGATAACATCATGACGAGTGTTATGGTTGATCCATCGAGCTGAGCGAATTTTATAATAGAGGAGGCCTTGTTTATTAACAATTTATACAAGGAGAAATATGATGAATTGTAGATCACCCTTTGTATTCATGATGGGTTTTCTATCACCACTATGGGTTATATTTCTTTTTCAATTTTGGTTGGTCCTAAGTCTGTGGATGTTTCATTTTTTGTGATCCTAGAATAAGTCCCAAGCTTGCTTTGAATAAGTCTTATTCTAGGATATTACAGGTTATGGTTGTGTGCCCTTGTTTTTCATTGCAAATCCTTGGCTTGTGAGTCTTATCTTTCATTTTAGCACGTGGGTTAAATGGGCTCCCATAAGGGTTGAGCCCAGCGTGCTAGTTTTCATCTCTCCGGTGGGGCGGCCTGTGTTAGGGTTTTTCTTGGCTTTTCTTTTCCCCATTTTTGGGCTTTTAGTTCGGTTCCCCTTTCTCTTTTTCCTGCCTTGGATTTTCTTTTGTTTTATCAGAGGTGGAATGGATGCTTGAACGAAACTAGAACTTTTCCAAATTCTGAAGTTCTAGTTCCTGTTCATGCATCCGTCCCAGTTCCGATTCCGCGTGATTGGAGTTTCTTTTCCTTTTTACCCTACGTCGGTCGCTGGTCATTTTCCTCTCCACATTCTTCCCTTTATTTTTTTTGCTTTGTTTCCTTTGGCGGGTGTGGGATCAGAATGAGAATAGGTTATGGAACCTTTTTAGGGGTTCTAATTTCGGGTTCTGTTCTGCTCCTGTCTCCCTTCCTTTGTATTTTGCGGAGGCGGATCCAGGTTGGGTTTTGGTCTCGGGTGGTCATTTTGGTTTTCATTTCTTCCCCCGCTCCGTCTTCGACTCCGTCTCTTTCCTAGTTTCAGCTCCAACCTTGTTTGGTTCCCATTCCGCTGGCTTTTTGATTCATTGACTTGCCTGGCCAGTACACTTGCAACTTAAGTTCCCCTTGAGCCCCTTTGTCTCGTCGTTAACCAGCCCCTTGCTACCATTTTCACCGGCCCCGCATTGTTTTTTGCTGAGACCTTTGGCACTTGGGATTACCTCTTGGCGACCCCAGCTTGTCTCCCCGAAATATTTGTCGACCTATGTTGGTTGAGGTCGGGGAGATGTTTCCCCAACTTCTTTGTGTCTCACCAATGGGCTTTTCCCATTGGTGTGTTGGTGTCCGCTCAGGGTGAGGTCTTCCCGACTCCCCTTGGTCTCCCTGAGATCCTTTTGGCCGCCCCCCATTGTGCATTTTTTCTTGCATAAGTCTAAGTTTCCTATCGGCAAGACTTATCATTTGTCACAGTGACTAGAATTTATTTACAGGTGGTTGTCGGTGAGACCCTGGTTTTTGTTTTGGCGATCGAGTAGGGGTTCTATCGGGAAAGGCTTGAGGCATCGATATATGTCATAGAAAATCTGTTGAGTCTTGCTGACGGTATCTTGTGATTTTCTTTTGGTGTGGGTTATACCTTTCGCAGGAGGTCTTCGTGAATACGATTTGTTACATTGACCAAAAACATAAAGGTAATCTCTTTGGTAAGAGTTAGGGTTTTCAGTGAGAGGTCTCGGCGAGTGACCTTCGATCTCGCCGATGGAACATAAGGGTCTTCATTGGCATAGTTTTTGTAATGTCTCAGTGACTCTGAGTGAATGAAGGGCTCTCAGTATGACACGATATATTCTACATGAGGTTTCCCTGATGACAGTATGTTATAGTGACATTCATAAGGGAGAAGGTTGCATCGGCGAAAGAAACATAAAGTCACAGCGACATCGCATAGGGGTTTCTTTCAAAGGCTCTTCGGTGATAGTTATTTTCTTCGGGGAGATGTCTCCCTGACCATTGCCTATCTCACTGATTGTGTTGGCCCCTCGATATAACATGTTCTCTTTGGCCAGACATCTCCCCGAGTTCCTTCTATCTGGCTGATATGCCCGGTGACTTTGGTGTAACAGTTTTTGTTGCCTGGAGGTCTTCCCAACACCGCTTTGTCTTGCTGACAGTGGTGGCCTGTTTCAACGGTCCAATGATATTTAAATGACAGCCATCTGATCTCAGTGATTGACGGCGGAGATTCAAACATGCACGCGGCTATGGTTTGGAGGGTGTTTGCATGCGAAGACCAGAAGCCTAGAGCATTCATGGCGACAGAGAGTTGGTCGGTGGCTCCGCCGAGCTACCATTCATGGTGACGTGACTCTGGGACAAGGACGACATGGCTCGAGTGTGGTCACACAGATTTGGTGGCAGATTTTGTGCAAGTTGATTGATCTTTGTTCATGTGGGAATGTCTCTCCTGACAGAAATTCAACCAGAGGCATTTATGTGACCAGAGAAGTTGTTGAAGGTCACTGCGATGGTTTTGATTGGTCACGATGCAGTTGGGGTCTGACATGGCATGTTGATGTGGCTCTAAGCTGGGTGATGATCCCTGGACTGTTTAAAAGGAATTTCTGAATCATTTGTAAGGGTCTTTGGCTAGGAATTAGAACCAATTCTGAAGGAAAGAGCACTGAGTTACAGTGTCAAATTATTGTCAGAATTTGAGGTCTAGGTTTTGTAGTCTGTAAATTGTGAGGTATTGGACACATGTATGAATCTGAATGTATAGATTGAGGTCTTTAAGTCTCTCCTTTGTATTGTGCATATGGATTGTTAATGAAAGTTGATCAAGGATCATTTCATTAACCATTTTAATGTAATGTTTTTCTATCTGTTCTGGTTGTTGCTCTTATTCAAGGAATAAGCTAAATGCTTTAATCATATCAGAGATTCACATGTATGATAGGAGGATTTGATAAGTAGTCTTTAAGATCTTATCACTAGCTGTGGGATTAATAAGGTTAGTTTCACATAGACTTTAATGTCCAGAGTAATGGTTCCTTCTATTTGCAGGTTATTGTGACTCCTAGCCCAAGAATAATGGCACTAATCTGATATTTGTTGTATGTCTTTAGGGTTCTAGTCTTCTTGCTCAAGATCAATCATTTTATTTAATCAAACTTGTTTGATGTCTTGCCCTACCTCCTGGTTGTTGCAAGTATTGTGTTACTGAGAATCTAGCCCTATTTGATGTTCTCAACACTTGGCATTAGGAGTCATCTGCTATAAAAAGCAATTTCCAGTCTTGTTTAAGGCATTGTGTGGGTATACCCACCCTGGTTCTGCAGAGCCTAAAGTGTAGAAGATCTTTTGATCTTATCAGTTGGTCTAGGTCCTCCGAGCTGCCCTTGATTGGAGTTGGCTACTCCATAGGTAGAATAGGAGACCAACGTAGTTTACAAAAAAAACCACCAACATATAGCTTCATCTTTTTCTTATTATTCTTTTGCTTCTTTAGTGGGAGATTTCACATGCCCCATTGAAGGACAAGTTGAAGGATGACCTCGCGTTGAGTGAGGGTCGCAAGAAATCCTCATCTCATTTGGAGTGTGGTTTTTCTTTGGCTTATGCCATCCTTGTGCCATAGTCAACTCCCACATCTCTGGAGTTAGTTAGTACTCCTTTTCATGAGGTTAGTCATGAATCTCGAGTGTCCTATCCTCCACCCACTCAATTGACACATGGAACTCTTGTTAAGTGCATGTTCAACTCGGTAGAGGATATCCTAACTCTATCATCGATCTTTGAGAGATCAATGAACCTAGTCTCCCAAGAGATTAGCAAAGAGGACCTTAATGGGCCCTCTTCCTTGGACCTTGTCATAGGAGAGCCGGTTGGTACAACCCTTTCCATCCCTCCCCCTATAATTATCTAGATTGGGAGTAGGATAACGTGTTGGTGGACTTAAATTATAGCGGTACCTCTTTTATATCTATAGATTAGATTTTTCTGCTTGCTTGTGTTCCCTCGTACTTGTTTATATATGTTTTATGCTCTTTCCTAAAGGACCCTTACTACCATTGTAGGTGTTTGGATACAGGTGTGAGAATATATTGTAACCTTCTAATTGTTTCATCATTCTTCTTTGTGTTGTAAAATTTTCTTTTTCACATTGGGGACAATGCAAAGCATTGGGGGAATTTAGGCCTTCTTCCATGTTGACCTAATTTTTATTTTTCATTTGTCTTCGTGTGCTCTTCTTCATGTTTTGATATATTTTGGGGTTGATGAAAATTCATACATATGTTATATCATATCTATCTATCTATATCTATGGGCAATTCTAATCCCAAATTATCAGATCTCCCTATCTCTTGATTTCTTTGTTTCTGCTTGTTTGCTTCGTAATGTTGTTGTTTCCATGTGTTGTCACTCATGAGATTGACAACATACCATGAATAAATCTCACCATGTATCTTGTGCCAAAAAATCCCTCATATTTCTTCTCTCCTTAGAATGACATGTGCTCCTCTATGTCACACACAACATTCTAAGGGGGGCTCTCATCTCGGCTTACATTTCAACAAGGAGTATTCTTTCAAAAGGATTCCTTGGTAAAATTTTCTTTCAAAAAGATCCCTTGGTGAAAGAATTTAAAAAATTCATTTCAAAAAGGAGAATTATTTCCAAAAGGACTCCTTGACGAAAGATCTTTCAAAAGGATTCCTTAATGACATAATTGTTCATAGAAAATTTTAGGTCTTTCAAAAGAGTTCCTTGGTATCTTGATGTCTTATGAAAATGATTCCCTAATGAAAGAAACCCTTTGTGCAATTATTTTTCAAATAAATTCTTTGGAGTCTTATAATTTGTCTTATATATGATATTTGGCATTTTAAGTCTTGGAGAGATATGTCTTATATCTTGGCATCTAGCTTGGGGTCAACTTGACTAGACCTATCTTTCTATGACTGTTCTGCAACACTGTTTGCATTAGCCATAGCCCTACATGCTTGGCATATGGACTTTGGCTATGCTAGCCATACTTATTAGTGTCATCTTATATTTGATTAAATTGTTTATTATTGTATCTTATGGTGTCTTATAATGGTTATTATTTTTTTCTTCATTTCCTAACATGTTTGTCTATAGCTAACATGTTTTTGGTGGGATTGTAACTAGATTTTCAATTTTCCTTGATACATTTTTTTGTATTCATGGAGGATGAAAAGGAATTGTAAGAGGCTTTTCTTGTGGTTGTTCTTTAGGAGGGATTTCATGAAGAAGTGAATTGGGATTTTGAAGATTTGTGAGAGAATTATCAACTCATAAAAAATAAGCAAATTTTAATTAAAAAACTAATTCAATAGATACCTATTTAATACAAATTTGACACTAAAAACTAAAAAATATTTCATTGCCCTCCTCGACATCTTGACGACATTTTGGTGAAGATTTGGCAATTTTTTTGGTGTAAAATCAACTCTGCAACAATGTGAGAACGCTTCGAAGGGTTTGCAGGTCGCAGGATAAAATACAAATGCAAAAATGAAACTTGTTTTATTTATTTTTTATTTTTTTAATGAGAAATAACTTGAACACATTATAATGTGCTCGCTTTATAGCTTTGATGGGGCCAAAAATTGGGGTGGCCACTTTTTGGTCCCCCATCCTTTTGCATACACCCTTAATAAACTTCCAAGTGATCTTATTCTATTTTTTTCTCTTTTGCTACTCTATCATTTATGCTTTTATTTAAATATTTCAAGTGTTAGTATAGTAGCTGAAATTTTCTATATCACAATCAAATCATATTTTTATTTAAAAATATATATCTTTAATCTTTTTAATATCATTCAAAAATCTTGACTATTGTGGAGGTTAGAAGACCAAAATGAGAGTTTGACTAAGGAAATCCCATAGGTACCTAGAAAAAACTTTCTTTGTTTTGATTATATGGGAAAAATAGGTTTTGAAGGGACCCAAAACCCTTTACATCAAGTTACATTAAAATGTTGTTGTAATAAGAAAAGAACTATAACAACGCCAACAACCACTGGAACAACCAACAAATAGCCAACAAATAGCAACAAAGAAATAAAACAAAAGAACTAAAATAGACCACAAACAAGAGAGTTACTTCAGATTTTTTAGAGTATTGGCCACCTCAATCTCCTGATTGTACTGCAGGTTAACCATATCCATCAAATCCTATTTTTCTTCTTCAAAAGACTTCTTGAGACTACCCCTAGTTCTTGTACACGGGCCTTTAGCCTCCTCTTTGACATTCTTCTTACCCTTCCCCTTGGAAGTTTGATCCTTCTTATACAACTCAACAAAATACATTTGATCCTCTTGGAGCTAGCTGATTTTTTCAAAGAGAACCTTGTGAGAATCTACACTATTCTCGATAGAACTATGGATAATTTGCAAGAGCTTTCTGATATCCTCATTAGTTTCCATAATCTTTCCCTCCAATATCCCAAGAAGGCTTTCACATTGAGATTTGAAATTAGAAAACGAGCATTCAAGGTCCACTATCCTTTCAATGAGCAAATCCATGGATGACCCTTTTGGCTAAGAAGCCAAATTCTCCTTCAGTCCTCTAATTTTAATGTTCACCTTATTGAACTCCTTCATCACCCATTTAGCCAATTTGAAGGTACAAGTAGTGCCTGCCCTAGCCATATCCAACAACTCAAAAATAAAGGTATTATTATCATCCAAGTAGAAGAAATCCTCAAACAATGAATCAACATTTTTTATCCTCTTCGAGACTAGATTCTCACCCATAGCCACTCTCACCACCTTCTTTCCCTATGCCTCCACAAAAACCATATAACCCTCAATGTTGGTCTACTGAGGAGGTGATTGCCAAGTAGGTGAATCTTCAACAACAACAACATTTTCTATAGATACCTTTACCTGATCTAGCTAGAGCCACATGCTTGTCCTCCTCGTGCCCTTTTGAAACCACCGTATGTAACTTAGCTAGCCTTTTAAAACACCTCCTGCAAAACCCCACATCTGCATAGTCCTCCAATTGGATTGAATGCACATCCTCCTCTTTCCCAGAATCTTCATGGCCTAGAACATGTGACTTTTTCTTCTTTTTAGATACCCTTCAAAGAGGCCCACCCAAATTCTACTTCAACAAATCCCTACTAGACAAAGACCCATCAAAATCTATCCCATGACTGACCAATTTCTTGGTGGGACTCTTCTTCTTCAAAGTCCCCTTCTTTCTTTTTTTAGAAGGAGATTCAACTAGGGATGAGGATTCCACAATAGTGTTATCATATCCAACCTTCCATTTATCATCCCATCATCATTAGAGTATGAACCAGTAGGAAAGGAATCATCACTAATGGCCTTCTCTTTACCCTTAACAGACTTGGATGAGGCTTTAGTTCTCACATGCTGCATAATGAGCAAGATGAGCCCTTCATGGAGCACGAGAGTTCGATGATTCATGAGGTGGACATAGGCCAAAATATCTAGGGATGAAAGAAGTAAAAACAAAAAAGAAACATGCAAATCATGTCCGAAATGATTAAGCAGAGTAAAATGATTCCCTAGAATCGCAGTAAACCGACCATCAAGAGTTACATACCACATTAAAATTGCTGCCACATCAACCCAAATGTGCTTAAGTGAGAGACAATCATAGCCCCAAGATGGAAGCTTCACCAAGTCATCTTTCTCACTACCCTTAAAAAATTGATCCATGGCATCTTCATTGCTCTTCCTCTCTTTGTAAAATTTGTGCCCCTCTGTTGGCAAGCCAGTAATGAAGGAAATAAAGTCTTTTGTAATGTTTAATTCAATCCTTCCCACCTTCAGGAATCTATTATTCCAACAACAGATGAATTTCTTAGAGGCTTCATGATTAAATCCATGGAGCCTCTCCAAATAAGGCCTAGAATTCCCATGTTTTAGAATCCGCCAAACTCTATGTTTGTTCTTCCACTTATCATAGGAGATGGGTTCAAGCCTGCTCTTATCCCCACCCATTTCAGCAATGCAAAACACTAGCAGAAACTAGAGCCCAAGGACACTTCTAGAAATACACATGAGCACAAGGTTGGGCCAAACACCACCCATAAAACATGTGATATGTGGGTGAGATTATTAACTAATCACCCTATATCAAAAACTCAAATCTACCTATCATTTCATAATAAAAGCTTAGCTCTCTCAAGAAGGGAAGAATACTATTTCAACAATGAAATTATTAAGGTTGACAACCTCGCTTGCAAAGAAATCAGCTAGGGAGTTACCTTCCTTATAAGTATGAGATACACAAGTCTCTTCAAAAGATTTCATCATTATAAAATCATTAATAAGAGGCTCAATGGTCTAGCTAGGAATTTGCATACCATTCAAACAATTAACAATGTTTAGAGAATCACCCTCAACCCACACTTTAGCAACACTCCTATCCAATGCAGCTTTGATGTTAATGCAAGTAGCTTTGGCCTCAATGCAATGATTAGTTTGTGTTTTTGATGTTGGTGATTAGTTAAAAATTTCTTTATTTTTTGTATGTAGATTCTATTTTGGAAGAAGAAGCATAACCTAATGATTTTCTTTTGAAACCCATTTCTTCAAGTCAGTTGGTTTCTTGTTTAGAATATTTAAATCACTAGTCTCATTGTCTTTTCTATTATTTTAAATATTTTGTGTATTCTTTGAGCTTGTTATTTCTATTATGTGCATATATGCACTCATTCTAGGTCATACTGTACTTTTTGTCACTCATATAGGTTGAAAATGATAGTGTGACACAAGGACATTTGTGCGATGCACTAGTGTCCAAGGTAGAGGCTTTCAGAAAGTCACCACTAGTTCTCTAAAATTAGCATTTTTCAAATTTATTAAAATTATCTTGTAATTCATTTCCAACAAAGAGATATTTTAACCATTTTTTTTATAATTAAACATTTGATATTTTAAATTTTAATTTTTTTGTTTAATTACAATTTTTGAATAAAAATGATAATCAAATGATATGATTGGTATAATAATTGTTGATTCATCTTAGTGTATTTTAGGGGATTTTCTCTCAAGGAACATTATCATTCCTTTGTAAGAGTCAAAATTCCTACATTACACCTAGGAAAACAGAAAATTCCAAAATGATTTATATAGGAAGGAGATTGAAGCTCTCTTGAAAGTAAAATGTTGGGAAATTCTAGAATGTAGTTTTCATTTTCTTATGATGAGCTCAAATCATATAGGGAAGATTTATTTCAACATACTATTCCTCTCCAATCAAATACAAAACCTTTAAGAAAAAATTAAAAACCCATCAACCCAACCATTGCTCCACAAATTAAAAAAGAATTAATGAAGTTGAAAGAGGGAGGTATCATCAAACTTATTAGAAATTCTAAATGCGTTTCTAAACTTGTCCCAATGAGAAAAAATAATGGGGAGATCAAACTATGTCTTGATTTTAGAAATCTAAATGTCAAGTCTCTAATGGACATCTGTCCTCTCCCAAGCATGGACCATTTACTACAAGAGGTGGCATGTTAAAATCTAAAGTCTATGATGGATGGATTCTTACGGTATAATCAAGAGGTGATCAAGGAGTTAGAACAACATTTTGTCTACATGTGAAAAATTCCCTTGGCTAACATAAATGATCATGCAAGTGTTTTTGCAAAATATCCTTCATAGAATTTTCTGATTTATGTTAAACAAAATCCACTTTCCTTATGTAGAAAATATCATCCACAAGTCAAACCCCCCAAATTTAGTGTTGTAAAAAGATGTGATTTGTAGGTGCTCGTGTCTTCAAAAAGAGTTGTGATTGTCCAAATGGATGTTTTTTTTTTTATCATCAAAAGCAAACACTTGTTTTATCCCTCGTGATTTCAATCAACCTTATTATCATTGTCCCTTTTGTCCCTTCTTAATATGGTATAGGTACAAAAAGTGCATACTTCACACATTCCCACTTCATTTTACACGTTTCTATTAATCATCAATAAAAAACACCTATTCTACCATTTTGTATTTTCTCATAGCCTAATGACCCCACAAGAACCATCTAAATATTCAACGTGTAGTGTGCTCTTTGAGTCCAGCCAACCCACCAGCCATTAAGCCTAGTGCAGTCCTTGAATGAATTATTGCAATTGCTGATTCCCATTCATGTTTGGTAGCTAGTGTCGGTTGGAATCTGCAATTTTTGACATCACAGTTTATCTGTTTTGTCCCTTCTTAATATGATATAGATACAAAAAATACATAGATCACACATTCCCACTTACACATTTTTATTAATCATCAATATAAATTACATTTACTACCACTTTGTCTTTCTCATAACCTAATGACCCCACAAGAATCACCTAAATAGTCAAGCTTAATGTGCACTCTTTTTAAGTCCAACCAACCCACCAGCCATTAACCCTAGTGCAGTCCTTGAATGAATTATTGCAATTTCTGCTTCCCATTCATGTTTGGTAGCTAGTATCGGTTGGTATCTGCAGTTCTTGACGTCACAGTTTATCTGTTTTGTCTATTAAGCTGAGATCCACCTAAGAACCGCGTGAATGACTATGTATCAGTCACATTTAGCACAGGAATCCGGCTGATAACTGAGATTTTCTTAGTGGGCAGTAAAAGTGGAGATAGTAATTGCCAAACTTCAGAGAATGTGATACAATGTATATGAAATATTTCTGAAACTATTCTCCGACATTCAACAGATATTCATGATACTGAAACTTTCTGATTGTGTGACAAATGACTTCTTAGTGAGCACACCATGATTACAAAACAAAGAAATTGGAGTCTCACAGTGTACAGCTAATAGCACTTACGTTTTTTTAATTGTTTTGAAATGGGGTTGTGAGGTATAATGGTGTCTGAGTGTGCGCATGCAACGGAGCAATTCTAGTTGCTTTTGTTTTGCCTTGCTTGATTGATGCCAAAAACTTCTGAGTGCTTGCAGGAACATCCAGATAACTAATGGATAAGATGACGGAAAGGTGAACATTAGAATAGCACAGATGATCGTGGAATGTTCTCCACGTGTGGGAAATACTAGTATATTATATGGGTGTTTGACAAACAAGAGTAATGATGGTGCTGGTTTGTTTTGATTTGGTTGTTTTTGGGTGGTATTATATATACTTGTGTAAAAGTCGGCAAAATTATTTCAATTTTCATATTTCAAGAATATAGATTTGGCCTGCTAATTGTATATTTTCTACTTTAAATTGATTTTATGGTGTGAAATGTGTGAAATTTGATCAATGTATTTTTAAATTTATATTTTAAAATTGATCATGTGCCATCTCTTTTCAACTATTCATTGCATGTCTAGTTGAGCATAAAATATCTCATATTGTATTATAAGGTGTTGTATAAAAGGACAAATCTTAACTCATTATGATTATGTAGGATCTAGCATGTATCTAGGAATCATTGAACACATCTTCCACAGATCAACATAGATCATTGAAAAATTATTGCATTGATGTTTGGTAATAACATGACATCTATAGTAAAACATGGCTAGGAACATTGAACAATTGCTTGGCTTATTGTCAGTCATTGTTCCAAACCCATTAAAATGTCTCGCCTAGAGGTTTGACTAATGGAGAATTATTTTGTCTAGCAAGCTCTTGAAAGACATTTGTTTAACATTGTCAATCACTTTATTGCATGTTTGAACATCAAAGCAAACTAGTTTTTAGATCATAAAATCCTTCAAGTTATTTTTATGTATAGCAATTTAATTCCAAAAGTAGAGGTCATTTTAGTAGTGCAATTTCTATCCAAATTGATTTCATGATGGGAATTGACCTCAAGTGTTGAACAATCAACTTATTGGTTTGGGAGTGGTCCTTTAACACATCTCAAAGTCCTAACATAATGACAAATCAATATGCGCTATTTTTCACAATCACATCATCACTAGACCTAGAGCTAAGTATATTTATTTCATTTATTTAATTTTGGTGCATTTATGATCATATTTATTTAACAATTTTATTCTTAACTTTATATCCTAGGTTAGAGTTTAGTTATCATAGTAATTTAATTAACCTACATGTGATATTTAAAAGGGTCCTTTATTTTTCTTTTCATTTTGGTAAACTTGATTTGACTTACAAACCTTAGGGTTTATTCCAAGTTCAACATTGTGTTTCTATCTTATTATTGCATATTGGTTAGGGTTTGGATTTTAATTTTTTCTATCTATTTTATCCCTTTGTACGACCCTTGGATTGTGCATTCTTGCTAATAATTGGGTTAGTGCAAGATCATGGGGGTCCAAAATAGGCCCTTAAATGACAATGAAAATTTAGAAAAAAAAAGTTTAGGCAATTTGACATAAAAATTTAAATAGGTTATTAACATAGGGTAAAGCACAAAGTTGTGTCACACTTTCAACCAACTTATCAGCACAACTTAATTTAAGTATTTCTAACTAAAAATCAATTTTGGTCAAACATATGATCTAGTAAGATTTATTCTAGCTAAGTTAGATACTTCCACAACTTTCTCAACTAAAATTGTTGGCTAAAAATATATGGAGCACCACTTTGAGTCCAATTTACAAAAAAATAAAATTATTAGAATAACTTGAAGTTTCAATAACTCCTACTAATGTAAATGACATTTTTTTCTAAAATATAAAAATATCCTTTTGTAGATTGATAAGTGTAGTTTTAAAAAATATATTTATTTTAATAGTTTAATTATTATTTATTATTTATTTTTTATTTTTACTAAAAGTAGGTTATCAACACAAAATATTAGGTTGATTACCATGCCAAGGAAAAATACTAAAACTTATTAAAAAAAATTGAAAAAACTATGATGCACTAGATAAAAGAATCTATTTCAAGATGGTAATTTATTTTTCCATTTTAGATAAATATTTAATATGAAAGTTGACGTCCGATGGAACCAGATTTTTTTATTCACGCACATTTTAATATTTATTTAAAAATATATATTTATCAAAATTGAAAAAAATATATCCATGCTCTAAAGTTTCAAGTTATAAATATACACAAAAAATTTTAAAGAAAAAAAAAAATTACTATAAAAAGTTTGACGTCTCATGCAACTTTATTTTTCAGCATTTTATCAGCAACTAAATTATAGTGTTAATTTATTAAAAACTAGTTTAAAATATTTTTTTAATTTTTTTAAAAAATACAAACATAAAATATACTAAAAAATACATATTTTACTAGTTTACATCATTTCAAAATTCAAAACATATATGCCACATTTTAGTGATTCAAGTTTAAAATTAGGATCAGTGTTGGCCGTTTCCTTTATAAAGTGTGACACAACTTTGTGTTTTTACCCCATAATTTAAATTTATATGTAAGAACATAATTTGTAGCATATTGAATGTAGTTTCTAAGATACTAGTATTTTTTTTGGAAAAAAAGTAAATCTATTTGGTGAAAATTTGAAATTTCAATGTAGTAGTACTAAATTTTCAAGGAAAAAAATAAAAAAGCAGGTGTATGTCTGACCAACCTAAGTACAAGCAAAATATCATTTTTTTTTAAATTTCAATATAAATAGAGGACACATGTCCTGAGGTGCCATATTTTTTTTGTAATTCTTTGCAATTAAATAATTAGTTATGAATTTTTTATTAGAATTTCTTTAAAAAATATTAAAACTTGTTTTTTGACCACCATAACTTAGTCAAAAATTTATAAAATTCAATTTTTTTATTCTATAGTATTGGATGCACAGAATGTGTTGCATCTTCCATATTCTAAAAATGTGAAATTGTCTGAGAATTATAAATGTTTTTCAATCATCCTATCAATCAAGACTTTAGTCATAATGCTTGTAGAATATCAATAATAATTATCTATTAAATTCAAAATAAGGCATATCTTATATTTATGGAAATTTGGAAATTTGCTCAATAAACCCTTTTCATTTCATCAAATCCAAACAAAAAAAAAGTCATCAACCACAAGGGCAAACTCTAGAAAACTAAGGAAAAATTCTAAACATGTTTTTGCAGTTAATTTTCTAGGTATGACACCCCCCCTTGAGGAAAATCCCAAGGAAACCTTGAGGGAAATGCAAAGGCTGCAATTTTTTATTAGACAAAATAGATATCTATTATGTTCAGTGTTTTTAAAATATTTTATATATTATTAATATATAATTTATATATAATATATATTATTATTTATTATATATTAATAATACATAATATATATTATATATTATATAGTATATATAATTATAATAGTATATATAATATATATTATATATGACACTATAATGGGTGATCCCACAATACTGGACATTGAACTGATTTTTTCTAACTAAATCTTCACTTTCGGGCACCTATAGTGACTAAACTGTGAGGAATTTGAAGATGATGCAAACTAGTGATTTGTGACATTTTGTCTGTAGATTCTAAATATATTTCTTTCAAAAAAATTGGAATCAGATTGCACTTCTTTTTCTATTTCCTTCAAAAACTAGTTTTTATTAATAAACACCATTTTTTAGGAGTGATGCTCACCATATACAACATAATTTTTTTTTTATGAAGGATAAAATTCTAATTTTTCAAATTTAGATTTGTAACTACAATATCTAAAAGTTCATTTGTTTCATAGTGTTTTATTGAATAGTTTTTCCTTAATCGAAGTTTCAAAGTCAAACCAATTATAATTTAGACATAGGCGGACCGTGATACAACATAAATTTTTGTGTATGTATCAAAATTCAATTTTTTTGATCAAGGACATCAATACCTAGCCTGCACATATTTTTCAAAAATTTTATTTTGATAATCTACTATTTTTCCACATGTGCATCAAAGAGCTTGATTTCCCAAAACCTATGTTTAATCAAACTAAAAAACAAATACATAATAAAATGAAAAACATATTAAAATTATATTTGATGGATAGCTCATTCTGAGGACTACCATCATCCAGTTGGATCTATGAAGTCTCCTCCATTTTCATCCTCAACTCGAGCTTTGAAGGGAAAAATTCTACAAAAATTTGGTGCCATAGGGGGAGAAGGGGGAAAAAGGGGGGTTCGCTAGAACCCCTTCTTCTAGCAAATCCCCCTTTAATGCAATTAAAAAATAAAACCCATTGAAGGGGGGTTTGCTAGAACCAGGTTCACTAGAAGGGGGTTTCTATCAAACCTCCTAGTTCTAGCGAACCCCCTAAAGTGTTTTCCATCCAAAAATGCATTTTTCCCTTACTTAATGGAATTGTAAACCAATTTTGTGGGTTTACCCTAATATATAGACTGAGAAAGAGGGAGTGAGAGAGAGAGAGAGTTATCTAGGTACTTGGTGGGAGGGAGAGAGGGAGAGAGATACTTGAGAGGGAGGGAGGGAGAGAGATAGAGAGAGAGAGAGGGACGGAGGGAGAGACCCAAGAGAGAAAGGGACGGAGGGAGAGACCCAAGAGAGAGAGGGAGGGAGTGAGAGAGATAGTTTACAGTAGATGCTACATCATAAGAGATGAAGAAGACCTCAGAAAGTTTGATTCAAGGTGTGATGAAGGGATCTTGCTTGGTTACTAAACCAAAAGCAAGGCCTATAAATGCTACAACAAGAGATTGGGAAAGATGATTGAAAGCATAAATGTTAAGGTAGATAAAGATTTGTGTTATATCTCACAAGAACCAAAGGTTTCTGGATCTGATATATCTCCCTAGATTGAAGAAGAAGAAGAAGAAAATAAGGAACCATAACTAGTGAAGGCTCCCAAGACTCCAACAAAATATGTTCAAAAGAACCATTCTATAGATTAGATCATTAGAGATAAGAATGAAGGTGTGCTAACCAAGAGAAGGCTTGTAAGAGAAAGTGAGCAAGTGAATTTGTGTTCATTGTCAAAGGTAGAGCCTAATAACTTTGTTGATGCTAGCAAAGATGATGGTTGGATAAAGGAAATGGAAGAGGAATTGAATCAAAGAGAAAATAATCAAACATGGGAATTGTTTCCTAGACCAGTTGATAAGAATGCTATTGGAGCTAAGTGGGTGTTTTGGAACAAGTTGAATGAAGATGGTGAAGTTGTGAGGAATAAAGACAAATTGGTATGCATGGGACATTCACAAGTTTAAGGTATTTATTTTGGGGAGAATTTTTCTCTAGTAGCTAGAATGGAGGCAATAAGGATGTTTCTTGCTTTTTCTACTCACAAGAATTTCAAAGTCTATTAGATGGATGCCAAGTCAGCCTTCTTGAATGGTGTCTTAGAGGAAGAGATATACATTGAGAAACCAAATGGTTTCTAGTTATCAAAAGATCCAAACATGGTGTGCAAACTCAAGAAAGTTTTCTATGGACTCAAGCATGCTCCTAGAGCTTGGTATGCTTAGTTGGATAAGTATTTAATTTAGCAAAGATTCAAGAAAGGTACTATAGATAGTAATCTTTATATTAAGGTTCATGAAGAAAAGATTATGATTGTGGTTGCATATGTTGATGACATCAATATAAGCACTCAAAGAAAAGTTAACATCCTTATTCTGATGTTGATTGGCTAGGATGTGCAGATGACTAGAGAAGTAGGTTAGTGGAAGTGTATTTTTCTTAGGAGATAGATTGGTCCCTTGGTTTAGTAACAAGTAAGACTCAATGTCCTTATCTACAATAGAAGGTGAGTATATTGCCACAACATCTTGTTGCAACTAGGTGCTTTGGATGAATAATACCTTGAAGGATATAAAGGTGGTTTATGATGAACCTATTCCTATATTGTGTGATAATACTAGTGAAATTAAAATTTCCAAGAATCCAGTGACGTATTCAAGGAGTAGACACATTTCTATTTGGTATCAGTTTCTAAGGGAGAATACTGCAAAGCAAGAAGTCAGAATGGAGTACTACTAAGGATTATATTGTAGATATCTTCACTAAGGCACTTTCAAAGGATACTTTTGAGTATCTCTAGTATAAGTTAGGGGTTATTGCCTCTTCTTTTCTAACTAGATTCATAGATGGCGCATCTATCCAGGGAGAGAAATTCATGTCATATCTTTTTCTCCTAGATTGATGGGTACTACCTCTTAGGGGGAGTAGGTAGTCATTTGGGTGTTGCTAATAAGGGGAGCTTGAAGAAGATGTGCAGATGTTGAGCTTGTATAGTTGTTTGATGGAAAAGTGTTGTTGATCAAAGAGGAAGAATATTTTGATGAGTCAAATGAAGTTCTTTTTCCCCTTTTTCCTTGATTTCCAAGGGGGAGAGTGTGAAGGTGTGTGCTTCCATCAATTCCAAAGGGGGATATTGTTGGCATTGGTTATCATTGATGCCAACAATTGAGGATATTATTGTGATGTCAACACTTGGTGAGTTTGTTGGAATTGGTTATCAACACTTGGGGATATTGTTACACATGTTTGTGAGATTATTGTTTGACATTATTTGTCATTAATGCTACTATAATTGGTTTCTATAGTTTTATTTTATTGATACGCTATGGTGATATGCTCATAGTTGGATATGTTCATGGTTGGATGTCATGCCTTTGATGTTGTTGATGTTCATAGTTGGATGCCATGCCTTGCTTGATGATAAGTAAAGATGTTTTGTGTATGGTTGCTATTAGAAGTGATGATATCATGATGATATATTAAGATGCAAATTAGAAGTAATGTTGATGATGGAGAGATGTTGATGATCTCTAGTATGTTTTATGATCTCTCCTATTTTTTTTGAGGAAGTATGTCTTGTTACAAGGATGTTCTGGTCTTTGCAAGTTTGTGAAAGTTTCTATTTTAGGAAGATGCTTTGAAGGATGTTGGGAGAATAATCTAAATTCCTCTATTGTTGAAGATATAGTCTTGTGGTTTGGGATTCAGTGTTTGTGTTTTGTGAATGTTGCACTGTTATCTTTTCAGGTCATCGGTGTTGTTGAGGAGGTTTCTACTATTTGCAGTGTGTTGGCAATTTTGTTGGTTATCCAGATTGGTCTAAAAAGCTCTACATTTCTCCCCATTGATGTTTTTTCTCCTACAACTTAGTGTATGCTATCTCAGTGCCTTTGTAGCATCTCAATTTAGTTTTAATGTAATGGTGTGTACTGTAAGTTGATCTATTAATCTTTTATCTCATGATGTGCATTTTATGTTTCTAGAATGAAGTAATCTATCTTTGTTTGGTTTGTGATGGCTATTTGTGAAATGAAAGTCTGAAAAAAGTATTAGGAAGAGTTGTTGGATTTTCATGGAACATCTATTTGTGGTATGCATGTCAATGATTGATCTCTTTGGTGTCACATATTGTGTTGAGTTGGTTTTCTAGTAAATTTATGGATATCTAGTTGGTAGGGCTTGTTTTCTTTCTTGCACCATGTGCTTGGGGTTTGAACCAACATATGAAGTTGTGTTAAGATATATTTGGGTCCTAACCTATCTTGTTGAGAATTGAATTGAGTAAATTTAGTTGAAGTTATGTTTTTGGGCTAATTGGTAATGTGCTACACATTTCCTTGTCAACTTGGGTTGATGTGCACTAGCTATTGCAAGTATGTGCAGTTGGTGTTGTCATTGATATCAAAAAGTTTGGTGTTGTCATTGGTTTCAACTATATGAACAATATATTGTTGCAAGAGTTTTGAGAAGTTGGTATTGAGTTGATGTTGTCTTTGATGATGCTTTGATTAGTTGCATTATGTTGTCATTAGTAAGCTATTGATGTCAACCTCTAGTGTTGCTTTGATAATCTTGTGTCTATGGATGTATGGTTGAGTTTCTAAGTTGTAGTTGGATTGGTGGTGATGAGGAAGTGTTGAAGATGTTGATGATATGTTTTTGGTGCTTGTTTTTCAAGTGCTTTTGAGAGAATTTGAATAAAAAGAGGAAAAAGTGTGTTGCAGTGTTGTTTTGTGTTGCAGAGTATCATTTTGGTTTGGCTCCACATTTCTTCCATGTTGAAGATATTCTTGTGTGGTTTTGATATGTTGATCAGATGTGTTCATAGGTGTTTCATTTAGAATTTGGTGTGTTGGATCATTGTGTAGAGAAAGGTGTGTTCACTAGTGTGTGAATTGTGTATTGCAAAGGTGTTTGGGAGAAAAGTTTTTGCTCCGCATTTCTTTATAGAATGGTTTCAGGTCTTGTAGATCTAGAAGGGTGTTGATAATGTTTGTATCTTTCTTTAGTTGAAGTTGTTAGTGGTTTGGTGCTTTAGAGGTTAATTTCTTGAGTTACAGTTTATGGCAAAATTATTTGATTGTACCTGGTGTGTACATTCTCAGGTGAAAGTTGTTGTGAAGGAACTTGTTGGATTTTAAGATTTTTTTGGAATATTCTAGATTTTGTTCAAGTGTTATGTGGTGTCCTTGAGTCATATTTGAATTTGAGGAAGAATGCACTTAAAATATTTGATGGTGTTAACACAAGTTCAGTTGACCTTGGGTGTTTACACTAATTACAAAGTTTCTTCAGTGTTTTGTGGAAGCGTGGTGTGGCATGTATGAGTGGATTAGGTCCTATCCAAGGTGTGTTGTGGTCCACCTCCATTCCTTTCCACCTTGGGAATTTTTTGGTTCTAACCTAATTTGAATTTGCACAATTGAGGTGTATAGTTGACCTTGGAGAAATTTTTAAGGTTGAAGATGGTATAAATATGAGTTGAGTTTTTGAGGGATGATGAGATAGATAAGTGTGATGTGAATGATATGAAGTGTAGATTTGTGAGGTGCAATTTTGTGCAGTGTAGTGAGAGATTTCATGTGTTAGATTATTGGATGCAGTGAGCAGAAGGTGTATACAACTCTTTAGTAAGACTACGAAGGTGTTGGTGACGTCGTGGTGGACTTTTCATTTGCATTGAGATGGATTTCTCATTGTAACACTCTTCTCTATCTTCTTTTCTATTCTAGTAGTGAGCCTTTCTTTCTTTTGGGAAGTGAGCCCTCCAGTAGTGATCCCTATTGTATTCGATGTTGATGTTACTTTATATTGTGAGATAATCCTCACTATGGCTTTTCCCTTCTTGGGTTTTCCACATAAATATTTTGTTTCTTTGTGTATTGTGTTGCTTTGGTTTTGTTTCAGCTATCTGATTTCATGATTAATCACTCTAATAGATTAAAGATAAATTGAACTAATGTGGATCTGAATATTTGTGAGGGTTTTGAAGTTTTAAGGTACCACTGATTCACCCCCCCTCTTAGTTGTCTTATGCATTCAACACTAGCATGTGAGTTGTTTGGGATCACATTGTAAGATGAAATAAGATTCATTTTGGTCCTCTCTATCTTCTAGATAGGACCACATTATGTTCTTGTGGAAAACTTGTTGAGGTTATTGTTTATCTTCTATTCCGACCAACCTAATTGGAGTTTTGAGATCTTGTAGAAGATATAAATGGAAGAACA
>VDFB02270651.1:561818147-561857592 GCA_007258455.2 Sequoia sempervirens | reverse complement strand
CCTAGGCAGCGATTTCCCTAGCAACTTACTCAGCAATAAGAAATTTGAAACTTTTTCTTTAGCAGCTCTGATCTGGACAGTGATCTTTGCACACCACAATATTTCCAACTCTGCCTGTGACCAATTCCTTTGGCTTCAACAAGCTACAGCTCGCAACTGCAATACCGTCTTCAGAAGAATAGTAGGGACTTCTTCAAACCAGCTTCCTACCACCATGTCTGCAATAACATATTCTTCTGTTGATGACTCCACCTCTTGACAACAACTTCCACTTCTGCAGTCTCCCTGGATCGGTCTGCTCTGATACCACATGAAGGGAGGTGAATGGACATCCACAAGATATTTCCTCAAACACAAACACATGTACGTATATGCTCAAATGTTGCTGCACACATCATTGACCATAACATGATTACAATCAATACATCGAATGATGATGCATTCATGATCACTTGATCATTACATTTGCTTGATGCCTTTGCTTTACAATTGCCTCAATATATAGAGGTCTTTCATTCATGCCTCACATTTCTAGATTGTTCTATTGCTCATCTATTTCTAGAAACTTCCTCTAGAACATTCTAACCTAGAACATTCCAACTTTCTAGAATTTTCCCTTTTTTAGCATTTTGCTTTTTTCTCATTTAATTAATTAATTACAATTTATGGGAGAAATTAAGACATGCCAACAAGGTCATACTAAGAAGTCATTTGTCACACAATCAGAAAGTTTCAGTATCATGAATATCTGTTGAATGTCGGAGAATAGTTTCAGAAATATTTCATATACATTGTATCACATTCTCTGAAGTTTGGCAATTACTATCTCCACTTTTACTGCCCACTAAGAAAATCTCAGTTATCAGCCGGATTCCTGTGCTAAATGTGACTGATACATAGTCATTCACGCGGTTCTTAGGTGGATCTCAGCTTAATAGACAAAACAGATAAACTGTGACGTCAAGAACTGCAGATACCAACCGACACTAGCTACCAAACATGAATGGGAAGCAGCAATTGCAATAATTTATTCAAGGACTAATGCACTAGGGTTAATGGCTGGTGGGTTGATTGGACTTAAAAAGAGTGCACATTAAGCTTGACTATTTAGGTGATTCTTGTGGGGTCATTAGGTTATGAGAAAATATAAAGTGGTAGTAAACGTATTTTTTATTGATGATTAATAAAAATGTGTAAAATGATGTGGGAATGTGTGATCTATGTACTTTTTGTATCTCTATCATATTAAGAAGGGACAAAACAAATAAACTGTGATGTCAAAAATTGCAGATACCAACCGACATTAGCTACCAAACATGAATGGGAAGCAGCAATTGCAATAATTCATTCAAGGACTGCACTAGGCTTAATGGCTGGTGGGTTCGCTGGACTCAAAGAGCACACTACACGTTGAATATTTAGATGGTTCTTGTGGGGTCATTAGGCTATGAGAAAATACAAAATGGTAGAATAGGTGTTTTTTATTGATGATTAATAGAAACGTGTAAAATGAAGTGGGAATGTGTGAAGTATGTACTTTTTGTACCTATACCATATTAAGAAGGGACAAAAGGGACAATGATAATAAGGTTGATTGAAATCACGAGGGATAAAACAAGAGTTTGCTTTTGATGATAAAAAAAAACATCCATTTGGACAATCACAACTCTTTTTGAAGACACGAGCACCTACAAATCACATCTTTTTACAACACTAAATTTGGGGGGTTTGACTTGTGGATGATATTTTCTACATAAAGAAAGTGGATTTTGTTTAACATAAATCAGAAAATTCTATGAAGGATATTTTGCAAAAACACTTGCATGATCATTTATGTTAGCCAAGGGAATTTTTCACATGTAGACAAAATGTTGTTCTAACTCCTTGATCACCTCTTGATTATACCGTAAGAATCCATCCATCATAGACTTTAGTTTTTAACATGCCACCTCTTGTAGTAAATGGTCCATGCTTGGGAGGGGACAGATGTCCATTAGAGACTTGACATTTAGATTTCTAAAATCAAGACATAGTTTGATCTCCCCATTATTTTTTCTCACTGGGACAAGTTTAGAAATGCATTTAGAATTTCTAATAAGTTTGATGATACCTCCCTCTTTCAACTTCATTAATTCTTTTTTAATTTGTGGAGCAATGGTTGGGTTGATGGGTTTTTAATTTTTTCTTAAAGGTTTTGTATTTGATTGGAGAGGAATAGTATGTTGAAATAAATCTTCCCTATATGATTTGAGCTCATCATAAGAAAATGAAAACTACATTCTAGAATTTCTCAACATTTTACTTTCAAGAGAGCTTCAATCTCCTTCCTATATAAATCATTTTGGAATTTTCTTTTTTCCTAGGTGTAATGTAGGAATTTTGACTCTTACAAAGGAATGATAATGTTCCTTGAGAGAAAATCCCCTAAAATACACTAAGATGAATCAACAATTATTATACCAATCATATCATTTGATTATCATTTTAATTCAAAAATTATAATTAAACAAAAAATTTAAAATTTAAAATATCAAATGTTTAATTATAAAAAAAATGGTTAAAATATCTCTTTGTTGGAAATGAATTACAAGATAATTTTAATAAATTTGAAAAATGCTAATTTTAGAGAACTAGTGGTGACTTTCTGAAAGCCTCTACCTTGGACACTAGTGCATCGCACAAATGTCCTTGTGTCACACTATCATTTGACCTATATGCGTGACAAAAAGTACAGTATGACCTAGAATGAGTGCATATATGCACATAATAGAAATAACAAGCTCAAAGAATACACAAAATATTTAAAATAATAGAAAAGACAATGAGACTAGTGATTTAAATATTCTAAACAAGAAACCAACTGACTTGAAGAAATGGGTTTCAAAAGAAAATCATTAGGTTATGCTTCTTCTTCCAAAATAGAATCTACATACAAAAAATAAAGAAATTTTTAACTAATCACCAACATCAAAAACACAGACTAATCATTGCACTGAGGCCAAAGCTACTTGCATTAACATCAAAGCTGCATTGGATAGGAGTGTTGCTAAAGTGTGGGTTGAGGGTGATTCTCTAAACATTGTTAATTGTTTGAATGGTATGCAAATTCCTAGCTGGACCATTGAGCCTCTTATTAATGATTTTATAATGATGTTGAAATCTTTTGAAGAGACTTGTGTATCTCATACTTATAAGGAAGGTAACTCCCTAGCTGATTTCTTTGCAAGCGAGGTTGTCAACCTTAATAATTTCATTGTTGAAATAGTATTCTTCCCTTCTTGAGAGAGCTAAGCTTTTATTATGAAATGATAGGTAGATTTGGGTTTTTGATATAGGGTGATTAGTTAATAATCTCACCCGCATATCACATGTTTTATGGGTGGTGTTTGGCCCAACCTTGTGCTCATGTGTATTTCTAGAAGTGTCCTTGGGCTCTGGTTTCTGCTAGTGTTTTGCATTGCTGAAATGGGTGGGGATAGGAGCAGGCTTGAACCCATCTCCTATGATAAGTGGAAGAACAAACATAGAGTTTGGCGGATTCTAAAACATGGGAATTCTAGGCCTTATTTGGAGAGGCTCCATGGATTTAATCATGAAGCCTCTAAGAAATTCATCCGTTGTTGGAATAATAGATTCCTGAAGGTGGGAAGGATTGAATTAAACATTACAAAAGACTTTATTTCCTTCATTACTGGCTTGCCAACAGAGGGGCACAAATTTTACAAAGAGAGGAAGAGCAATGAAGATGCCATGGATCAATTTTTTAAGGGTAGTGAGAAAGATGACTTGGTGAAGCTTCCATCTTGGGGCTATGATTGTCTCTCACTTAAGCACATTTGGGTTGATGTGGCAGCAATTTTAATGTGGTATGTAACTCTTGATGGTCGGTTTACTGCGATTCTAGGGAATCATTTTACTCTGCTTAATCATTTCGGACATGATTTGCATGTTTCTTTTTTGTTTTTACTTCTTTCATCCCTAGATATTTTGGCCTATGTCCACCTCATGAATCATCGAACTCTCGTGCTCCATGAAGGGCTCATCTTGCTCATTATGCAGCATGTGAGAACTAAAGCCTCATCCAAGTCTGTTAAGGGTAAAGAGAAGGCCATTAGTGATGATTCCTTTCCTACTGGTTCATACTCTAATGATGATGGGATGATAAATGGAAGGTTGGATATGATAACAATTGTGGAATCCTCACCCCTAGTTGAATCTCCTTCTAAAAAAAGAAAGAAGGGGACTTTGAAGAAGAAGAGTCCCACCAAGAAATTGGTCAGTCATGGGATAGATTTTGATGGGTCTTTGTCTAGTAGGGATTTGTTGAAGTAGAATTTGGGTGGGCCTCTTTGAAGGGTATCTAAAAAGAAGAAAAAGTCACATGTTCCAGGCCATGAAGATTCTTGGAAAGAGGAGGATGTGCATTCAATCCAATTGGAGGACTATGCAGATGTGGGGTTTTGCAGGAGGTGTTTTAAAAGGCTAGCTAAGTTACACAGGGTGGTTTTAAAAGGGCACGGGGAGGACAAGCATGTGGCTCTAGCTAGATCAGGTAAAGGTATCTATAGAAAATGTTGTTGTTGTTGAAGATTCACCTACATGGCAATCACCTCCTCAGTAGACTAACATTGAGGGTTATATGGTTTTTGTGGAGGCATAGGGAAAGAAGGTGGTGAGAGTGGCTATGGGTGAGAATCTAGTCTCGAAGAGGATAAAAAATGTTGATCCATTGTCTGAGGATTTCTTCTACTTGGATGATAATAATACCTTTATTTTTGAGTTTTTGGATATGGCTAGGGAAGGCACTACTTGTACCTTCAAATTGGCTAAATGGGTGATGAAGGAGTTCAATAAGGTGAACATTAAAATTAGAGGACTGAAGGAGAATTTGGCTTCTTAGCCAAAACGGTCATCCATGGATTTGCTCATTGAAAGGATAGTGGACCTTGAATGCTCATTTTCTAATTTCAAATCTCAATGTGAAAGCCTTCTTGGGGTATTGGAGGGAAAGATTATGGAAACTAATGAGGATATCAGAAAGCTCTTGCAAATTATCCATAGTTCTATCGAGAATAGTGTAGATTCTCACAAGGTTCTCTTTGAAAAAATCAGCTAGCTCCAAGAGGATCAAATGTATTTTGTTGAGTTGTATGAGAAGGATCAAACTTCCAAGGGGAAAGGGTAAGAATAATGTCAAAGAGGAGGCTAAAGGCCCGTGTACAAGAACTAGGGGTAGTCTCAGGAAGTCTTTTGAAGAAGAAAAATAGGATTTGATGGATATGGTTAACCTGCACTACAATCAGGAGATTGAGGTGGCCAATACTCTAAAAAATCTGAAGTAACTCTCTTGTTTGTGGTCTATTTTAGTTCTTTTGTTTTATTTCTTTGTTGCTATTTGTTGGCTATTTTTTGGTTGTTCCAGTGGTTGTTGGTGTTGTTATAGTTCTTTTCTTATTACAACAACATTTTAATGTAACTTGATGTAAAGGGTTTTGGGTCCCTTCAAAACCTATTTTTCCCATATAATCAAAACAAAGAAATTTTTTTCTAGGTACCTATGGGATTTCCTTAGTCAAACTCTCATTTTGGTCTTCTAACCTCCACAATAGTCAAGATTTTTGAATGATATTAAAAAGATTAAAGATATATATTTTTAAATAAAAATATGATTTGATTGTGATATAGAAAATTTCAGCTACTATACTAACACTTGAAATATTTAAATAAAAGCATAAATGATAGAGTAGCAAAAGAGAAAAAAATATAATAAGATCACTTGGAAGTTTATTAAGGGTGTATGCAAAAGGATGGGGTGCCAAAAAGTGGCCACCCCAATTTTTGGCCCCATCAAAGCTATAAAGCGAGCACATTATAATGTGTTCAAGTTATTTCTCATTAAAAAAATAATAAATAAATAAAACAAGTTTCATTTTTGCATTTGTATTTTATCCTGCGACTTGCAAACCCTTCGAAGCATTCTCACATTGTTGCAGAGTTGATTTTACACCAAAAAAATTGCCAAATCTTCACCAAAATGTCGTCAAGATGTCGAGGAGGGCAATGAAATATTTTTTAGTTTTTAGTGTCAAATTTGTATTAAATAGGTATCTATTGAATTAGTTTTTTAATTAAAATTTGCTTATTTTTTATGAGTTGATAATTCTCTCACAAATCTTCAAAATCCCAATTCACCTCTTCATGAAATCCCTCCTAAAGAACAACCACAAGAAAAGCCTCCCACAATTCCTTTTCATCCTCCATGAATACAAAAAAATGTATCAAGGAAAATTGAAAATCTAGTTACAATCCCACCACAAACATGTTAGCTATAGACAAACATGTTAGGAAATGAAGAAAAAAATAATAACCATTATAAGACACCATAAGATACAATAAGAAACAATTTAATCAAATATAAGATGACACTAATAGGTATGGCTAGCATATCCAAAGTCCATATGCCAAGCGTGTAGGGCTATGGCTAATGCAAACTATGTTGCAGAACAGTCATAGAAAGACAGGTCTAGTCAGGTTGACCCCAAGCTAGATGCCAAGATATAAGACATATCACTTCAAGACTTAAGATGTCAAATATCATATATAAGACAAATTATAAGACTCCAAAGAATTTATTTGAAAAATAATTGCACAAAGGGTTTCTTTCATTAGGGAATCATTTTCATAAGACATCAAGATACCAAGGAACTCTTTTGAAAGACCTAAAATTTTCTATCAGCGATTATGTCATCAAGGAATCCTTTTGAAAGATCTTTCATCAAGGAGTCCTTTTGGAAAGAATTCTCCTTTTTGAAATGATTTTTTTAAATTCTTTCACCAAGGGATCTTTTTGAAAGAAAAGTTTACCAAGGAATCCTTTTGAAAGAATACTCCTTGTTGAAATGTAAGTCGAGATGAGAGCCCCCCTTAGAATGTTGTGTGTGACATAGAGGAGCACATGTCATTCTAAGGAGAGAAGAAATATGAGGGATTTTTTGGCACGAGATACATGGTGAGATTTATTCATGGTATGTTGTCAATCTCATGAGTCACAACACATGGAAACAACAACATTACGAAGCAAACAAGCAGAAACAAAGAAATCAAGAGATAGGGAGATCTGATAATTTAGGATCAAAATTGTCCATAGATATAGATAGATAGATATGATATAACATATGTATGAATTTTCATCAACCCCAAAATATATCAAAACATGAAGAAGAGCACACGAAGACAAATGAAAAATAAAACTTAGGTCAACATGGAAGAAGGCCTAAATGCCCCCAATGCTTTGCATTGTCCCCAATGTGAAAATTAAAAGTTTACAACACAAAGAAGAATGATGAAACAATTAGAAGGTTACAATATATTCTCACACCTGTATCCAAACACCTACAATGGTAGTAAGGGTCCTTTAGGAAAGAGCATAAAACATATATAAACAAGTACGAGGGAACACAAGCAAGCAAAAAAATCTAATCTATAGATACAAAAGAGGTACCATTGTAATCTAAGTCCACTGACACGTTATCCTACTCCCAATCTAGATAATTATAGGGGGAGGGATGGAAAGGGTTGTACCAACTAGCTCTCCTATGACAAGGTCCAAGGAAGAGGGCCCATTAAGGTCCTCTTCGATAATCTCTTGGGAGACTAGGTTCATTGATCTCTCAAAGATCGATGATAGAGTTAGGATATCCTCTACCGAGTTGAACATGCACTTAACAAGAGTTCCATGTGTAATTGAGTGGGTGGAGGATAGGACACTCGAGATTCATGACTAACCTCATGAAAAGGAGTACTGACTAACTCTAGAGATGTGGGAGTTGACTATGGCACAAGGATGGCATAAGCCAAAGAAAAACCACACTCCAGATGAGATGAGGATTTCTTGAGACCCTCACTCGACACAAGGTCATCCTTCAGCTTGTCCTTCAATGGGGCATGTGAAATCTCCCACTAAAGAAGCAAAAGAGTAATAAGAAAAAGATGAAGCTATAGAGGATATTACCTTGGTATGATGCATGTCAATGGGCTATAACAAAGGAAGAATTTCAAGAAGAGAAGTAAGAAGGGGAGGCTCCACTGAAGGAGTGATGAACAAGTGCACCCTTTTGGGGTGAGGAACTCACTAAAATCCATCAATGAAGTCAAAATAAGCATGAAGATGATGGGAACTGAAGTAGAAGAAAGAGAAGGAGAAAATGCAACTACAAAAGAAGCAAGAGAAAAAATAGAAACAACAGGCTCCCCTACACTCTGCTACAAAGTTGTGTGCTCCTTGGTTAGAGCCTTTCATCAATATTATTCTCACGTGCAAGCCAATTATGTTAGCTATGGGCACTCAAAGGAATGGTATGAGAAGAGGTTAGGGGCTCCTACTCTACCACAAGAGAAACCTCTGTAATCGTTGCTAATGGAAGGGGAGACTCTATAGGAGGAGCAAGAGGAACAATAGACACAAAAGAAAAAATAGAGAGAAGCATCTTGGTACTCAGCCTCTTCCCATGCCCCACCTTAGAGGGGGGTGGAAGAACATGTAGAGGTTGAGACACGAGAATGACCCCATAGAAAAACTCCCCCTTCCTATACAAGGTGGGTTGGAGCACCATGAGAATAATTGGAAGCTAGAATACACATGGATTTGACTTTTGCAACATAGGCACCTTTCCCTTTCTTGCAGAAGGCACAAGAACAAGAATGGAGGATGTCACCAAGGGTTGAGATGCAGAAGTAGGGGGAACAGAAGATGAAATAGAGGAACTAGAAGAAGAAGGCTTGATGGCAAGAGCAAGCTTGTCCTTCCCCTTTGGAGGGGCAAAGGACAAAGCCTACTGTTGTGCATGCAAACAAGCCTTCAAAGACACAACATAGGGAAATGGAGGAAAACCACCTTTTAGGGTCGATCCCCCATTATTATACCTACAATAAGCTTGATAGAAGAGATCTCCCTAGGGAGGGAGGGGTCTGACTGGGGTGGGCCAAAAATGGTCAAGAGAGAAGCACCCACGTGTTACCAATGGCTTGTATCTAGTGTCCTGGACAACATGCACAATACCCTCATGGTGATACTTCAAAAATTTGTGGATTATGGAAGTGACTACATTCATAGAGGTTCGCCACAAAATTCCCAAGCTTGCTTTGAATAATTCTTATTCTAGGATCACAACAAATGAAACATCCACAGACTTAGGACCAACCAAAATTGAAAAAGAAATATACCCCATAGTGGTGATAGAAAACCCATCATGAATATGAAGGGTGATCTACAATTCATCATATTTCTCCTTGTATAAATTGTTAATAAACAAGGCCTCCTCTATTATAAAATTCACTCAGCTCGATGGATCAACCATAACACTCATCATGATGTTATCATTAATTTGGGTGACAACATGCAATAGAGAGGGCTCCTTGTTCAAGGGTAGATCGCATGGGGTAAATTTAATATTATGAATAGTTTTTACATGTTCTATAGTTGAAGTAGGGGTGAATGAGACCACATTCACGTACTTAGATGGGGAAGACTTAGAAGTAGATGAAGAAGAAATGACCAAGTTCACAAAGTGTGATGGGAACAGATATGTCTATATCTGTAGTTGGCTGCTAGGATTAGCTAAAATTTTATTAGCATTTTTCTTTCTTCCATCAAGGTGGAAGGTCCCATCATTGATGTAGTCCTAAATCACATGATGTAGGTGGATGCATCTTTAAGTATCATACCCAACAACTTGATGGAATTGGTATAATTTTTTAGATTTGTAAAATTTAGGTTACAACTAGAATAATGGTTGAATCTTAGGTAATATTATTACTATTATTACTTTATCTTTTAATAAATTTTGTAGGAAATTAGTGTATGATTCTGATAACGTAGTAAAAATTTTGTTTCATCCTATATTGTTTTTATTTTAAGGAACATAGACCACATTAGCCATGACCTAGTGTAATAACCCTCCTAGTTGCTAGTTGGACTCATTAGTTTTATGCTTTGATTTGATACTTTGATACATTGATACTATGATGGTATTGTTTTGTGTGATTGGTTAGTTAGACATTTGATGATGCTGTTACTCCTTTTGTGGACATGATTATTTCATATGACATTGTGGTTGGTGATGTTAGTTGATTTTCATATTTATGTTATGATGTGATGATTTAATAGATTATGTCATGAGATGAATTGTTAGTATTAGAAATGTTATTTTTATCAATCATATTATAATTGTTAGATAGATGTGATGAAGGACAGTGTAGCATCACTCATTGCGAGTGCTCTGTTACGCTGCGATTCCTTCTCACAACACAATGCTTTGATTTATATATATATGCACATGTACACAACTTCGTTTGTATGCAGGAATTGCAGGTACATAGTCTCGATTCCACCTGCTTCGGCAGGACAGGGCGAGCACAAATAACCCAACGGTATAAAGTTGAAACAGAGGTGACAATGAAGTTTTCCCGTTCCATGATGTCAGACCGCCTTGTTGAATGGTATTGTATGTTCTGTAGTTGTCATGATTTGTGGTTGTGGTTGTGTTATGTTGTATATAATTAATGTTGGTATTTTATATGTTGTGGTGTTTTCAATTTGAAATTGTTGATTAAAATATTAGATTAAATTGTATTTAAATATTTAAATGTTTATTTATTTGAAAAGCCATGTATTTTATTAAATATTAAATGGTGTATTGTCAATGTAAATAAATTACCGAGTTGAAGATAATAATAAAATAAATAAATTTAAATTTTGTGCATGAGCAAGTAAGGCTGGCAAAATGGAGTTTTAAAAATAATAATAATAATAATGACAAAATGGGAAATCATGTGTGGGCAGAAAATGCAATGCTGAAAATAGAAAATGTTGGTTGGGTTGCATGTAGGAGAGAAAAATATAGTGAGGTTTTGAAAATGAATTGGGGAATTCTTCTTTTGCTGGAAAATTATGGTAGTATTTTAGAGTTTTATTTTTGAAAAGAGGGGAGATTGTGCTGGTAGGGTTTTTGTGTGGAGAATCTGTCAACAAAGAAGAGAGAAGAAGAAGAAGAAGAAGCTGAAAACGGAATATTGAGGAAAGGAGCGAGAGCTATTCGAAGGGCTGGTTGGAGCAAGGACTTCATCACATTTCAGCAAGCAAGAGTCCAGGTTCCAATAAAATCCCTCTTTCTTTACTTGTTTAAAATTTCAATTAAAATCATATTGTTCTGGGTTCTCAAACAAATTAGGAAAATTTAGTTTTCAAAAAATTGAAAAATTTGGTTTTATCAATAGATTAGGAAAAATCTGGTTTTTTTTTAAATCTCTGGGTTATAAATTAATTTGAGAAAATCTGGGTTGTCAAAAAGACTTGGGGAAAAATCTGGGTTATCGTTTAATTTGAGAAAATCTGGGTTTTCGTTTAATTTGAGAAAATCTGGGTTATCAAAAAGGATGGGGAAATATCTGTTATTTTTCTTAAATTCTCGGCCATTCTCAAGAAATTTTATTCCTTCTCCGATAATTTGTTTACCTCTCAGACATTTGCTGAAGAAAATTTTACTCCTTCTCTAATCAGTTCTAAATTAATCAATCCCTGTTCAATGCTATTCAAATATATATATATATATATACAATTATATATTTATTTTATATGAGATTTAGTTAGGGTTTATATTTATAATTTTATATTGGGAAACTGTAATTTAAAATTATCTCAGAGCCGAACTGCCTGGCCCGGTATTCAAGGACCCGAATTTTACTCTTTAACAAAAAAGAAAATATTTTTAAAAATATATATGAAAAATATATATATATGAAATTTTATATATAAAAAAAAAAAATAAAATTAAAAGGCCAGTGAGGGCGTGGACTGGCTGCCCCCCCTTAACACCCCCTGTGCGGTGGCTAAAGCTGCCGCACAGCAGTCATAAAGACTGCTGTGCACAGTCCTTGCATGGACTGCTGTGTGCAGTCCTTGCAAGGACTGCGACGACAGTTTGTTTCATATAGTTTGTTTTTTATTTTATTCTTTTTTTTTAGTTAAATTTAAATTACATAAAATTTAAACATTTTTATAATCCGTTTTATTTATTCATTTATTTTAGTTTAAATGTAATTTATGAAAATTTAAATATATAAATATAAATATATATATATATATATATTTATATATATGTTTATGTATGTTTATTCTTTTTATATATAAAAATATATGATAAATTATAAAGCATTTTTTTTTAATGCAAAGATTAGACTACAAAACTAAATGGTTTCTGTTAATAGAAATATAGTTGTCTTTGGGAATAAAATGTTGATAATTTTATTATAATAAAAATTTAATGTATTATTTACATATGTCAATTGTTCCTTGCTTTTATGAATTTAATAATTGATCTTGAGAAAACTGTAGTGCTTCCTGTCTTAACTATTTTGAGTAAGTGGTATGGTGTTTTGAGATCATCAAACTATGTGTAGTTACATTCTGCTTTTGTGTTAGTTGTAATGTCGATGTGGGAACCTGGTTATTGACTTGAAACCTTTGTTCCAGAGGCTTGTTTATTTTTGGATGTTATTCTCGTTTTGAATTTATCTTTGGAGTTGAGAAATTATGGTTCATGTTTGGAAGGGTTGAACATTCGTTGAGACCTTTTGGTTCCGTGTTGTTGCGAGAGGGTTAATGCCTCGCTTGTACTTGTTTTGGGTATCATGCTTATTTGTTGAGGTTCAACCCTTGTCTGGTTTCAATTTTCTGTTAAGAGTCTTAGGGAGAGTGGCTCTTCGTGGGGGCCGGTGCCTCGGTTAAGAGGAAGTGCACAGGAGAACCCACGTAAGAGTAGGTAAACAAGTGATGACCTAAAAATAGATTTAGGGGGAATGGGTAGTAAAACACTTAAGATAAATAAAACTTGGATTCCTCGTCTATGCATTAGGGCTATCATAGACTAATGATAGATTGAGAAGGCCGTGGTCGGCAAAGTCATAATCTCGTCTTCATGAGAGGTTATTGACTCCGCATGAGCTACCCTATGGTGCCGGCGCCTCAAGTAGGAGGAAGAGCCAGGAGATCCATAGATGGGTGCCAACGCCTCATGTTAGAGGAAGGGCCAGGAGATCCCATGAGAGCTATGCGATGACACTCTCCACTAGACTTCCTGTTTGCCTTGTTGTTCCTTTCGCCTCTGGAAATGTATTTTGGATTTTGGTTGTTGTATCAGTTTCCTTAGCTTGTACTCCTAATGTTGATTCTGATTTTGTGAAAGTGATTATGAGTATACTTTGGTGACTTGTTATTGTCATTTCCTGAGTTAATTGTATTCTTTGAGTTTGTATTTGAGTTTGTACCTTGTTGTCATGGAGTCAGTTTGACAATCATGGTCGAGTTAACTTCATTGTCACCTCTGAGCACGGGGGGTGAGTTATCTTTAATTCACATGGTTGGGTGGAACATGCTCCGCACCCGTTGGGTTCCCCATCAGCATCCTTTGTTCACAGCTTTTCCGCAGTTGGAGTTGCACCAATGTTCACTTTGTTATTAAGCATTCATTGTAAATTGTATCATCCCACTTGGTTGGGAAATTCATTGTAATTATTATATCAAAAGATTGTAATGTAACATTATATCAATGATGTAATAGTTAGGATTCTATGTAATTTTATTTGATGAGATTCATACGATTGGATTATGTGGTATCTTAATATTCTTGCTCTTGGTTCATGGATGTTCAATTATTCATGGTTATTATATTATAAATGGTTACATGGTTTATCATTATCTTTTATTTCTGTTTGTGGTTGCAATGTAACCTCGCGTGCCCCAGAGAACTAAGTGAGATAATGTGATGTAATATGTTATGTGATTATGATTAATGTATTGTAAGTTTAATTTAATTGTTTTAAAAAAAAATAAAAAAATAATTTGCCTCTTTTGAGTTCTCTGGGGTTTGCACGGCGGGCGTTACAACTTGGTATCAGAGCCAGGTTTGTAAATGCTAGGGTCTCTGGGTAGTTAGGTCCATTAAGTAACCTCTCATTTGAACTCTGTAGCTTATTTGTACCTTTATCTTATTGTGCAGAATTATGCCTCGAGGTAGAGGACGTGGCCAAGCAAGAGGCCGTGGTGCTGGTCATGGAAAAAACTGGCGAAGTCCCTCAGTTCCCAGTTCTCATGGTTATGAGCATGAGGAACAGCTGAGTCTTCACAATAATCCATCAGGTGGTCAGAACCCAGGGCAGCCTGGATTGGATGGTTCTTTACAGCATATCCTTGGAGAAATTCTGGCTCGTTTGGGACTAGGCCAAAGGAGGAGCCACAGATTGAAAGAGAAAGAGAAAGGTCACCGAGGTGGAGGGAAATAACTTCTGATCAGGATGCAGTCATAGCAGGCCATATGAGAGATCTGATGAGGGCACACCCTCCCACTTTTGATGGTTCTGGAGGAGGTCTAGAGGCTGAGACCTGGTTAATTGACTTAGATCATTGCTTCGCTATGCACCCCTACGGTAGCAATACCAAGGCTCGGTGCGTGGTTATGCACTTGCGAGGCTTCGCATCTACTTGGTGGTGTCTTGAGGAACATAAATTGCACCTTGATATTAGTATGGTCACCTGGGAATTATTCTTGGACAGGTTCAGGGCTCGTTTTCTCTCAGACCATTGGAGGCAGCGCAGGGCTGACGAGTTTCATGATCTCAAGCAGTTGTCTATGTCAGTGGAGCAGTACGAGCGACACTTCTACGAGTTGAAGCAGTATGTAGGGATTAGCCACGATGAAGGCATGTTGGTTCAGCACTTTGTTCGGGGCCTTAATGCCCGCATCAGTGGTGGCGTGCGAGTCTTCGAGCCAAAGACGATGGAAATGGCAGTTGAGAAGGCTCGTTTGGTGGAGGAGAATTTGGCCATGGCCTTGGGTGGCCACATTGGAGTGCAGATTGGCAGTGCACCTACTCAGGGTTTTAGCACTCATGGAGGTCAGTCACAGGGAGCAGGATCTTCTACGAACAAGAATCCACCTTCTAAAGGGGGTCAGCAACATCAGCAACAGCAGCATTAGGAACAACAATCACAGCCGAAGCATGAAAACTTTCAATCTCAGCAAGGTGACAATTCACAATTTCGTAAGGATCAGAACAGGATCAGGCACCAAGTTCGGTAGGAACGTTTTGCACAGCCTGCACCTAGCTTTCAGTCTACGCCGAGTCGAGGAAGTTTTCAGCAATCCAATGCTCCATCCGAGGGTAGAGGATTTGGCTGAGGTACTAGTTGCTACTCATGTGGGCAACAAGGGCATATCGCTAGATTGTGTCCACAAAAGAGCACTTGTGGATTTAATCAGAGACCTGCCGCTTCTGAGCCGATGGTGGGAGATGTGAGTAGATCTCATCGAGTGTTTTTCATTGTCGATAATCATCAGGTTGGGTACCAGGATGCAGGAGTAGAGGCTTTTGGTAGAGGACGAGGTTCTGGCTTAGGAGCTCGTGAGTGAGCTCGAAAGGATTCGATGGTGTCCTAAATGTTGTGATCTTGGCGTCATGGGAGGATGTCTCCCTTATTTGAGAATCTTAATTTTTATTATTTTGTTTAATGGCTTCCAGGAGTAAGCCATGTCCTAGGGGGGGAGGATGTAATACCCCTCATACTGTTTAGACTTATTATTTTCTGTGCTTAGTTGGATACTGTGATGATACTGTTATTGTTTGGGTTGGGCTTGCTAGACGTTAGACGATGATGTTATTTCTTTATGGACATGATTATTTCATATGACATTGTGGTTGGTGATGTTAGTTGATTTTCATATTTATATTATATATTATGATGTGGTTGTTTAATGGATTATGTCATGAGATGAATTGTTAGTTTAGAAATGTTATTTTATCAATCATGTTATAATTGTTAGGATAGATGTGATGAAGGACAGTGTAGCATCACTCATTGCGAGTGCTCTGTTACGCTGCGATTCCTTCTCACAATACAATGCTTTGATTTTATATATATATATCTATGCACATGTACACGACTTCGTTTGTATGCAGAAATTGCAAGTACATAGTCTCGATTCCACCTGCTTCGGCAGGACAGGGCGAGCACAAATAACCCAACGGTATAAAGTTGAAACAGAAGTGACAATGAAGTTTTCCCGTTCCACGATGTCAGACCGCCTTGTTGTATGGTATTGTATGTTTTGTAGTTGTCATGATTTGTGGTTGTGGATGTGTTATGTCGTATATAATTAATGTTGTATTTTATATGTTGTGGTGTTTTTAATTTAAAAATTGTTGATTAAAATATTAGATTAAATTGTACTTAAATATTTAAATGTTTATTCATTTAAAAAGTCATGTGTTTCATTAAATATTAAATGGTGTATTGTTAATGTAAATATTACCGGGTTGAAGATAATAATTAAATAATTAAATTTGAATTTTGTGCATGAGCAAGGTTGGAAAAAAAAAATGGAGTTTTAAAAATAATAATAATAATAATAATAATAAGGACAAAATGAGAAATGATGTGTGAGCAGAAATGCAATCCTGAAAATAGAAAATGTTGGTTGGGTTGCATGTAGGAGAGAAAAATATAGTGAGGTTTTGAAAATGAATTGTGGAATTCTTCTTTTGCTGGAAAATTGGCTGTAGTATGGAGAATTTTTATTTTTGAAAAGGGAAGATTGTGCTGGTAGGGTTTTTGTGTGGAGAATCTGTCAACAAAGAAGAGAGAAGAAGAAGAAGAAGAAGCTGAAAACGGAATATTGAGGAAAGGAGCGAGAGCTATTCGAAGGGCTGGTTGGAGCAAGGACTTCATCACATAACAGCAAGCAGGAGTCCAGGTTCCAATAAAATCCCTCTTTCTTTACTTGTTTAAAATTTCAATTAAAATCATATTGTTCTGGGTTCTCAAACAAATTAGGGAAAATTTAGTTTTCAAATAAATTTGAGAGAAATCTGGATTATCAAAAGACTTGGGGAAAAATCTGGGTTATCAATTTATTTAAAAACAAATCTGGGTTATAAATTAATTTGAGAAAATCTGGGTTGTCAAAAAGACTTGGGGAAAAATCTGGGTTATCGTTTAATTTGAGAAAATCTGGGTTATCAAAAAGGATGGGGAAATATCTGTTATTTTTCTTAAATTCTGTTGTTCTGAAGAAATTTTATTCCTTCTCTGGATAATTTGTTTATCTCTGTATATTTGCTGAAGAAAATTTTACTCCTTCTCTAATCAGTTCTAAATTAATCAATCCCTGTTCAATGCTATTCAAATATATATATATATATATATACAATTATATATTTATTTTATATGAGATTTAGTTAGGGTTTATATTTATAATTTTATATTGGGAAACTATAATTTAAAATTATCTCAGAGCCGAACTGGGTCGGCGTCCGTACCTGCTAAGGACGGAATTTACTTTTAACAAAAAAAGAAAATAAAAAAATATATATATAAAATATATATATATATATGAAATTTTATATATAATTTTTTTTTTTTTAAAAGGGCTAGGAGGGGCGGACTGGCCACCCCCCCGTACCCTGGTGCGGTGGCTAAAGCTACATACAAATTGCATAAAGACTCCGTGTGACCACGTTTGTTTCATATAGTTTGTTTTTTATTTTTTTCTTTTTTTTAGTTAAATTTAAATTACATAAAATTTAAACATTTTTATAATCTGTTTTATTTATTCATTTATTTTAGTTTAAATGTAATTTATGAAAATTTAAATATATAAATATAAATATATATATTTATTTATTTATATATATGTTTATGTATGTTTATTCTTTTTATATATAAAAATATACGATAAATTATAAAGCATTTTTTTTAATGCAAAGATTAGACTACAAAACTAAATGGTTTATGTTAATAGAAATATAGTTGTCTTTGGGAATAAAATGTTGATAGTTTTATTATAATAAAAATTTAATGTATTATTTACATATGTCAATTGTTCCTTGCTTTTATGAATTTAATAATTGATCTTGAGAAAACTGTGGTACTTCCTGTCTTAACTATTTTGAGTAAGTGGTATGGTGTTTTGAGATCATCAAACTATGTGTAGTTACATTCTGCTTTTGTGTTAGTTGTAATGTCGATGTGGGAACCCGGTTATTGACTTGAAACCTTTGTTCCAGAGGTTGGTTTATTTTTGGATGTTATTCTCGTTTTGAATTTATCTTTGGAGTTGAAAACTTATGGTTCATGTTTGGAAGGGTTGAATGTTCATTGAGACCTTTTGGTTCCGTGTTGTTGCGAGAGGGTTAATGCCTCGCTTGTACTTGTTTTGGGTATCATGCTTATTTGTTGAGGTTCAACCCTTGTCTTGTTTCAATTTTTTGTTAAGAGTCTTAGGGAGAGTGGCTCTTCGTGGGGGCCGGCGCCTCGGTTAAGAGGAAGTGCATACAAGAACCCACGTAAGAGTAGGTAAACAAGTGATAACCTAAAAATAGATTTAGGGGGAATGGGTAGTAAAACACTTAAGATAAATAAAACTTGGATTCCTCGTCTATGCATTAGGGCTATCATAGACTAATGATAGATTGAGAAGGCCGTGGTCGGAAAAGTCATAATCTCATCGTCATGAGAGGTTATTGACTCCGCATGAGCTACCCTATGGTGCCGACGCCTCAAGTAGGAGGAAGAGCCAGGAGATCCATAGATGGGTGCCAGCGCCTCATGTTAGAGGAAGGGCCAGGAGATCCCATGAGAGCTATGCGATGACACTCTCCACTAGACTTCATGTTTGCCTTGTTGTTCCTTTCGCCTCTGGAAATGTATTTTGGATTTTGGTTGTTGTATCAGTTTCCTTAGCTTGTACTCCTAATGTTGATTCTGATTTTGTGAAAGTGATTATGAGTATACTTTGGTGACTTGTTATTGTCATTGCCTGAGTTAATTGTATTCTTTGAGTTTGTATTTGAGTTTGTACCTTGTTGTCATGGAGTCAGTTTGACAATCATGGTCGAGTTAACTTCATTGTCACCTTTGAGCACGGGGGGTGAGTTATCTTTAATTCACATGGTTGGGTGGAACATGCTCCGCACCCGTTGGGTTCCCCATCAACATCCTTTGTTTGCAGCTTCCGCAGTTGGAGTTGCACCAGTGTTCACTTTGTTATTCAGCATTCATTGTAAATTGTATCATCCCACTTGGTTGGGAAATTCATTGTAATTATTATATCAAAAGATATTAATGTAACATTAAATCAATGATGTAATAGTTAGGATTCTATGTAATTTTATTTGATGAGATTCATACGATTGGATTATGTGGTATCTTAATATTCTTGCTCTTGGTTCATGGATGTTCAATTATTCATGGTTATTATATTATAAATGGTTACATGGTTTATCATTATCTTTTATTTCCGTTTGTGGTTGCAATGTAACCTCGCGTGCCCCAGAGAACTAAGTGAGATAATGTGATGTAATATGTTATGTGATTATGATTAATGTATTGTAAGTTTAATTTAATTGTTTTTAAAAATAAAATAAAAATTATTTGCCTCTTTTGAGTTCTCTGGGGTTTGCATGGCGGGCGTTACAGGTTTGCAAAGGGGAGATTGGGGTGGAGACTTGAATGTTTGGTTGAGCTTAAATTTCCTCCAAGTTCTCCTTGTACTTTTCTATTTTTTGAGCTATTCTTTGTTTTATTGTTCTATTTAGTAAATCTCAAATATGAGTTAGGAAGTGAAACTCAGTCTCACCCACCTGAGTTCCTGAGCCCTTTTTTGCTTAGGATGCCAACACACCATTTGTATGATAACACACTGTGTTGCCATCTTGAATTTGTGGTATCATCCTTTGGCTGAGATCTCCTCTATTAGAGGTAGAAATCTGGAAGTTTCACTCTCACAAGATCTAAAGTAGATTTTTTTGAAAGTCAACCTGTATACATTTTCTTTGCAATTTCTTCATTCAACTTATGTTGAGGTGGATAATGGTAGTTCATTCTTTAGGAATCTCTTGAGAGCGAAGAGACTCATGTGTAATGAATCCCTCTCATCTCACTTTTTGGTGAACCTGATGTGAACATGATGGATCTATTTTTACAATGTTCCAATGTTTATGATAATTCTTTTTTCAAGGAATATTTAAACATGTTGGATGATGCTCTAGATGATTTCTTAGAAGGATCTTCCTCTATCCATAAATCTTCCAAGAAAATATCTTCTTCGCAGGCTGAGGATTCAATAAATGTTGTGATGGTCTTTGTGGTTCCTCCAAGCCCTAAGAAACATGCCATTTACTTGACCCTAGCTAGACCTTCTCCAAGGAAGGATCATTCTATCTATGGGATTTCTTATTGAGATGATTCACTAGATTGTATTCAAGGTTCGTAAAAGCTATGAACTCCACTTCTTACAATGTTGTTGGGAGCACATATAATACAAAAAGAAACAAATAGAATTTGGATCAATAACCTTCTATTCCTACATCTCAACCTAATCAAGTTCCTACTTCTTTACCACCTTCTCAACCAAGTATTCCTTTTGCACCTAAACCTGTGACTAAAGTAACAAATTGATTATAATCTTGTCAAGCAACTCTGTGTTACTCTACCTAAGATCTCACTTTGGGATTTGCTTTAGACCACTTTAATTTATTAGGAAATGATTTAGGAAGCCTCTCAAAATATTCTGTTGCCTACCTCTACTAGGCCTACAAATGTTAACACATTGTTGGCTCATATTCATGTAGATTAACAGAATATTACATTCCAACTGCAAGAACTCCCACCTCTAGATGTGTAGAAATAAGTGAACCCTTTAATGATAATAATTAATGTTAATACAATTGGTATTAGGCATACAATTGTTGACACCAGTTTGTCTTTCAATGTTTACTATATCGATCTATTTCCTAATATTAAAGATAATTCATCTTCTTTAACTTCTTCGTTGTACATTCGTGGGTTCAATAATGTTGGTCACCAAGCTCTAGGCACGATAATACTACCTTTGCAGGTAGGCCTTGTTACCTTATCTACTTTGGTTTATGTGATGCCTAGCCCTTTACCTTACAATCTTCTTTTGGGGAGACCTTGGATTCAAGCTATGGGTGTGATAACTTTTACTTTACATCACTTTTTAAAGTTTGTTGTGAATAATCAAGTGGTTACAGTTAAAGTTGACCCAAAAGTTGTTCACCTTTGTGAGTTAGCAGCTGTTGGTCAGGCTTTGATTGTCTCCACTCTTAAGAATTGTATTCCATATTTAACTACTAATGGTATGAAATTTTCCTCGATGATACCCTCTGTGGAAGTTTTCCCCAAAGCGAATGTCATTAAAGATGAACCACCTAAAGCAAAAAGTCCTAAGTCTTCCCCGTCTACTTCTTCTAAATTGAATAATTTCCTTGGTGATGATTGAGGATCCTTTGAATTATTTGAATTATTTATTGGAGAATATAATGTGAGTCCCACTAACCTAAAGCTTTGAATAACCTTGAATGCCTCTGATGAAAAAGTAGATGATACCCACACCAAGGAGGAAAACGATAATCCTGTTCAGGAGACTAGTCCCTCTCCTACCGAGGAGGATAATTTTTCTCATACAAAGGAGGTTAATTTTTGAAAATTGAGTAAGGGAGATGGTTGTGCTCTTGTAGATGCATTCGATGTTCACTGGTGCAGTGAAGCTCTTTATGTGGAACCATCACCTTCTGGAGTTTTGCAAACTCACTATGGTTTTGGATAGAGACTCGCTTCTCAGTATAGCTATGGGTGAAAAGGCCTTGGATGTATTGAGAAAGGAATCCAAGTCCCTATCTAGTTCAAGTCTCGTAAGCCCTATCTAGGTTTTGGATGCTCTATTGAATAGTCTAAGTTAAAACCTTGGTGGAGTGTTAACATGATTTCAGTTGAACCACTTAGTGTGGTCCATCCTAAAGTAATAGAGGAAGGGGTGCAGGATGAGAAAGTCCCTCTAGATGTATTCTCCTCAGATGAAACACTTGAGTAATTCTTAGGTGCCTACTCCCCTTTTCATCCTTTCCATCATAAAAGATGATTCCCATATCACTTGAATGAATGAGCATATTTTGAAGAATTTTTCTTAAGTATTGATGAGGAGGACCCTCTAGCTAATTTTCAGGATGGCATCTCGATATCACATCCTAGAGATTGTAGTTCCCTCCTCAAACAAGATACTAATGAGATCTCTATAGATCCTAAGTCTTCTGAAAAAGGTGATTATGATTGGGAAGTGTCTTTCTTTAGAAGAAGTAGAACATTTTGATCTCCTACATTCTCATCCCAATATCTTTGCTTGGGTGTATGAGGACATGCCTGGTATAGATGAGTCCATAGTGGTTCACAATATCATTTTATGTCCCAACACCAAGCTAGTTAAGCATAAAATTTGAAAGATCAATCCCAAAGTCACTTTGTTGGTTAAGATCGAGATAGAGAAGCTTCTAAAAGCGGGCTTTATCCATCTGATTGACTATTCCCCTTGGATCTCGAATATTGTTGTTGTTAGAAAACCTGATGGACGTATCTATATATGAATTGAATTTTGGGACCTTAATAAGGCTTCTCTTAAGGATGATTTTTCATTACCTAATATAGATATGATTGTTGATTCAACTGCAGGGCATTCCTTGTTATCTTTTATGGATGATTTCTCAAGTTAAAATCATATCCGTATTAATTCAAAGGATCAATATAAGATAGCCATCACTACCCCTTGGGGTACTTTCTATTATGTGGTTATTCCCTTTGGATTAAAGAATGTGGGAGATACCAATGACCAATGACCCTAATATTTCATGATTTTATTCATAATATTTTAGAAGATTATGTTGACGATATCTTGGTGAAGTATATAACCCGTCAAGATCACATAAATAACATGTCTTATTTTTGAAAGGCTTCAACTCTATGAGATGAGGCTTAATCCTCTTAAGTGTGTCTTTGGAATAGATGCAAGAATTTTTTTGGGATTTGTAGTTTCTCATTGTGGAATCAAAGTCAACAAAAATAAGATCAATTCTATTGCTAACATGTCTCCACCTAGGAATATCACTGAGTTGCAAATTTTACAAGGGAAGATTTAGGAAATTAAAAGATTCATCTCTTAGTTGGATAATCATACCCTTCCTTTCACTTGTTTGATGATGAAATATGTTCACTTTATAAGGGATGAAGAGTTCCAAATTTTTTTTGAGTCAATCAAAGCATATTTGGCCAATCCTCTTGTACTGATGTCATCTATGTAGGATAGAACCTTGTTTCTTTACCTTGTTGCCTCACCATATGTTTTGGCAGCCTTGCTTGCTTAGTATGATGATGTCGGGAAAGAGAGAAGTCTACTACATTAGTCATGCCCTGGTTGATTATGAAACTTGTTAATCCTCCATGGAGAAGCAATGTCTTGCTCTCGTCTTTGCTACACAAAAGATAAGAAACTATCTTCTTCATGTTGAAACACATGTCATTGTAAAAAGTGACCTTCTATAGCATTTTTTCTCTAGTATCAACCTTGTTGGGAGGTTAGTGAAATGGGTGATGTTACTTTTTTTAGTTTAAAATAAAGTTTATTATTTAGAAGTCGATAAAGGGTCAAGTGGTTTCCAATCAATTGGAAGATGCTCCTTTGTTTCGCTCCTTCTCGGGCTTGGAATTGTTTCCTAATGAGAACATTCTTGCAATCAATTATGATCTCAAATGGAAAATGTACTTTGATGGGTCGAGATGTTAGACTAGATCTGGAGCAGGTGTAGTTATAATATCTCCTGAAGCTAAGCCTATCCCTCTCTCCTTTCGACTGGACTTTCCTTGCACTAATAACATTGTTGAGTATGAAGTCCTCATTATTGGATTTCATATTGTCATTGCACTAAAAATAAAACGTCTTTGTCTGTTGGGTGATTCTGAGCTTATTGTGAATTAGATAACGAGAACCTATCAAGCTATCCTTTCCTTTTCTTAAATGGTTATCCTATTTCACAATAGATAGTATCCATAGGAGGGAGAATAGACATGTAGATGCCATGGAAAGCATTGCTTCCCTAGTACCTTCAGATGAGGATATGAAAGAATACCACTTTGTGGTTCAAGTTCTTTGGTCCCCAACTATTTCTGATCAACCTGGATCTGATGCTTTTGTGTGTTCTCACGTAGACTCAAGAGAATGGTTTTCTAATATTTACAAATACCTTAAGACTGGAAAATTTCCTGATGATGTGATGAAAAATGATCACACTCGTATATGAAAGCTTCCAGTCTGTTATGTTGTTTTGTATGATGTTATCTATCAAAAATCTTATAATGGATTGCTTCTCCAATGTCTCACTAAAGCGGAAATAACCCTTTCCCTTAAAGAATTCCATTCAGGCTCTGGGGGTGGAAACTTTGGTGGTAAATCCCTAGTGAGGAAATTGATACACATGGGGTACTTTTGGAAAATGATGGAACAAGGCTCCTTTGATTTTGTTAAAAAGTGCCCACAAAGTTAGCAACATAGTTGTCTTATTCATGCACTTGCATAAGAGTTACAAAACCAAACCTCTCCTTCACCATTTGCAAAATGGGGGTTGGATATTATTAGAAAAATATCACCTCCTTCTAAAGGACATACTTTTATTATCACCGTTATAGATTACTTCATGAAATGGGTTGAAGCCATCCCACTTCGATCCATGAACACTGAGGCTATTTTTAGTTTTCTCTTACAAAATATTACTTCTTGTTTTGAATTTCCTACTACACTTGTTTCTGATAATGGTACACCATTCAAAAACAAGGAAGTAAAGCAATTCCTAGAGAAGTTTCATATCCAACATATATTCTCTACACCATACTATCCTCAATCCAATGGCCAAGCAAAAGCATGTAATAAGACTCTTGAGCTCATTCTTCACAAAATAGTTAATGAACATGGTAAGGACTGGAATATTCAATTGACATATGCTTTGTGGGTCTATCGCATGAGTGTTTGAATGAAAATGGGAATGACACCTTACAACCTTGTGTATGGTGCCAAAGCTGTCATGCCTTTGGAGTTGGAAATTTTGTCTTTGCGAGTTTCCCTTAAAGGGTTAATTGATGATGAAACTTATCAAGCTAATCATTTGCATAAGCTAGAGATGCTAATGAGCACCAATTATAGGACCTCGATCATCTTAAAGCTTATCAACGATCATTATCCATACAATACAATCAAAATGTACTTCTTAGGGCTTTCAAGCTAGGTGACCTGATTCTCTATGAGAATCAGAGGAATGTAAATGTGCCACCTAATCAAAGAGGGAAATTTAGTCCCAATTGGTTAGGCCCTTACATTGTCATCTCTATGTACAGTTCAGATGCTTACAAATTATTGTATATGGATGGAACACCTCTAAAAGAGCCTATTAATGTGATGTATCTTCGTCGATACTATGCATAGTGTTTGATGTGTCATATGTGTGGTGTTCACTCTTTAAGGGTTGTAGCATTGCATATGTTGACATTATGATTTTTTTTTTTGTGTTATGATGTTATCATGCATGTGTGTGTGTGTCATACATACATGTATCCTACTATGCTATGTATCCATGCATTACATTATATATTTTAAGGTAGGTAGATTATTATTGTATTTAATTAACATACATCCATGTGTGTTCATTAAATCATAATAAAATCTAATGAAAATATACATTCATAACATAAATAGCATCAATATACATGAAAAAAAGGAACATACACATCAAAGTACACAATTCCATAATGTCGAAATCAATATATATATATATATATATATCATCAAAAAATGAGTGGCTACTAAATATGTGTATCAATGTCTATACAAAAGAGATCTACAAATATATATAGTGACTAAAAAGTTGATATACAAAATAGGAGTTTTCTAAGGCTATGACATGTGGCTCCTAGAACCCTCTAGCTCTAGTTGTGGTTGTGGCTTGGGAAAGGACTACACGGTGGAGATGGATCAGGAGCGATGAGAGTATGATCTAGAAAGGGCTGTGTGCATCCCCCTGATCTCTCCCTAAAGGGAGCATATTTGCATTTGCGCTTGCATCAACTCCTGTTGCAACTATTGATAACCTGTCAGGATCACAACTGCTAGCTAACTAATGAGGTCATCAAGATGGATATGAAGGGAATCACATTCCTACTCGATGACCTCTACCCTTGTCACAACTACATCTCACTTTGTGAATGCCATCTATAACTCCCCCAATAGCTGGTCACACTACCCCTGTGCCATGGTGACATCAGCCACCCTCTACACCACCTCTGCTCATGCCTCCTCATATCCAGTCCTAAGACACACTACCAACTCAAAAAGGTGGACATGTTGTCCCACTGAAGCTAGCCAATAGGAATCTAGAACTTTCCCTTGGATAGGAATAGTAGGGACCACCTATGATATGCATTGGGTGAAGAACCTAGTCCATCCCTGAGTATCCATTGCAATCACATAAGTAGAAGGCATTCAGTATCGTAGAGTCTATATAGTCAAAAGATGATATGTAAATACATGAGACAAAAAATGGAAATACTAAAATGAAACAACACAAATAACTATCATACCTAGGTCCCTTGGTTGCTAGAATGGGTCAAGAGGGGGAGGCACACTCGGTCCTATGTTGTTAGTTTTAGGAGGTGCTCCAGATGTAGAAAGGGTTAGTGGGGCCGATGAAATAGGTGTAGTAGGTGAAGGGGATGATATCCTTTGTAACCTTTCATATCTTGGCAGTGTAAGGAATAGAAGGTCCTCTGGCCTTGTCATGATCTACACAACTCAGGTGTATGTTGACATAGGAGGGGGAATGGTCTGAACCCTTCTATGTTGTCACATGACCTGACTCTAGTACTAAGGAATAATCACAAAATCTATGTGACCAAGGATAAAATTGTCATGTTGCAAGTTCTGAAGGAACCTTTGGTCATCCACCCTCTGAAAGGCTCAGTAGGGTCTCCATCTGATATGATCTAGCATCAATGTATCAAACTGTAGTCGCTAGAATTGTAGGTCACCATTCCTCAACTACCACATTAGCTTGTACTAGTGGGACATAGGGACAACATAGTTTCACACCTATGAATATCCCTCTGGCCTTGTGTATGGGATGTGGGTGAAGGCCCACAATTGAAGTAGTGTGCATGCTATGAGGCTACAATACTCATAATAAATGTACCATCCAAGCTCCTAGTAGAGGTATGCTAGCATGTTGCATCCCCAAGAGAAGATGGTACACCACTCCACCATCACTCAAATGGTATGAGAAAGGCACCCATGTAGTTAGAGCCTTGTGCATCAATGGTCACCCTCATGGCCACAATAACCACTAGGACGTGACGTATCAAAGGTGTAGTGGTCTGGGCCTGGTCGAACCACCAAGTGTAAATGTGCCCAGTCCCGTCCCAACCATCTGTCTAACTAGAGCAATATATGTTTGATCACCCTCTACTGAGTGTGTATCATCAATCGCCACCTATTGCTCGTGGATGGGGAGCTCGAGGTGTGGTAAACATCCTCCAATGTGATAGTCATCTCTCAATTCAGTAACTAGAAACTAGAGGTCGTAGCATCCCATTGCTCCATTAGCACCATCAACATGTGGTCATGATAAAGCATCTTTGGCATAGTATACATGTGGTAGAGACCAACCCGTTGTAGAAGGGAGACCTCATCTTCAATCATTCAATCCCTCTGATCTCATAGAAGGCATAACACCCACCCTTCATAATGGAACCAGATCTTTGGATAGTCTCGCGAAAGAAAAAATAAATATGTATCAATACACAAAAAGTTATGAAAAAATTCTAAGTGAAAATAATTTGAGGATGCATGCATGCTGCATAGATGTCTGCATTCAGTGCAGGTGTCCCAGCTGCCATTAATGGCATCAGGATGACAGTGTGCCCCTTGGATGCTAGTGTGCGCCAAAGATGAGTGCACACACCTAGGATCCTGTGCACCTCAAAATCCAAAAACTTAAAAATTACTCAAAAATGACTAACAAGGAGGTTTTGAGGCCTACCTGGTGAACCTTGACACCCTCGACAATGTCCACATGCAATTGGTCTAGTCTAGGAGCCTTACAACCTCGTATGCTTGAATTTTTGATGACTTTTCTCCCACAAAAGTCAACAAAATCCTCATGATGAATAGTACAAATGACCCTTCTTAGGGTCCACCTAGGTATATATGCCCTTAGGCCCATTTTTCCTGGAGTTTGTTGCTCCCCAGTTTCTCCTAATTTTACCCCACATAGCTGGGGGTAAACTCAGGAGAGAGTATATAATCACCTCTTTACCATATTTTTCTTCTGAATCATCAAGTTTTGATTTTTTCTTGACCATTCTTCTTCCCATTGTAGCTTCTTTTGATTTTTGAAATTGACTTAAAATTTGAGTTTTGCAAAGTATAATTTCATGCGATTTTTCACAACTAGTCTTGCACTACTTGTTGAGCTTAGTTGCTAGGGGGAACCTTCAATACTAGCTGGCTTGACTTTAGTGACCTTTGAGGCACTTTCTTTTTGCATGTAAATCTGTAAAATTTCAAATTTGGGTGAATTTTTTTCTTCTCTACTTTAGTGTGACTGATTTTTCCCAAAATCAAGCCCACTAAAGTGGGGGAAAAATATAATGTCATAGAATTGCACCAAGGGAAACTCCACATTTTAGAACTTTTCCTAGCATCTATGACAACCAAATGCATGAATGGAAAAAATCCAATGAGTCAGAATTTCACAATTCCAGCTCCATGTGGACTAGTGGTGAAGCAACAACAACCTAATGACACATTTCCCAAAAACTGATGCCTTAGATGCTTGCACAACATGTGGACGTCCGCCTGCATGACGTGCTAGTGTCCTTCCATTTTTTTGAGTTTGAAATGAAGAATCTTGAATCTTGACTCTTGACACGTGTCCAAGCAGTCAGATTTTTAGGTGTAACAACTCTTTTCCACCCTTGCATGCAACAAAACCCATCATTTTCTCTCATTTTGGGGGTTCATTCATTCGATCAAGATCTCTCCTCAACTTCACTCTTGAATCTCTTTCACTATTGATAGCAACACTTCTACAAGTGAATATCTACAAGACTAAGGTCCCTCCAATAGCCAAATATCTTTAGCAAGCATCCAATGGTGCATCTATGTGTTCTGGAGGGGACTAAGTCCTATTGATAATGCTCTCTCTCACTCTTTTCTATTTGCATATCTTGTTCATTTACTACTTGGTGGTGCGGGTTCTACTCTTGAAGTGAGTTTTGATTTCACCACTCCCTTTGTCCATTTCAATTACACTCTCTTTCTAGCTAGCTATTGATGGAGGTGGGAACACCAAAGCGGGGGTTTGAATATGGTAGACCCCTATACAACCCCAAAAATTTCCCCTTGTTCATTCTATGTGTAGGTTGCAGAGGGCAGATTGGGGTGGAGAATTGAATGTCTGGTTGAGGGTAATTTTTCTCCAAGTTCTCCTTGTACTTTTCTCATATTTTTTGTTCTCTATTTTATTGTTCTATTTAGTAGACCTTAGATCTGAGTTAGGAAGTGAAACTCAATTTCATTTTCTTGAGTTCTTGAGCCCTTTGTTGCTTAGGATTCCATCACACCATTTGGACAACAACGCACCATGCTGGCTTTCTGAATTCACACTATCATCCTTTAGCTGAGAGCTCCTCTATTAGAGGAAAAAATCTAAAAGTTTCACTCTCAAGATTTGAAGTATCTTTTTCTAAAAATCAACCTATATACATTTTCTTTTCAATTTCTTGATTCAACTTATGTTGAGGTGGATAAGGGAAGTTCATTCCTTGGGAATCTCTTGAGAATGAAGAGATTCATGTGTAATGAATCCCTCTTATCTCACAGATGTCATGGAATTTCTTTTAGTTATGCTCAGTTTGGTAATTGTTTTGAGGAATGATGGATTGAGGAAAGTTTTGCAAGTGCACTAGATATATAGACCTTGGTTTATGCTTGGTAAGGATTTTTACTAAAGATAGTGATATTATGTATAGTATTGATTTTAGTGGTATCCTATTTTTGAGAAGATGGACATAGTGAGAGAGTATTCAATACTATGATACCATGTGTATGTCAAGAAGATACATAGAAAAGGAAATTTGAAGAGTAGTATTTTATGATGCCTTTTTGTGACTATATTCTCTACATAGATTAGAGCAATCTGAATGTGAACTTATTGTCTAGAATATGATGAAAGTTACTACTCGGTGAAAGGGTGCTAAAGATTATGATACTATGTTTGTGTTGAGATTGTACATAGAGAGAAGATTGGAATAATAGAGCATAAAATGCCTATTTATGCCTCTGTATGATAGTATTCATAATTTTGTTTGCTTATCATGATTGAGTGTGATATGGAAAGGGATATCGTTTTATTTTGAAAAAAGAACAATGTCTATGAATTTGTTTTAACAATACTCTGACTGTGTACATTTCAGTGTGAGTTGTTTAAGGTTAATAGGAGAAATGGTTATGTGAAGGCCACTATGTTTCATCTAGTTGTTCATATCCATTTGTTCATGGTGTTTGTTGAATGGGAGTCTTGTAGAGAGATCTTTATTCATGTATGGAAGGAGGATTACATGTTGAATGTTTATATGTGGAAAGCGGGGAATTGTTGATCTGAAAAGTATTGTAAATAGCTTAGTACTCTATATTTTTTCCTTTATTTTCATTAAAGTTGTTGGAATTTTTGCTTTTGTAGTTCATTGGAGTCGGTGCTCCTAAGCATATTGTACTTAGTGAGAGTTTGACCAGTTAGATCTAATGATAGAATTGGTGTTTTATTGTAATCAATGAGATCTTGGTTAGTGAGAACTAATAGTGAATAAATTGTGAGGTTTGGATTGCTCCAAATCACACAGTGGTTTTTCCCTTTCTAAGGTTTCCACTTATAAATTTGGTGTCATGGTGATATTTATATGTTTTCATTGAAGCTTTTTCTTGTCAAATGATTAAATTTGTTTAATTAATTTGTTTTTGTACATCACTAATTCACCCTCCCTCTCAGTGATAGTGAGTATTCCTACATGGCATTCCAATAGTATGTACCCCAAGTGTAGGTGAAGAATATCTTGTGCTAATCTTCTACTATAATTTTGATTTGATTATATCTAGAGAAACCATCCATTAGTGATTGCATATCATATCCTGCCATAAGATCCACGATCATGTTTATATTGGGTAACTAGAAGCCATCCTTTAGACAAGCCTTGTTTAGATCTCTAAAGTTAGTACAAATGTGGATGCCCCTATCAACTTGGTGATTGGTACTAGATTTGAAATTCAGTCTACATAATTGTGTTGGATGTTTTGGTTGTGTTTCTGATATGTAGTTGTCATTGATGTCAACACTATTAGCATTAGTGCATTTGAACTTGTATATGTCAAGGATATTAAGAAAATTGTAATAAATGAGTTGCAGGTTGTCAATGGTGAAGTGATGTTCTACCTGTCAGTGAGTTCCATATGTTGTTGATCAGAGGTTGTGGAATATAGGGTTTGTTTTTAAGTATATCTAGTTTATCCACTTTGAGTTTTAGAGATCCACGTGAAGATTTGATCAAGTTATGAAGATTTAAATTCTGACAGTTTTTATGTTGCTTTAGTTATATTTTTTGATTGAAGATTATGTGATTCCAGTTAGTTCATTTGTTGTAGATGCTTCTATAATGTTTCATAATGTTTGAGGATGTTTCTAGATCATGGTCTATATTTGTTGCACGTCAGTATTGATTGTTGTGCTTGTGGATAACGATTTTCTCTTGCGTGTTCATGTTTTTCTTGTTCTTGGCTGATAGGGTGTTGAAGCATGTTGTGGATCTTTGAGGAGAAATTAATTGAAGTGTTTTTGTGTTGGAAATGTTGATTTGGGTCTTCACTATGTTGTGGCCAACCTTGGTTGATTCACATTAAAAATTATCTATTGTTTTGGGCTGAAAGTTTGTATTCATTTTATTATTTCTTTGTGGCCAACTTGTAGTGAATGTAATTTCATACTGTGGATATATAAGAGTGATTGTTTATTCAAATTCAAGTGTGAAAGGGTGTGCTTCTATGTGTGTGTGAAAATATTGTTAAAATCATTTGAAGGAAGAGAAGAGTGTGAAGAAAAGTGAAGAAGAGTAAAGAAGTGTTCATGTGCTTAACCAAAATTGTAATCAAGCATTAGCAGATGCTATTTTCTCAGTTCAAAATCTGGATGGTTGTAATCTGAATCTTTTTGTAAGATAGTGTGTCTTCCTTTGTAATTGAGCAGTGAGCTCTAGGTAGTGTTCCTAAATGCATGTGCATTCCCCATTTATTCTACTTATACTTTTAAAAGGGTATAATCTTGTGGATTGACCTCCACCATGGTTTTTCCCCTAACAGGGTTTCCGCATAAAAATCTTGGTGTTATGTGTGTTTCTGATGTGTTGTTGATTGATGCTTTCATTGATATTGATCAAATCTAAGAATAAGGATTAATAAGTTTAATAAGTTTGAAATTTAGTGACAACTGATTCACCCCCCCTTAGTTGTCTGCCCTTGTGTTTCCAACAAATTGATGGGTCTTATGAACCCAACATCTAGTAGTTTCTTCAACTCCACTTTAACTAATAAGGAAATTTATGGGTGTATCTTCATCAAAATTTTCTTAAAAGGTTTAACATTAGGAAGAAGAGGTAGGTGATGGAGGAATAGTTTGGGGTCTAGCCCAGGAATGTCTGCATAGGACCATGTAAAGTTGATTTTCCTTTTTGAGAAAATTTTGATAAAATTTGGCTTCTCTACATCTATCAGGGACATTACAAAGTGTATGATTTTTGAATCTTCTGATGTGCTAGTGTTGACCTCTTCATACTTCTCAACTAACATTGAGGATTTATCTTGATTTGTGGGGAGTGGGTCCAACCTTATGTTAAGGATTGGAGGCAATAAATTATCAATTAAATGTAAAAAAAAAATGAAAACACAGTAGATTTATAAAACCCCAAAAAATGAACAACAAGAAGACAACATAAAGATTTAACGTGGTTCACCCAAAACTGGGCTATGTCCACCAACATAGGGTCCAATATATATTAAAATACCAACAAAAACCTTCGCAAAGACATACAACAACATTTACAACCTGCAACAATGTTTTTCATTGAACATTTTTCAACAATTGTTTTTACACAGCCATTGCTACAGGTACTCATGGGGCTTCCTACATTTTTCCAGCCATTGCTCTATGATTTTTTGCTAATTTTTTTCATGACATGCTTCCCTCCAAACTCTAATATGAGTATTAGAATAAGTTCCCACGCATATACCATTAATTACAAATGAAGCATGGCCATTGGTTTTTACTCATGCACCCAATAAAACGTTTTCTTTGGTCGGTTACCAATAACTATTTGCAACTATCTTTTAAATAAGTATTGTAACTAATCATTTCTAGCATTTGATAATTGTTTGTAATTATTATTTTAAATACAAGTGCAAAAAAATATTTATTACATGTAGCAAATTAGTTAATAAGATAATGATAAAGATTTTATCTGAGTCTGATTAGTCTCCATAACACAACAATCTCCCACTTGGAGATAGATTAGACTCCACTCCATACCATCTCCCACTTGGAGACTCATCATAACACCACTGCCCTTGCAACTCCCACTAGAAATAAGCACCTTGGAACCCATTGTTCTATATTGTTTAATTTTAACCTTGAAGGCCAACCAACTTGAAGAGGAGCTTAGCTTCTCCCTTGTCACTGCATTTGTAAACATATCCACTAAATTATCATCAGTATGTATCTTTTCCATCTTTACCTTTCCATCCTCCAACACCGACTGAATAAAATGATATCTCAACTATATCTGAACATTTTTTTTTCAAGTGCAAGGCATAAGTTTTTGTAAGATGTATAACACTTTGGATATTTGTAAACAAGTAACTTTCAGCCTGTTATTTTCCCAACTCTTCCATGAAACTTGTTGCAACCATATCATCTCTTTTCTTTCCTCTATTGCAGCTACATACTCTACCTCCATTGTGGATAAAACAACCACCTTTTGCAACCAAGAAATTCAACTCATTATTGTCCCACCAACTATAAATACATAACCTATGGTACTTTTCCTAGTATCTATGGCATACAACAAATTCACCAACAACAATTCACTAACGAAAAATTCACTGCCAACAATTCACAGTGGGAAAATTCACCACCATAACAATTCGCCGCATGAAAAATTAGTTGCATGAATTTTTGGCAGTTAATTTTCTGTGGTGGTGGATTGCTAGTGGTGATGGATTTTCCTATGGTGAATTGTTGACGATGAATTTTCCATTGGTGAATTACTGGCAGTGAATTTTCCTAGAGCTGGTATCTATATCCCCTACTGAATATGAGTCAACATAACCTTTTAAATTAGTGTTAGAGCCCCCCAAAACATAAACATTTATTGGATGTACCTCTCAAATACCCAATAATCCATTTTTCTACATTCCAAAGCTCCATTCTGGGATTAATCATATACCTACGACATGTGCAATATCTGGTCCCATGCATACCATGGTATACATTAAACTATCTACAACTGAAACATATGGTACCTTAGACATTTTTTCTTCCTCTTGTGTCTTTGAACACATATCCTTAGTCAATTTGACATGACTAGGAAAAGGTGTGCTGACAACTTTTGCATTCACCATATGAAATCTCTACAACACATTTTTTAGCATAATTAGCCTTAGATAAAAACAATTTTCTATTTTTCCTATCTCTTGTAATCTTCATACCAAGGATTTGTTTTGCTGCCCCCAAATCCTTCATAGCAAGTGAATTTGCTAACTGCTATTTTAACTCCCTTATGTGATCCATGTTAGACCCTGCTACAAGCATATCATCAACATATAAACATAAAATAATGTAGCTATCATCACATAACCTTTTAAAATAAACACAATGTTTTGAATTACATTGGTTGTAGCCTTGCTCAACCATAAAACTATCAAATTTAATATACCATTTTCGAGGTGCTTGCCTCAAGCCATATAAAAATTTCTTCAATCTGCACACTAGTTTCTCCTTACCTTTGACCTCAAATCCTTGTGGCTATTCCATATATATTTCCTCTTCCAAATCACCATGGAGAAAATTTGTTTTAACATTGAGTTGTTCTAAATGCAAGTCTTCAATAACCACGATACTTAAGACAATATGAATAGAAGTCATTTTAACAACTGGAGAAAATATTTCACCAAAATAAATGCCTTTTTTCTATGCAAATTCCTTTACAACTAACTTGGATTTAAATATTTTCTTACCTCCATCTTCCTCTTTCATCCTATAAACCCATTTATTTGATAAATCCTTTTTACCTGTAGGAAACTTGCATAATTCCCAAGTCTAATTTTTCAACAAGGAATCCATTTCTTCTTCCATTCCATGCTCCCACTAAAACTTGTCATCCACCTGCATAGCTTCACCATAAAATTCCGGTTCACCAATATCAGTTAATAAAATAGAATACAAAGAGTGAGAAAATCTTTCTAGAGGTCTACTTATCCTTGAAGATTGTCTAACATTCACTAGAGTTTGTGGTATTTGTTGTTTCTATTTTTGTGGAGCATGAGGAACCACTGGGACATTGTTGTTCGGAGTATCATCTAGCACTACATAATCATTTTCTTTCTTCTCATGCTACTACAATTTATCTTTGTATGTAACAATTTCTCATTGAATATGACATCCCTACTTCTCACAATTTTTTGATTTTCAAAATCTCAAAGCCTATAACCAAATTCATCAATGCCATATCCAAAAAATATACATTTCTTTGATTTTGCATCAAGCTTGGTTCTATTTTTTGAATCTACATGTGCAAATGCTTCACAATCGAAGGTTTTGAGAAAAGAATAACTCATCTTCTTACCTATCCATGCTTCCTATGGAATACCACAACCCAAAGGATTACAGGGACCTCTGACCACATGTTTAAAGGAAACCCACCATGCAATCTCATAGTCCGTTCACACTCCATTATTGTTCTATTCATGTGCTCAACCACTCCATTTTCTTGTGGAGTCCTTGGAACCATTTTCTACCTATGAATACCATTAGAGGAACAATAATCTTCAAACTTTTTGTTGCAATACTCACTGTTATTATTAGATTTGAGATATTTTAACTTTTTACTCGTCTCATTCTCAACCAAGATTCTCCATTTTTTAAAAGTTTCAAATACATCAAATTTCTGCTTAACTTTGGAATGTGCCTTACCTCATGTAGTAGCCAATGATTCCCATTCTGCAACTTAATATTGATTATTCTCTTTTCAACAATCTAAAAAGGTTCATTATCTCCCAAATAAACTAGCCCTAAATCCCCTTGGACATAATCAAGAAAATAACTTCTATGGGGCATAGCATGAAATGAAGCCTCTAAATCTAACTCCCAAGAATCGTCAACATTATCAAGGGAAAGAATCAAAGCATCCTCATCATATTTATTACTTACCACATTTTCTTCTTTATTTCCTTTTTGTCTCCTTTATTTTTTGAGACCAAGAATCTTTCTTTAAATGACCCGGCTTACCATAGTACGAATAATTCTTATTTTCTCTGGATTGGGACCTCTTTTCCTTTGATTTTCCTTGTGACTTCCCACGACCTCCAAAATTCTTTCCTCTCTCCTTTGTTCTGCCCCTACTTTTTGTATTCAAAACACTAGTTGATGTGGATGTACCACCTAAGCTTTTCCTACAAATTTCCTTACTCAAAATAACACCAATAACATCATAAAATTTCAATGTATTTGAACTAGAAACAAAATTACTAAAATCCATTACCAAGCTATTCCAACTTTCAGGAAAATAACACAAAATCAAAAGAGCCCTAACTTCCTCACCAAAATTAAATTTATAGAAGTCAATTGATTGGTAATTGTGTTAAATTCATTTAAATGATCAACAACTAACCTACCTTCTACCATTTTCATATTAAATAAATGATTCATAAGAAATACCTTATTCGAAGCTAAAGGATTTTCATATATTTTTTCTAGGGTTTGCATCAACTCTTCAGTTGTATTTTCTTTTGAAATATTAAATGCCACTAATTGTGGTAGGCATAAACGAATACTACCAAGTGCCTTTCTATCCAGAATATCTCGGTCTTCATTAGACATAGTCAAGGGTTTCTTGGCTTTCCCTTCCAATGGCCACCATAAATCCTTCTGATAAAGATAGTCTTCCATCTTCATCTTCCATAATTGATAGTTTTTCCCATTAATTTTTTCTATCTTTAGATTGCCCTCTTCTACCATAACTCCCACTCAACTGTGATATTCCCACTCAATTGTGAGACCTTCTAGCAAAGGATAACTGAACACAACCTGCTCTAATACCACTTCTTAGGGATTGGAGGCACTAAATTATCAATTAAATGTATAAAAAATATAAAAAATGCAATAGATTTATTAAACCCCAAAAAATGAACAATAAGAAGAAAACACAAAGATTTAATGTGGTTCACCCAAAATTGGGCTACGTCCACCAACAGAGGATCCAATATATATTAAAATACCATAAAAAACCTTTACAAAGACATGCAACAACATTTGCAACCTGTAACAACATTTTTTCACACATTTTTCAACTGTTGTTTTTACACAACCATTGCTACGGGTACCCGCGATGCTTCCTGCATTTTTCTAGCCACTGCTCTATGATTTTCTGCTAACATTTTTCATGACCTGTTGCCATCCAAACTCTAATATGAGTATTGGAATATGTTCCCACACATATCTCATTAATGACAAATGAAGCATGGCCATTCATTTTGACTCATGCACCCATTAAAATATTTTTTTGGGTGGTTACCAATAACTATTTGTGGCTATCTTTTAAATAAATATTGTAACTGATCATTTCCAACATTTAATAATTGCTTGTAACTGTTAGTTTAAATATAAGTGTAGCAAAATACTTCTTACATGCAACAAATCAGTTAATAAGACAATGATGAAGATTTTATTTGAGCATGATTGGTCTTCATAACACAACATCTTCCATCCTTAGGTGCCTCAGAGAGGTTTTCACCTTCATATACATCCTCTTTTCTTATTTTTTATTGTTTGCAAGCACCTTTCCATTCTCACCTAAAAACTTGTTTTTCTTTATTTCTTTTGTTTTGCAAATAGAAGGTGGGGATGAATCCCCATAGTATGTAGTCATGCCAATATTAGTGGTGAACCTAGCCTTGTGATCCCCACTCGGTATATCATCTCTAAGTCCCATAAACTCAACAATTGCTTCATCATTTTTAAAGAGGTCTAAGCTTGGTGGACCTTGTTGGTCCCAATAAATTAGTTAGGGGTGAAGTAATGACATGTGTTATCATTAGTATCAACAAAATTGAAGGATGAGGTGGATAGGGTGAAGGTGGACAAATCATCAGGATCCTAAAAGGTATTGATCTAGGTGTAGTCTTTAGTGTTGGAAATAAAGGATTTAAGTTCAGGACTTATCCTAGATGTCTTAATAATTTCAGACACATTAACAACTTTCTTTCAAAATAATGTAGTACTAGGAGCTTTCACTTTTAGCGATTGATATCCCAACCCTTTGTTGCATGGCCGTTTGCTTGCTAGGATAGGTTCAGTCATACCCTATTTTTTGTAGTCCAAGGCCACTATGACCATCGTAGCCTTTTTGTTTCATTATGTCGAAACCCTTTCCATATTTATCCATAGGTAGATCTACATGTATCTCTTGTTGGAATCAAGCAACACTAAGAGGGGAGGATGAATCAGTGTTGTGCAATTTTTAACTTTATTAATCTAATCATTAAAGTGTTGATAACATTCAACCAAAATAAAAATGCATGCACATAAGACAAATAACCACAACACCATAACACAAGGATTTTTTACACAAAAACATTGTTAGGGGAAAAACCACGGTGGAGGTTAATCCACAATATTGTTCTGAGTATACTCAAAAGAAAAGATTACAAGATGAGAATGCACTTGCATTCAAGCACATTTCCTAGAGCTCACTGCTCAAAAAATTGAAAGGCTTATTGCCTTACAAAAGTTTGGAATGCTTCCAAAGAGTTTGAACTGATAAAGTAGCATCTACCAATGCCTGATTACAGTTTTGGTTAGGCTCAATAATTGAATTCAGGACCTTTGGACTGATTCTACTCTTCTACTTCAATTCACACCAAAAATACTTAATGCACAAGTGAAACTATGCATAATCACTCTATTGACCTTCTGACATTCACAATATACATCAACTCACATTGAACACACACCAAAATGATATAATTGATCACTTATATATATCTTCCACCAAGAATTCAATTGCTACATCTCAGCTTCAACAAAATAAGAAAACATTCACAAACAATCAGCTCAAATCATCCATAATATTCAATGCGTATCCACAAGAGTTAGACACAACATAATGAGGACCCAAACCAAAATTTTC